>JACDOX010000053.1:1944791-1954843 GCA_014549065.1 Cardinalis cardinalis | reverse complement strand
TTCCTCCTTTTTTTTTTTTTTTCTTTGTGAAGGGTCTTTTGGTTCACTTCACAGAAGACACAGCAGCACTTCTGCAAATTTGGGTGTCCCTGTGCACTCTCTCACACTGAGGAACTGAGACTGTCTGCACAGTGTTGTGAATCAGTAAGACAGGCATGATGGTCCTACACTATTAAAAACATGAAGCAACAGACTACTGAAYAGCTAAGCACACTGATTTTGTTTTAAGCTGCAGTAGTGAAGAATAGCAGGTATTCATTTAACCTTAACTGGTTCTGAGCCCAAGGATTTGGCATTGTAGAAACCATAAATGTTTATGTCCTGTGACAGACATTTCAGGAGAGCCCAGGCTGCACGTAGAAGGGATCTGACAAACTCAGGCTAGCTGCTCAAGTTCAGAAATAAGCTGCTTGCTCCTCACTCCCCCATCAGAGCCAAGGGCCTGACAAAGGCTTTTTGACTGCACGCCTGGGCTCCAGCCCACAGCAGCACATTACCCCAGCCTGCCTGGGCTGAGCTGGCTTCAGCTGCCCTGCAGGAAAGTACCTTGAAAAAGTCACTCCCAATGCTTTCTTTTCCCAGCTAAGRGTAACAGAAGTGACAATAACTGCATGATGTCAATGAGATATTTATAAGCAGCCTGTTAACTAACCTCATTCATGTGGTTCTTGCACACTTCCAGCCTGTTTCCCAGGCTGGGACTAAAGACTGCCATTCAAGAAGAATGGGTTTGGTGTGGAGAGTTAACTCAGAGTTAATCTAAGCCTAAGCATCCCCCACTTCCTCAGCTTGCATTCAACCCAGACTGTGAATATGAAGCAATTTTGGGCTCACTACATGGTTATAGTCAYGTTCAAACATCATATAGTCATGTTCGACTAATCTTTGATTTTAAATCAGCTCTTTCTACACATAGGTACAGTGACTCTGTGACATGGAGATCTGGTTTTCATGCTGCARTCATTCCAGTGTCTCTCAAAGGAGCCAGAGGGAACAGTCCAGAAWTTATCAGTATCATTTTAGTGTGGGTTCATACTGGGTGTGATCATCCTGTCCCTTCTAATCAGCAYTTTATTACCTTGGACCGTTTTCTACCAAGCTGGATTTATTTCATTAAATACATAAATTTCATAAACTTCATTAAATACATAATTTTTTTCATAAATTTCATTCATTATCCTTTCCAACTGGCTGGATTCACAAGTGTTCAAAGTAATTCAAGTCAGGTAGCTCTGYTTTGTAGGTTCTCTCTTTTTCAAGGTGAAGATGGACAATAGTAAGGGCTTTTGATACTCTGGTGGGAAAGGGATGGCTCAGGTGTGTGGCAGAGACATCCTGGGCTACCAGAGCACAGCATGTCTCCATATAGGAAAAATGGCTACTGTCTCTCATTGCTTTTCCTAGAAAGCTGATGAGGGAAGAAGTCCTTGGTTTTGCAGTCTGGCCCCCAGTCCTGTAAGAAAAAGAAAATYAGGAAGGAATTACAAATTGTGCAACATCACTGTTCAAACCAAGGGGATGCTAGCAGGGTGAGATGAACCTTGAAGGTCTTCACTGAATATTTTTATTTTTCAGAGTGCTATATTCTCCATTCTTGGGTGTGTTTGAATTACTCTTGTCATGACCCTGGTCCTACCAGAAATCAGAGCTTTGCCWGCTAACAAGGAAGGTATCTTGGTAATTACAGGTCCAGAAAGGCTGAGGCACCAGCATTGTGATCCAAGACAGAGCCTGTGGATCCCACTGCTAAGACATCACGTATTGCTTCTGAGCATGAACCCCATTTCTAGTGGGTTGGATTTGGATGCTGTCCAAATTCAACAGTCTTCGAAGTATWCAGGCTTTTGTATCCCATTCATAATGTATTCAGGGAGAAGCATATAAGAAATAGTAGGGTAGATGTTAAAAAAATTGGAATTGAGCATAGAAGAACATACTCAAGGTACAACAGGAGAAATCACATGTACAAATAGYGTGCTGAGGTTGGAAGGGATCCCTGGAGTTCACCTTGTCTATGTTTTCTCTGTATTATAGGAAATAGATTTAGGAGYTTTTACAGAAAGAGTAACTTTTTACAGAAGAGTAMCCACTTTTTTAGGTGGTGGCAACAAGTAAATGACATTAGATGCTTTTCATGGGAGTCTGAAAATGTGCTAGTGATTAAGTTTGGGAGAAGAGCTAGCTAAGATAACTACAGAGACCCTAAAATATTCATAGAACATGACAATAAGAGAGTTGCCATGTTAGAGCTCATTTTGATGGACAAGCAAATTTTCACTGCAGATTTAGAATATTTATGTTTGCCTGTCTATCAATGATCATGATAGGGTTAAATATATGTGACCACAGTATTGCTACTAATCATTATTATATTTTATCAAGCTTYAAATAGCAATTTTTTTAATGTTTAAGCTAATTGGCAACATTTTTGACTGGAATGTATATATAGAGCAAGAAATGCTTTTAAAAAGCACATGAGGAAATGCTTAAGAACTGGTTCTTGGATGCTAAATAAAGCACTATGATGGAGAAACCATGAGAAATGCAATGGCTTATAAAGAAAAAGATGCAGAGAAATAATTAATTCCTCAAAACAAATATTTAGAATCTGAGAAGAAAAAAAAATTAAGTCAGTTGCCATAGGTTTTAACTTTAAAAAGGAAGGAGAGAAACAAAAAACTGAAGGATTCAGTCACCAGTCATCAGGGAATGACCAGGAAATGCCACAAGTCACAGTGAATGACCACTAGAATTCAAAATTACAACAGAGCTCTTAAAAAAAGAACAAATTGGAAAAAAAACACCTCTCCAAGTATTAGGTCCACCGCAGGATATTGGTGATGAACTGAAAACAGTAACAAGGGAAAAAAAGTARAACTCTTAATCTGGTCCTCTATTGGAGAAAATGCAGTGAAATATACTGTTGACAAATCTGCCATTCTGAGTAAAAAATGAGCAAAAATGACTGCTATATATAAATGCTTTTAAGTTAATAAAATGTAGGTTGATTTATATCAGTGGTCAAGACACAGGGGGTCTGGGTGACTGTCCCCAGCCAGGATTTATCACCAGTGCATGTTTAGATGGGAATAGCATCACAACAGTAATAATACTCTTCATGGTCCTGCATCTGATATTGTTGATTAGAATAATGGAACCAYAAAGTAGTTTGTGTTGGAAGGGGCCACAGGAGGTGCCTCCTGCACCACAGCAGGGCCAGCAGTGGGGTCAGACCAGGTTGCTCAGGGCTTTRCCCAGCCAGGTTTCACAGGGATGGAGCCTGCCCAGCCTCCCTGTGCAGGACCTGCCYGTCCTCATGGAAATGTTTCAGTGCCCAGCCTGAGCCCTCCCATTGCAGTTCCTGCTGCCCAGGGCTCGGCTGCCTCCTGCCCCTGCCCTCCCCAGGGGCTCTGGGGTGGCTGTGAGGTGCCCCCAAAGCTCTCTCTGCCCARGCTGGAGCAGCCCCAGCCTCTGCTCACGGCCAGGCTCCAGCCCTGAGCCCTGCAGGGCTGAACTCGCTCCGGGTATCGGCGCCTGTCTGTCCTGGGGCACCARACTGGGGCTGCCCAGACGTGCTCTGACAGCGAGGGCTGTGCACGGGGTCCTGCCCCAGCTCCTCACTGTGCTCCTGCTGTTGCCCCAGACTGTATGATTGTAAGAGATTCTTCCTTCACAGCTCTTTGCATTTTGTCTTTTTATAGCAGCAATGAAATTCATGAGATTCCTGTTGGCCCATCCCTCCAGCCTGTCTCGGAGCCTCTGCAAGACAGACAGTCCTTCCATGGAGTGTATTGTCTGGCCACCAGCAATTTGTATTATTTGGTGAGAGTGTGCTCTACAACCTCTTCAGGTGACTGAGGAGGACAGGTCCTGGGATGGACTCTATGGTAGCTGCCCTGTAGCATGTTCCAGGCAGAAAAATGATCCTCTGACCCTGAGACTCTGAGCCCGACCATGCAACTGGTCAGGATCTGATTGTCCACCCACCCAGACTGCAACATTGCAGGTGTCAGTGTCAAATGTTTGTTTGTTCTCATGGATATGTTTTTGATACCATTACAGAAATTCCCTCAGGCCATGGTGTCATGTCAGTGTTTAGTCACAAGTGAGTTTAAGGTAATCCCAAGTACCTCCCTGCCACATAACCTGGTTTCTGAAGAGAAGGCTTCTGATTCACAGTTTTGGTTTTAAGATATTTAATCTGCACCAGAACCTCCATAGGACCATGYCCTCAGGTGTCTGTGGGTCGCAAAGAGCAATTTTGGACTGAGTTTTTGGAACTTCATGGTACACTGGTAGTATTCCAATGACATGCTCAGCAAAGGCATGCTGTGACCAGAGTAGTTTTTTACCATTTTGCCAAGGATGTGTCTCTCCTCACAGATCTKTGTCTTTGGAGAACATTACTGACTTGGAAGCATTTTGTCCAGAATTAAGTTACTTGAGCACAAGTCCCAGTGTCTTCACCCAACATGCCTAGCAATCATTCAAAGAACACTCATGATAAAACCAAGGACTCTACTAATGACACAAAGACTTGGTCTTATTAAGATTAAATGGAATAGAAAGTGATGTAAATGGAAAAGATGATGGGTGTTTACCTCCTTAAAGGTATTTTCCTTGTGGAGTATATGAGTATTASTTGAGTTGAGTGCTTTGTTATCTACTGATTGTTAATACAGTACCTTCCAGGCAATGTTTTATTATTTGTACTTTTTYCATCACTGACTCTGGCTTCTGTTCTCTTCTTCTGCACGCCATGAGCATTCCTCTGGGTAACAAACTTTATTAGACTAGATTTATAGTGACAGTGACCTACAAGTCATGCTGATGGAAAATTCATTATGGTTTGRGATTAGTTGCTAATCTTTGGGATTATTAAAACTATACCACTTGGACATTCTTGGTTTTGTTTTAATTGCCAGAGTTATGAACAAAGGGCACAGCCAGTCTAGCATCTGGTGTATGTGTAAAATTTCCTATGAGCATTGACAGACAAATAAATACAAGCTATTTTCAAAATGACCTTCTCCTTCCATCCGTATTAGAATGTTCTGACAAAATTTATAATTGACTGAAGTCTTTTTATAGCAGCAATGAACATAATGACCAGGGACAGAGTTTCCAGGCTGCCACGTCTCTGCCCAGTGTCCTGTCATAGCTGTGGCTCCAGTTGGGCTGCRCTCGATGAGGGCAGCGCCTGTGCTCTGGCAGAGTGCAAAGACTCAGCAGCCTCCCTCCACTGTGGAGATTTGACTTCACAGCAGATTGCATTTCTAGCTGGAATAACMCTGCTTTGGAAGTATCTCGTAAACCCCAGCTGGCCTCATATCCTAATGTTCACAGAATGAGGAGGAGATTAAGCCATTAGAAGTAGTCAACAGACAATTTATTTCTAAATTCTAGAAAAATCCTGCTTGTTCTCTCCATCATATATTACCAAATGATATTGATTTTTAATACAGTTTACCATACTTGCTTCAGCCTATGGTAAGAAGAAACCAGATTAATGATAAAGATATAAGATATATTGTGAGCTTCCTGGCAACTGCACCAATTGAAACTTCTTGCTACTTCATTATAATACAAACCCCTTTGAGTTCCTGAGGGCAATGAAATACCTTCTTTCCAGTCCCTGGAAGACTGAACAATGTAATAGGAACCTCAGTCATCTGCCACAAAGAAAGACAACATAGGACAGGGAGTAGATTACAATTTAACCTCTTTTTTTGTTTCTTACTCAATGTGTCTTCACATTCCTCTGAAAGTATCTAAGGACTATAATACCATGTAAGAGGATACCAATGTGAAAAGGGAATTTTTATTTATTTAAAAAAAATCCCTCTTTGGTGATATGCCAACCTGAGACATGACAGAGTACAGTCAGTTGTAAAATCATTAACACTTGCAGGGTCTTKGTCGATGTGATAGTTTGAATGACAAATGTCACTGCATTCCTAATGTACTCTTGGTGACCYACACACAGACACATATCTAATAACATGTCAGATTAGGCACTTCACTAGCATTCAATTACCTAGGCACAGAGGAGGAAAGTGGAGCAGAAAAAGTGAATTTAATATTAGGTATGATTGATTTGGGGTAATACTGCAGCACAAAAAATATTCTATAAATGTAGTATTATCATATGGTCTCTTAAGATGCTTTGACAGGCTGGTCAGAGAGGTTGTGGATTCTTCTTCTCTGGAGACATTCAAAACCCACCTGGACACAATCCTGGACAACCTGCTCTCAGTGAGTCTGCTTTAGCAGGAGCRTTGGACTGGGTGATCTCCAGAGGTCCCTTCCAATCCMAATCATTCTGTGATTCTGTGAGGAGTTCAGAAGTAATRGTTTTATACAGCTGTAAAGTACTGGCAGCAATTGGCAGGATCTGTGGACACAAAGACAGTAGTGCCTGTGGACATGGGCTCAGAGCAGGCACTGTGTGAAGAACTTGGGCTCCAGCTCTACTCCCAGCCCAAGGTTCCTGGGCATCTTGGCTTCAACTCCTCTGCCCGCAAGAAATGGGGATGATCAATCTAACTGCAAAAGCCTGGAGCAAATGGCATTAGGTAAGGTTGAAAGGCTGACATTTGATGACATTTTTGCATTTTGATGTGGCCACTGGGAAAGGACAAGAGCAGCAGGTAAGGAAGCAAGCCAGGTGCTTTCTCAGAACACCCCAGATGGCAGTGTGTGTCATGTCAATGGTGTCAGGAGAACATATATTTCCTATTTCACAGGAAAATAATTCTTCCAGGCAACTTTTGCTTCATGATGTTTAATYGAAGTCCAGTTTGTCTACAATGTAAGAAAATTACTTTTTTTACTGGGTAAAAGTAATTATTTAGAGAACATAGCCCAAAAAGCTATCTTGAATATATGCATTTGTTATACTTCAAAAGACTTCTGGCAATTCTTGACCATAAAGTAGTAAGTAACAAGCTAGAAGAAGAGCTAAAAAATTGAAAGATTAAAAGTAGTTCTTAGAAAGCAAATCACTTCCCCACATATGAAAAAAAAAAATAGTGAGAGGCTTTATGCAGATAACCCCCTGGAGATAAAGTAAGAARCTCTTCAATTGCACCAAGAAAGTTACTGTTAAAAGGCATATTCCAAGCTAGGCTATATTTYTTAAAGTAAAGGCTTTTGTTGTTTGTTCTCCCTATTTAAATCTTTTTCAAGCAGACTAAAAGGACATAAAATTAATTCTACCAGGAGTTTATAGTTTGCCCTTATAAAAGGGACAGACTTTGTCTATATATAGCAGAAGAAGATGAGAGCCTTACTCAGCAGCACAATTCCTGCCTTTCTGGAAAATGCAAGATATCTTTGCATCTTTTTTGTGAAGCATTTTACTTGCTCTTGTGCTTCCACCCAGCTGTACCTTTTACCTTGTCAAAAGAGAATTTCTTTTGTTGCAGAAAATTTTCTGAGGCCTATTGTTCCCAGAATTTCTAAGCAGGACCAGATGAGCATGTGTCCCTAATACTGACACACAGAGGTTACACCACTCTGAAACAAAACAGAGTGGACACTACATGTTGTGGTGGTGTTTGTCTCTGAATAGCCTGGAGAGCTAGAGCACAGGGAGAGACAGATGTTTGGGATAACACATGGGACACACTGAAGAGAACGAGACTTTGCTGGRATTTTAACTGTTATACTGATAACAGACAGCAAACAAAGGTCAGAGTATATGGTGGCTGAAAAAGACCAGGTCTCTTCAGTTTGCTTTCATTTCATTAGGAAAACACACTGTTTGTACAATCAACCAGAGCTTTCAACAATGGACTGGCTAGAGATGAGTCACTAAAATGAATAATCCTTTTTAATCTCTAYGAAAAACATCCTGTTAGCATTGCCATATTCTAGGAATTGTTATAACAGGAGCAGAAAAAGGATTAAGTGCTTAAACCTGTCCCATCAGTACAAGTTTATTCGAGTAGAATCTCTCTGTTGGTAATGAGCCTTTWCTTCTTACAAAAACAAGAGACTATTTCTATCTGTGTTCCTTTTCTTTTGTAACAAACCCTCTATGACCCACCAATAACATGGCTATTTAAAAAATTTAAATCTAGATCAAGTCACAGCACTTGCTGAGGATGACATAAAAGTGAGGATAACAAGTTCACTATGATCATACCAGAGCCTGATCTCAGGGCCTTTCAATGAGAGTATTACACTTCTGCCCAAATTGTACAGAGATTATGAGTCCTGTAGACTCATTGCTGTTCTTCCTGTGTTTTGCAGCACAGCGCTGTGCCTCTTTCAAAAGGTGAGTGATTCTAGGAAGTTATTAAAATATGTAGCATGTTCTGGGTAGCATAAGGCTGGAGCCAGTGCTTTCATTACCAAATGCAAAAAGGCTGTGAGCTATGCTTAATGAAAAAGCTCTCCAGCTACCTGACAGGAGCTATTAGTCTCATGAACCRTGAAAGTTCCTAGAGGAGGCAGATGACTACTTTGTTTTTCCCACAATAGTTAAAATGGCAAGTGCTTGCTAAAATATTTTGTGTCAATAGAAACTGATGACAAGCAGCCTTTACTGGTCTCCTTTCCAGAAGTGAGAGTTCAAGAAGATTGCCTTCTCTCACTGCCTCTGTCACATTAAAGTGTCTGAAAGATATTGAAGGTGATACAATACAGAACCCACGGAGACATCTTCAATTAATCTCAAATAAATTGACAAGGCTTTATCATCAACAGGTGGCCCAGCAGTGCTTGCTTTGAATGCCTCTTTTAAAATACATCACAATATGTTTAAGCCTCACCATCCTTTCTCCCATGAACTAACACTGACTTGAGCAGAAGCAGAGTAGGGTAGCACCAGCTGTATTTGCAGGGTAGTGCAGGTGTGGTGTTCTTTAGTCAAGGACCTTGGTCATATCCCAGCCACAGAGAAGTTTACCCCACAATATATTATCAGCCCTAACACACTGACTGCTCACACCATGAACAGGCTGGAGCTCATGACCAGATTGTCTGCCCCTTTTTTTTGTTTTGTTTTTTTTTTTGGTTTTTTTTTTGTGCTGGGCTTCTTCCCAAGAGCAAACAGGTTGGAGAGGGAACAGTCTGCACCTGTACCTCCGTTCAAGGTGGAGCTGGGCCAAAGCTCACATTTGCACCTAGAGCTCTCCAGCTCTTGGCACATCTTCCACCTTCAATGAATAATTTAAAATAACTGAGCAAGACCTCTTACTTACTACAGATTGTGTTCACCATTGTGTCAGATGAATTTCAAAAAAGTTTGTGATGAGTAGTACAGATGATGGTTAATAGGCCTTAGAGGTAAAATATATATAGAATAATTGTTTATTTAATGTGTTATGCATTCTATTTATGATTTTAATATATATATATATTTAGAGATATAATCTATAATAAGAATCTCACCTGAACACAAAAGGGTAGTATCTGGTAACAAGAAACTACAGATATGGACAAGAGCTGTGCATTTCTTTTTGGTAAGTGATAACACATCTTGGGATGGTGTGCTGGTTTTGGCCCAGATGGAAATGAAGCACCATTGAGCTGCTCACTCCACACACCCATCTAAGTACACCATCCGAGTACTTAGAACCATTTTAGCCTTCCAGTCCTGCTAGCCCAGTCAATTCCACCAAATAGCTATGCAAATTTGTCAGGCCTTAATGCTTAACATTTTTTGTACCTAAATTCTTATAGGTGGCCTTTGAGCCACAGTAAATGATATGTATTGTATAAGTATAGACCATGCCTCGGTAAGTCCCGGTTGCTCTTGATGGGCTGCAGCTGCAATGTCCTTCAGTGGGCTGCAGCTGTGGCTAGTTGAGATAACTGGGATAAAAGAGGGTGGGCTGGCCAGTCAGGGAGAGTTTGGAGGGAGTTCTGACTAAGATGGAATGATTTGCTGAAGAAGAAGTCAGTGCTGTGAAGAGCTGCCCCAAAGAAAGCATCGAGACGGTATGRGACTCTAGAAACATGATAATAACAATTGGTGACCCCGATGTGATAGGAAGGATAAGACAGCCAAGAGCTGTGTGACAGCCTGAGAGCTGTGGAGGAAC
>JACDOX010000053.1:1880737-1944426 GCA_014549065.1 Cardinalis cardinalis | reverse complement strand
GGGCTGCAGCTGCAATGTCCTTCAGTGGGCTGCAGCTGTGGCTAGTTGAGATAACTGGGATAAAAGGGGGTGGGCTGGCCAGTCAGGGAGAGCCTGGAAAGAGYYCTGACTAAGAAGGAATRATCTGCTGAAGAAGAAGTCAGTGCTGTGAAGAGCTGCCCCCAAGAGAGCACCGAGAAGGTATGAGACTCTAGAAATATGATAACAACACATTCTTATTGAAAAAATAACTCCAAATATCCCCTTTTTTGGTGGTTACAATAGACTCCCCTGGCTGATTTTTTTAAGGTAATTTGCATCCAGTTTACTAAGTCCTTTCTCTATTAAATAGCAGGAAGCTTCTAATTCCCCCCCCTTGAAACTCTGGGAAGGAATTTTAGGCTTCTCATCTTGGAAAAAGGACATCTAGGATGGATCAAAGAGGACACTTGTAGAAGTTGGTATGTCAGGATACCTGGTTATGCAGAATAACCTCTCCTAGTGATTGTTTCTCCTTTTATACTGACTCTTCCTGGGGCCCAAAGAAAAGAAAGTAAGCGATAAGCTGTACTTCCTGAAAAAATACCTTGCCTCCTTTCACTTACCATTACTTTGCTTTGGAGGCACTGCTTTGAATACCATGTTACTGATTTTYTCCTCCTTCAGGAAAGTGACTGAGAAGATAGAAAGTGACTCTCATCAGGCACCTTTCCTCAGGTTAATTAATATCTTATGTACAATACCCACATATCTGATTCAGCTGTCATTTTAAAAGCACTGCAACAGTTWAGAGTCTATGTAAAGTTGTATACATTGAAAAGTCTAGCCAGTGCAATGGAAWAATCAAAACCTAAACAAGTTTTCATCACCATTCAGGAGTGCCAGACACTTAGGGAGACCATGACCCAGCAGGGACACACCTGTTTAGGAGTTTAGGACTGCCTTCCTGTCTAAATAACAGCAAGACCTCTCCCTTTCACAGAAGCAATGGCATTTATTTGTAATTGTAAACAACTTAGAAATACAAAAACCCTGTATATCGGTTTATTCCAAGTAAAGGTTGAAGACAGTAAGTACTAAGCTCCTGTGGGCTCATTGCATAACAATGTACATAAACATAACTTTTGTCTGAGTTTGCCACATTCATGTTTATATCTAACATATTTTTGTTCAGGAAGCAGGAAAGAAATCAGTTGTCATGAGTCTATGCAACTATATAAAATCAGATTCATAAGAACCCATAGGAATGATAAGAATGTCCTTTGCTGAACCTTGATGCTGAAGACTTGGCCACATGTGAAAGGAGGTAGATGATCTTACACATTCCCTCTCCACTGCTGCCACATGATGAGTTAATATTTGATTAGACAGTGCTGTATCTATGACACCTGTTCACCAGGGAGACTAGGACAACAACTGATGTAATCTACCTTATTATATACTTAATGATAGAGGAGAAGCACTGCTTTTTCAGCTTCCCACGTCTGCTTTTCATTTCCTCTCCTACACATTCCTGAGAGGTCATGTTCAGTGCCTTGCAAGAGCAAACAAACAACTACAATTTTTTCCYTCTCTCTCTTTCTGTGATTCTCTGCAATTTGTTTAATAGAAAAGAAAAACTTTAAAAATTTCCTCTCTACTGTCTGTTTCTAGGAAGAAAACTACTTCTTGAAAATAGATATATCTGTGTTGGCAACCACTTCTTGAAAATTAATATACCTGTGTTGGCAAGATTTCTCTGATTACAGTAGGAGAGTACAGAAAATACCCAAAAAATGCTTTGGTACCAAGGCTACACAGAAGAGCCATAATGTTCGTAGTGGTGTTTGCCACACTTGGCTGCTTTTTTCAGATCCTCGTCACAAATGTCCTCTCAAGACAGCCTTGCCCTTTGACAAGGAGGACCTACTCAATTTTTTTGGTCAGTTCTCTTTAAGTTCCACTTTGCAGGAGCACCAAAACACCTCATCTGAGCAGATTCCCAACTTGTCMGAGTTGTTTGTACCTGTGATTCCCAGTYRCAGTGACTTCCTCTAGGAAATGTGYAATCCCAGTAATCTTTGCAATCTGAATACAATTTTTTATTTTGAAATTATATGGTTGTGTTCAGAAGACTCTTTTTTCAATTCAGCCTTCACAGCTTCAGTAGCTTTCCTGCTAAAAAATCCTGACCTCTACAGGGAATCCCTCAAATTCTCACATAACTGTAGGTGATTATAGTATTACAGATATTGTCTTTCTTACTGTGAGTAGCTGTTGTTATAAAGTGAATATATAATCCAGCRAATAATTTTTCAGATTTCCATTTCTAATTTTTTCCTTCCTATTTTAAAGAGGTCAACATCTTTCCCTGAATTAAGATTTGCCTTTGAAGAGAGGGGAAGGAGAAATGCAGTGGGGGTTTCTTTGTGATTTATTTTTTTGGACCCCAGAACTTCTTTTCTTTTCTATGTGTTTTTTTTAATTGGGAAAAGAAAGGCTGAGAATTAGACAGGGTGTATCTTTCATTGCCCTGGGCTAGGTCCTTTCCTCAGTTCAGGAACAATGCCAAAAGGCCCGGATAGTATTAGCTTTGAACAGAGACAGTTGTCAGTTCCCAACTGATCAAAGGTAGCAAAAAATAATCTTTGAAAAAGTTGTAGTCTGTCAATGTGGAAACAAGAGCAAATGGGAATTTTGTTTGCAGATGTTGAGAGCTACCAGCAATCTTCATTCACTTCTGCCTGGTACTCACCTTCTTACCAGTCTGAGGTCCCAAAGACACTGCAACACATCCAGATCAGGGAAGGAGGAGGYGGATCCCAATATAACTATAAAACAATGTGTACTGAGACTGCCCTGGGAATCAGTGTTTCTGTGGGGATTCCCAGCTACATTATTGAAAGTGGTACACAGAAGGAATTCTTGACATGGGATTCATGTGACTGCATTTCAAGTCCCTATGATTTTGCTGACACTTTGATCACATCTTCAAACAGGTTCGTGTCCAAAATTAGGCTGGAAAAAATACCGCTATAATTATTTAAAGGAAATAGGAAGACGAGAACATCTTCCACTGCCAGCTTCTATGCCCACAAAGATAACAAAAGCTTTGGCAGAAGGTAACACCAGGCATATTCTCTTCACTTTGAACCTCTTCCAGGAAACAATGGTGAGAAATGAGCACTCTGGTGTAAGACTGAGAGGAATGTTCTGGCAAAAACACATCATGAGTTACACTGGTCTAAAAGCTGTGCACTAAGCACAGCAGAAAGGTTTGATCAACGCTCTTTAGACTGTTCTACAAGGACTTTCTCCCCTACCAAGCCATTTTACATGTTTATTTATTACAGTGTAAATCATTCTTCATGGGGTTGAGATGACAAATGAATCCTGCCACAATTCTGCATGAAATCTAACATATTTTCTTAGGCGAGACAGGAGTTGACAGAGCATCAAATGATCATGTTCCATCTATAACTTTCACTCTGTCAAGTCTTCYGTCCTCTGCACACCAATTATAACAAATACAGCTGACTGCATACAGCCAGAGGGGGGAAAAAGGCAATTCTCTAACATATGTTAAAGATTCAGACATTTTTAAATCTTTTTGATGTTTATACTCTCTTCTCTGGTTTGAAAACAATGAAAAGTTGGAAAGGAACGTGCCTTTAAAAATCAACACTGAAAAGTAAGAAAGAATATTCAGCTCTGAGTATCATCCTCTTACAGTGGGAGCTGTAGAGAGAAGGTGGTGTCAGTAAGCCTGACTGGGTAAAATATCCTACAATAGAAGCATTCCTGTGTTCATGAGAAGTAGTAGTGATTTATCCTCCCACAGATATTAACACTTCAAGCAACACAACAAGCTTATTGTTTGCCAGAGAGAAATAGCCAAAACCCGCACACTCCCCCTCTGCATTTTTTTAAGGACTTTCCTCTGACACTCTGAAGAAAGAGAATGGTTTAAAGATCATACTTCCATGAAAATATTTTTGAGATTGTTTTGTTAGTACATCTTTCACAAAGGACATGTGCTTCTTGTTTAGCTGTTAGTGCTAGAAGTAAGTTTGTGCATTRTTTTTTGTTTATAATTATTCTGTAGAGACTTCAGCAATATTACAAATTCACAATTTTTATCCATTTCATACTATACTTTTACTAACGGTTGGGTGGAATTATTTCCTTTTCTCTACCATCTTTCCTCTGAAACCGACAGGCTGAACACTTCCATGTAGCCACTTCTTTTCTTAATAATGATTAATTATATCCCAGACCATCCACCACTGGTCTCAGCATTTGTCTGAGCCTGAAATATGCATTTAAAGATCCACCCTGGTCTCTCATGTTCTCACTGTTATCTAATTCAGAATGTGAAGATCGTAAGAAAGATAATTTCTATAGGCACATTGGAAATGCAGTGGGCAGCACATCGCTGCCACAACGTGACCAGCAGAGAGAGATAAGCTCCACTGCAACCTCTGAATAAATGCTGTTGGTCTCCTCCCAGAAGCCCCAGTGCAGGCATGGCCAAGCACCTTTACAGAGTAAGGGATGGAGATACAGGCAGGTACCCAACTATTTAGTGGTCTTTCTTTATGCCAGATACTTTTTTTTCTATTTAGCTGGTGCTCTGAGATCCACAAGCCTGCCTCTGTATTTATRTTTCTCCTCATGCAGTTAGTGCAGATTATTACAGGTTTATTAAAATTGGAAAATAGGAAAGGAATTCTCAAAGAGTCATGCAGATATACAATTTCAGTCATGAAGAATACAGTCACCTTTCTGGGAGCCTATTATGGGGATATTGTTCTCAGGAGTCCTGTTACATAGAAAAATGAGTATTTCATCAAGGAAGTTACCACTATGARACCAGTAAGAGATATACTTATAAAAGAATGTACATACTTATACTGAATGTACATTTATTAGAAAAGACACACAGGCTAAGACATAATTTGCTTCAAAATATCTATTGGATCACTTAATTTTATTTTTATTTTGCAGTATGTATAGAAATTTCTTTAATTGAAAACTGATCCATTCCTATTTCAAAAGAAAAATTGCTGGTGACTAGAACATGTCAAAGTAGAGATGGAKACATGAGAAAATAGTCATGTATTCAATAGGGTCATGTTAGCAGATAAGAGACCAAGGTATTTGTTATTAGTGTAAAGCWGTCCGTCCCAGCGTTACCGCAAAGAGAGCAAGGGCACCACCTGCTGTTTTAGAAATGTATTTATTTGGAACATGACAGCGACTCTTCAAGTACTGCACTCAAAAATTTTTTCCTGAAGCTTCTGCAACACGATTTGACGAAGTGATGAMTTAGCAGTTGCCTGTTCACGTGATGAACTTTATTGTAGCCACAACACTGGCCATAAATGCCTGAATATGGGGTACTAAAGAGATTTTTGAAAGCAAGGCAGTGTTTCACACGGGCTCGTCCTCACCCAGGGCATCAAAATCTAGCATTCACACATTTTCAGGAGATCTGACTGATATTTAATAAGCACCAAAAAGTTTAGTGACTGATTTAAGAAATAGTATCTTTAGCATGAGAATGTTTTAGGTCATTATATGACCTGGAGGTTATAGAATAAATAATTGTTATTAGATAAGGAAGACTTCAAACTACAGTTCAAGCAGTTTTCAAAAATTTTCAAAGGACCTTGTTTCCAAATGCTCCCAATTGAGAAGAGAAAGGTTCATACACACCAAGCTGATTTAAACATACATGAAGAACTTTATAAACCCAACTGTCTGGCAGTTCTAAGACAATTTGACCATAGCAAATTAAATCCCTACCTGACCAGGAGATAAAATGTAGAGTGTGAGCAGCAGTTTGGACGCTCTGAGTCAGTGAAGACTCAATTTTTGTATAATTTTTCCTAGATGCCACAAGGAATCACCTTATAGTCTTCTCCTCTTCTTCTGGATGTCAAGTGTCCTTGGGAAAACCCTGCATGAGGCTGCTCAGGCATAATCAGACTGTTTTATTTTATAGACTAGAAAGGAACTTCTATGAGGAGTGGTCTTTTTATAAATAAGATTATCAAGTGTCAGAACTTTCGTGAGAGTTAAGAATCATTGCTAAATGAAATGGCCAATTTCTATGCAGGAGCCTTCAGCCATTTGGTCAGAGAACGTCCTGAAGGATTTTAATTGAAAGACAAGTTCAAAACAGCAGCAGCAGCGTCTTCACAAATTTTGGAAAACAACATGAAACTTTAGCAAATTATGTGCTTTTGCCAAGGAAAATGATAGCATGGCCCATTTCCTCTTCAACCAGAGCCAAGATTCACCTTGCTCACTTAAAAGCAAAGTTTGAGATATTTTAATTTTTATCCTATATAATTCAGTTCTGTTTGTGCACAAAAAATTCAAAGGAAAAGTGAAAAATGTGCATAATTTGTTGATTCCCATGAGCTGAGATGAAATTAGCAAATTTTTGTAAYGTGTTTATATCAAATATATTTCAGTGATAAGTTTCTCATGTTTCATCTATCAGTTTCATTTCTTACAAGATAACAACAGAGGTGTCAATACAGTGCCCTATTTCCCCCTTTAGAAGATGCTTTGTACATCTGCAAGATGTGCAAAACAAAAATCATCTATGATTGCATCAAGCTTTTGCATTTATTGGTGGCTTATTAAAATTAATTAATTGCTGTGAATGAATGCTAATAACAAATTAGTAAAAACATCTTCTTTTCTTCTGGTTTTTTTTTTACACAAATAGTTTTATTACAAACTTGAATTTTTAAGAAATACACATGTAAGAAATTACACAAAGGCCTTGGCATTTGCAAAAATCTTTTGGTATTTGCATGGTAATAGTCCATAAAACATTTTTGGACACAGAYGTGCTCAAACAATGGTATCATTGCATAGAAATTCTTTAGAAATATTTCTGAGGCCACTTTCAAGAATTTTTGGCACAATATTAACAAAATTAAGGCCTTATACTTTTCAAAATCAAGTAATTCAGTGTGTGAGTAGTGTTTAAAACCCTGAAAAATATTAAATACAGAATAAAGACTATAAGCTCAAAGCAGAATTTACTATTATAAACACAAATAACTATTAACCTGGATTCAGCCTCTGCAACTTCAGCATTGAAATGGCTATGTAAAATGAACATTTCACATCATGTTTTGGCATTTAACACCTAATTCATGACACTGAAAAGTAGAAATATTTTGTAAGCTTCTTTTTGAAATTATAAACTTAGAGCTTGTTTTGCCTAATGGTTGATATCTATATAAATTACTAAAATATTTATATCTTTTTTTTTTCTTGACCATTGCTGGATCATTCTTTATTCCACAGGAAAGTTTGTTCTACTGCACAAAGAAGCTGCATAGTACCAACATAGCAGAAACATTTACTTGCCTATTTGTGAAGCCAATTTGGCAATCTCTTCCAGATGTAGACCCATTAATACTGACAGCACTAAAGGCTACAAACAGAAGCAAAGGTTTGCAGGATGGCACTCTATGTTGTGAAAAGATGGTTACATGTTGCTTAACCACAGTCTGTAATCCCAAACCTCTTTTTTACATTAGTATTTCTTTGTACAAGAACAATAAGTACATACCCAAGAGTCTGGGATTTTAAGACAACTAGATAATGGTAACAAACTTATCTGGGGAAGAAAAATGAATCTAAATATATAATACAAGAATGAGAAAGGGGGGTCAAACAGTATAAGGCAGAACTGCATACCTCCTAGCACCTTTGCATTTTTGTTCTGGATAAATGCTGACTTTTTATTCTATCAGTGCATTGCATTTATATAAAAAATACATATACTTTGATCAAAAGTGCCATTTGGCATGTCGACATTTGAAGCTTATCTTTGTTGTCTCTTTTCTTCTTTAGCAAGGACAGGGCCAGTAAAGCAGTGTGTGTTAGTTATGCAAGTTCCTAAAAGGCACTTTACTGTTTTCATATTGGACAACAATGAGGTACATATGATATATGTCTAGGCTTCATTGCTGTTAAACAAATAGCACCATATTGTGTGAAATTAGTTGAAATTCAAAAGTCATTATGTTTTTCTCATACAGACTTGACAACGGCTAACATTTGAGCGTAGATCCCCGGCTTTCAAGGTTGAGGGAGTCGGTTTCCTACAGAAAAGAAAGAAATTAAATGACCCATTAACAATTTTCAGGTTCATAACTGACAACACCAGCTTGGAATGCAAGTCTCCCTTCCAGCCTCTGCTGAATCAAGAAGGTGTTCCTAAGTTCTCCAGTGTGTAATCACTTCCAAGTTTGGCCACAACTATTGTAAGATAGTTCTAAACATCACACACTTACTGAAGAATTCAGTTCTTTCACAAGGCATAACAATTCCTTAACCTAGAACATCAYCTGTTAAAGCAGCAGTTTGAAAACAAGCTAGAATTTGGGTAATAAAATAAATTGGGCAAAGAAGCTGAAATTTGACTGTTCATGAGTTTCTGCTAAGTCATGTGACTTTAAAGACAAATGAAAAGCTGGCAAAGGAAATTATGTGATGTCATATAGAAACAAACCAAAGCCTTGAGTCTCCAATCTGTCATAAGGAATTACTCCTAGCAGCTAGAAATAAATTATTTTCAGACAAAGGTGTGCTTGCATTTAATGCTTTTCATTAAAAAAGATTATGAGTTTACAGGAAATTGAGGAGTATTTGTGATTTCTGACAGCAGGGCAGGTCCCCTGATCTGGGATTATTTTATTAATGTGAGAGATAGTTTGCAGCCAGAAAAGCATGTGAAGTTGAGAGGTCTCAAGGTAGGACTCAAGGAATGGAAACATCTATAGTGTTCACTCTAAATTTTCTTCTGACCAGCTTTCCTCTTTCCTAGGGATCCAGGGCTTACCCTAGTGGTGGGGTGGTTGTGGTAGTAGTTTTTCTGGTTGATGAGATTATTACAGCCCCAGTGATACTCAGTCTCAGAGATCAGTTTTTCTACCTACTCCGTTAACAGCTATCTSATAAACAAACAGTGAAATCTGGCTAAACAACCTGCTTCATTCTGAGACAGGCAAGGCAGCATTCACARATCCAGACAGAAGACATGAAGAGACAAAGGGTAACAGGAGCAGCAGTCAGGACTGTGGTGGAAGAGGGTGGTTACTTGCACTCCAGAGGAATGTCTGCTGACCAGTTAGCTATGCAGACATGGGAACTGACCTATATGCCAACATATTAGTAACATTCATATAGAGCAAATGAACCTGTGTTGAAAAATAGTCATGTGCAGGAGACCAGAACAAAGCCTATTACCACTAGCTGCATTTTATTCAAAAATACTTCCTCTAACATTAGGGAAAGGTAAATAATTGTTCAACACACTTAGTTTAACACCTGTACAAATTGCAAGTAGTTCTATTATATGTTAATGTCYATTTACAGGCAATGTTATATTCTAATCTAATTTTAATCAGTACGTCAGCCTATCCCAGTTACCACTTGGTGAATACAATCAGAAACACAGTGGAATTGTGAACATTGTTAGATTATTCTGAAAAGCAAAGTACATGATACAAATGACACATTGCAAACACTAAGTGATGATGCATTCATTAATTCCCTCAAATGCTACTTTTTTTTCTTTCTGCTACAAAAGTAATTTACTACATAAATTAACTGTACTAGTGGACAGCCAATACTTGAACCTGTATTCCATTCAAAAAATACTTCTTTTATTCAGTGATAAGGCTCAACGGAGTCTCAAAGAGTGATAAATAAACCAGGAACTTACCTGAACATCTCATTCCTTTCTATAGTGGCAAGCCAGAAGCTGTAAGCATTTGCATAGTAATTGCAGGTGCCCCGGCCATGGCACTCAATGAAGGGAGCGCTGCGGAACTCCTCTAGGCAGGAGCCAGGGGATGCCAGGGCCTGGCCAGAGCCCTCAGCACCAGCACTGGTGTGCTAGGAAAGGCAAAAGCATTGGTCAGACAGGGACTCYCCACCTCCTCTGCTACAACTTCAATGAACTCTCTCACACAAATATTTCTTCACACTTCTCTCCTTGTCGTCTGTTCTGTCCATCTGCTGTTTTGTTGCTCAGCTCAAGGAGGAACAAGAAGGTGGAGCTGAAGACTCCAGAGACGGCATTGGGTTCTTTCACTCAACAGCAGCATGACACATGTGCAATATCAGCTTCAGGGACAGCTGTATGCACAGAAGTCCTTCAGGAGAGACCGCAGGACTCAAGCTATCTCTATGTAAGCAACGTGCCAGGAAGCCCAGGAGGCACAAGGTCTGGTATGGCTTTTATCTGAACAGCTTATCTCCATTCCCACCTCACATCACAGTGGTCTCTCTCCCATTGCCAAGTGCTAACAGCTCTGGATCCAGCTGTATCTCAGACCATGCCCAGGCCTTGCCTGGGAAAATGATCAGATTCTTTTTGAAATCACTACAAACGGTGGAGGTCTAATGCCCTCCTAAAACCTGAAGGGAAGGGACAGAGTCAGATACTAAATTTCCATAGATCAAAACCCTGAAACAAATGCTTTCCTCAGCTCCCAGAGTATGTCCCAATGCACTTACCATGACAAAGGAGTAACCAATCCAAAGTGAGCTCCAGCCTTCAGGACACGGTGGTATTTGAATTGTTTGACTGTGAACAGCTATTACCATAGCAGGAGCTTCACACACAGAGCATCTAGAAGGACCAAGACATGAATGAGCTGTGTGCACTTAAGGATTAATAGTTTATTATTCAGAAACTACTTTCTTTATGGAATCTTGAAATAGAAAATGTTGTCACAATCAAAACCAAAGGAAAATCACAATGTTTCATTTAGAAATACAGCCAACTGGTTCTTTTTTCTCTTTTGTTAATTTCTAATTTATTTGATAAACTTTTAATTTCTCCCTTACTTAGAGACAGTTCAACTATTAAGTCTTATTCCTATTAGCTTTCCTATGAGAAAAGAACGAGACCTCTTATCTGAATATTTACATGTATTTTTCTTTTTCTAGCCCTGTTTGTACTGAAGTTTCTAAAAATGCTCAATGTCATGAACATGGGGGGCAAATAGCTAAACACTGTATCTCAGCAAGTATCACTTAAAAGTGGTCTACTCTGATCAGAAACAAGTAACAGCAATTCATCATCCTATACTTAGCTCTGACTTCCAGAGAAAAAGCCATCTCTCTGGAAAACGTCTTACAAAGGCAATCACTGCTAATCTAATCTAATGCAGACTCTTTCCCATGCATTTTCCTTGAGAGTATTTTTTATTTAAATTTCTGGTCTATATCTCCAGGAAGAGATTTCCAGCAAAGTAACTTGCACAACAAACTTCAAAGCAATTCTCCAGAAAGGCATGCAGCACCAGTTCTTTTACTTTAGATAAATTCCTCATGTCTCAGAACTGCTAAGTTACTGAATAGTCCAATGACCAATCACCCCTCCACAGAATCACAAAAAACCCATGAGCTGGGCTGGAATTTTAATATGGGGGCTGGTAATAAGGAATTTGGTAGATATAATCAGTTTTTCCTTGTAAAATTCTTCAACTGGCTGCTGCAGTTAGCAATTATGAAAATTATTCAAAACTAAACAGTCTGATTCCTCTTATCAGAGCAGAGAAAAGAATCAAGTGCAAAATGGATTAAGCTGGATTCTGAAAAATGCAGAGAAGCAAAGGTATTCAGAATGAAAGCCTTCTATTTCTGCCTTGTGAAGACTGCTTTCATACCTACTGCCTTCATCCTTAGTGCAGAAGCAAGACAGTTATTTTAAGAAACAGATCAATGAAAGAGTAAGTTAAAAGAAGGAATGTAAAGCTGCCTCTATTCTTGGAGCTCTGCTTTGCTTCAAGAGATTTCTGGTATTTCAGTAGAAGGCCATACAGGAAAAGAAGTCCTGTGATTCAAGGCAGCAAGTGACACTTCTACACATTTTCTACATTTGGACAGAGAAAACTGTTGGTTAAAAAGCATCAACTAATAAAATAAATAGAAAGAAGAGTTTCCCAGATTCTTTGCTAGTTTTCTAAAATGAATATTACAATTATTTCACTCATTGTTATGACTAAAAGGACAAAGACACATAAGCATACATGCACACACACATGTACATACATCTACACACTTACGCGTTCTCATGGTGCAAAAGCTAATCCGTACGCATAAGATAAGGCAAAGTGTTGGTTAGTACTTCCTCCAGCAAGAGTTTCAAATGTGACTGTTAAAGGCTATTTCACATGATATGGGATGGCATAAAAGGAATATGAATTTCAGAGGCTGGCAATTTGAATTTTTTCTGAGAGTCAAGCCCCTTCCATTCCCATGCAATGAACAACTAAAAATTTAAGACCAAAAAAAGCTAGAGTCTCTCTTGAGAATCTTGTCCTCAATCTACCCATTCATTTTCAAAACACACCCACTTCTTTGGTATTAAACCAAAAGTAAGAATACAGAGTACAACTGCAGATAYAAGATGGATTCCATTATGCAAAATAGACACCAAGTGTTTTGCAGTAGAGCCATATAGCTTTTCAAACATCCAAAACGTCCAGAATACAACCAACTGCTGATTTGAATTGTCCTTTCTCTTGGATGTACCTGAGAAATCACTACCAGCAATCTCCATTCCCATTTATTAAATACAACTGGAAAAGGGATCACCAAGAGCTGATACAGATTAGAAGCAATGACAGAAAGGACAGTAATGCCTATATCTAATGATTATCACTTAAGCTGCAAACTGAAGATTCCCTTGTCAGACTCATATCAAATGGCAGGACAGTTTGCTCAAAACTCTGCCTTCAGCACTGGACATATTATGCAAGAAGAAGTTTCCTAGTGGTCTTAAAATTTCAAATGGACCAAAGGTTCAACACTGCATTGATGCAGAACAGTTTTGTCTCTGATATAAGCACCCTTCTTTATGCTAGCTGCGAATCTGGAATTATTAAAAAAAAATAGATGATTGATTTTGCAATTGTTTCCTTTAATTCAGAAAATAATGGCTGTATTCAAGCAGAATGTCTAAAATGGAAGAAGCCTGTCAGTCTACTGTATGATAAAAACGCACCATTTTCAAACAAAAGGAAACTGAGTCCTAAAAAGCTTCTAGCTATGGCTAGTCAAAAAACAGAAGTGCTTCAGACAAGAATTGTGAAAAAATACAAAACTTTTTTCCTTCAAAGTACATCACAGCTTTTGCAAGACAACATTTCAAAGTATATCTTTTAATTTCAATTATACTCAAAATAGGCTATTCTATTTCTTTGGGTTTCCCCCAAAATGGATTTATTTTTGATCAAAATCTAAACTGAAAACATGCACACTTTGAAACATTTCATCAAAAGAATTCAATCTTTAAATTTAAAGGCAGGAAATAAAAATATACAGATTGAAAACCTTGTCCAGAAAAGTAAAGTACCCTAAGCTCTTTCCACAGGCTTTTTCACTTTATAAATACAGCAGAACTGAAACCATACCTGCTGATGAATGGTCTGATATTATCACCAGTGATAGGAGCCATATTCATTGGCATGGGCTCAGGAGTAGACAGCCAGTAGGAGTAGTCATTCCTTGATGCAAAATTACAGACGTTGTTGATGTTGCAGAATAAGAAAGGCATGGTACTGAATTTCCGAAGACAGCTTCCTGCTGTGCCTGAAATGTTAAGTGAAAGGTTATTTCTTAACAGTTTTGTTAAGTCACTGCCAACTGCCCAACAATTATTTCCAGGAGCAGCAAAAAAGCAGAGAACACTTGCTCTGGATGGCCCAGTTTTCTCAGAGGAAGTGAATTMTCTTAGCTTCATGAGGAATAAACAGGACAAGGAAAGGAGTAGTCCAGTCTTGCCTGTAGAAYTACAGAATACATTAGATTGGAATAGACCTCTAGAGGTTATCTATCCTACTGCCCTGACAGGTAGATCTGGTTTCTTGGGTCCAGATTTAGTTGAGTTTTGAGAAGTTTTTTACAAGAAATTAAACCATCTCTCTGGGGTTCTGTTCCAATGGTTGACCATCAGCATGATAAAAGAGCTTTTATTTATGTTTCACTAAAACGTATCTCATACTTGTGATCCATTGCTGCTTCTGTCACTGAGACCCTCTGAGAAGGGACTCCATACTCTCTATCCTTCCTCTAGACAGCTGTAGACTGCAATAAAGGCCTCTCCATAAACGTGTTAAGGCTGAGCAAACCCAGCTCCATCAGACCCTGTGAGCCATCTCAGTAACTAGGCGTTGTATCCACTGTGGTGTAGCAACATCTTCCTTGTTCTGGGATGCCTGGGTCTGAGCCAGAGCAATTACACAGATTTGCTCAATGCAGTTCTACAAACGAGAGCAGMATTTGGTTTGTAAAGAATTCTAACTGAATTCTAAATTTGGTCTCCACTTACCCAGATCTTGGCCATGTGCTCTTTCATTGCCTTGTACATAAAGCAAGGAGTAGCCGTGGTAAATCAGCCTTGTTCCAAATGGACACGACGGCTCTTCAATGGTTTGACTGTGTCTGGTAACAAGGAATCCATGAGCAACAGATGGTGCCCCTGGTGGGCCCATAGCCCCAGGCAAGCCATCAGGGCCAGGTGGACCAGGAAATCCTCTGGGCCCTACAATACAGAGAGGCTCCTTTTATTTCTGCAGACAGCAGTACTCTCCCTACATATCTAAAGAAGTGAAATTAGATACAATCACACCTAATACCATATGTTATTTTTCCATGAAGGAATCAAGTCTTTGAAGAATGCAGGGACTTACCTGGGGGACCAAAAGGACCAGCTTCTCCTTTCTGCCCAGGCTGACCATCAAACCCTGGACTACCAGGTGGTCCAGGTACACCTGAAGGTCCTGTCACCCCTGTTGAAAAACAAATAATACTCAAATAATATTCAACAGGGTCCTGTCACCCCTGTTGAATAATTATTACTGGATATTATTTCATGTAAGTTCTGACCTTTTGGCTTTTAATATAGTACAGCATAGGTATGCCTCAGCATAAACTAAACTCCTGTAGATTCAGTGCATACAGTTCCATATCTAGAGAATATATGAGGGTTACTGCAGGCAAAGTGATTCTATAGTAGAGAAGGAGAAGCAAGGAGAGCTAGCAAAAACCTAGCATTTGCCTGGAATATGAAAAAGAATCTCTTCTCTCTCTGCTTACCATATGACTCAAAAATAGACCATAAAAAAAAGTAGGGTCATGAACAGTGGGAAAATGGGTATCCCTCTTAGCTTCTTCCCAATTCAGACATATTACCCCTTTATCAATTTTTAGGGATGCTATGAATTCTACATAAACTCAGCAAATCTGACTTCAGGAGAAGGAAGTTAATACTATCAGCACTATAGCAATATTTCTGTGACTCATCACATCAGACACTCACAGATTTCCTTTTCCTGATCACCCAAAAAGAAACATTGTTTTGATGTACTGAATTGACTACTAGTGATAGAGCAATGGATTCTGCACAAGCAAACCCATGCTGTGTTCACTCACTGAGACTCTGTTTCACAGCTATTTCATAAAGGACAGCAGTTGCAGAGTTGTATCATCACCTTCAAGAGAAAATTTTCATATCTACTATATTAACTAGGAAGAAGATACTCATTATCCTCCACTGTAATTCCCCATCAACTCAACATAAATCATTCAGGAAAAAAGCCTTCCCTTAGAATCTTAACACTCTTGAGCTCCCATTCTCCATGTCCTATCATTCTGAATGACATGTCATTGTGCCAGAATTTCATTTTTCCTACCACTTGCTCCATTCTCTTACTTGCTGATGTGTTTCATTTTTTGCAGTTCATCTACTCTTTATAAAAATTGCCATATCTGGACTAAAAGAAGAAATCCAGGACCATGGAACAAGCTTCCTCAGGAATTACTTTTCATTTCAGCATCAAGTGTTTTTCCTCATGCTTTCTTCTCCCAGAGACACACAGTAATTAAGTTTGGATTCAAGACTAATGACAGAAGACATCCTGATAAATACATTTTGGGGAAAGGATAAGCAGAGTGCTGCAAGTCATTCTGCCTACTGCTGATTTCAGATACTGATGTGATGCCTGCAGAGTGAGAGCCTATAAAAAATCACCAGGAAGRCATCTGTTTTGGATGAGCTTCAAAAAGGAGCTTCTTCATCATTGACACAATTTAAGTGGCTTACAAAAATTGGATAATATTATATGAAAAAAATTGTAGTATCTAGTCTACCTTTGGTCTATTTTACATTACAAAAAATGTGTTTCTGCTGGCAAATTAGAAACTCTCACCTTGTTGTCCTTTGGGACCTGGAAGTCCTGGGAATCCCTTGAGACCAACTGGTCCTACAGGTCCAGGTAAGCCAGGATCCCCTTTAATAAGCTGAAAAGGACCTGGTGGGCCTGGTGGSCCTTGTAAACCTGTGGAAATCAACCAAGAAAATCAGCATGTATTTMGTATACCACAATTTTTTCAAAAAGCAAAAAAAAAAGTTACCTTGTATTGCCATTTATACAGTCAGAGACTGGAGCCTGTCACAGATAGTCACAAGATATCAACATGTCCTAGACTTTACATGTGAACAAAACTGCAAAACTTCCCAAACTGAAGCCTATCTATGCTGATATCTCCAGCCAAATAGACTTCCCATGGACTGAAACAGCTGTCCAGACCTTAGGCTCCAAGGAGCTGTCTCAGCAAKTTTGCAAACAGCCCCAAGCTGAGTGGCGTAGTCAATATGCTGGAAGGAAGGGATGCCATCCAGAGGCACCCTGGGCCAATGAGAACCTCATGAAGTTCAAMAASTGCAAGGCCAAGTGCAAGGTCTTACACATGGGCCAGAGCAATCCACAGTATCAGTACAGACTGGGGGATGAATGGATTGAAACAGCCCTGCAGAGAAGGACTTGGGAGACACAAGTAGATGAAAAATGGATTGAGTTGGCAATGTCTGCTTGCAGCCCAGAAAGCCAATACAGGGCTACATGAAAAGAAGTGTGGCAAGTAATGCTCCTCCTCTGCTCTAAGAGCCCACCTGGAGTATTATTTGCAGCTCTGGGGTCCCCTGTACAAGGAGGGCATGTACCTGTTAGAGTAGGCCCAGAGCAGGACCATGAAAATGATCAGAGGGGTGGAAGAGATCTTCTATGACGACAGGCTGAGAGAGTTGGGCTTGCTCAGCCTGGAGAAGAGAAGGCCCAAAGAAGGCCTCACTCTGGCCTTTCAATATATAAAAGGGGGTTATAAGAAAGACTGAGAGATTTTTTACCAGGGTCTGGAGTGACAGGGGAAGGGCAACAGTGTGAAAGAAATAAGTGTTTACAGGAAGAGTGCGAATTTAGATTGGACTTAAGGAGGGCAATTTTTTTACTGTGAGGGTGGTGAAGCACTGGAACAGAGGTTTCCCAGAGAAGCTACATGAGTTCTRTCCCTGGAAGCATTCAAAGCCAGGTTGAATGGGGCTCTGAGCAAATTGGTCTAGTGACCAGCTCTGAGCAACCTGCCTGTCATGGCAGGCAGGTTGAAACTAGATGATTTTTAAGATCCCTTCAAACCCAAACCATTCTATGATTCTAATCTGACCATTCAGATGCTGATACATGATACTTGGTTTCATATTCTGAGTTTTTACACAGAACAAAAGGGTGATGGAGTTATAGCCACAAATAACAACAAATTAATCAAAAATAACCATTTTACCAAAAAAATCTGGGGGAAAAAAGCACAAGTCTTCGTTATACCTTTAGATCCAGGAAGACCTTGGTCACCTCGCTCACCCTTAAGGCCTGGGAAGCCAGGAGTCCCTTTTGGACCTGAAGTGAAAGGAAATATTTGCATGAAAATCCAATAATTTCTTGATTTGGAAGGATATGTGTGGAATAATCACGTATGACCCCCATGATCCTGAAAAGGACATGACTTTATTTGCTCAAGTACTTTTAAACAATTTRCAGAAACATAATACAAACACCACCACTAAGTCACAAAAGAAATGATGACTGAAAATAAATTTCTCTCTTTTTTTTCTCCTCYTAATTCTCCTCAAAGTTCTCCTACTTTAATATTATTATCTAGATTAAAAGCATTATGTTTTTTCTATTAAAAACTGTATTTTTTATACACCTGTATATTCAACAAGAGAGACATATAGTGCTCACTTCCTCACATATAATTATAACATTTGCCTCTTCAATTCTCAAGAAAATCTTGAAGATTCTTGACTGGTAGCATCTAACAATCGATTTTACATCCATCTTTTAAAGGAAGTGCACATTTAATTTTTGCAATGCAAGAATAGGCAAGAGACAAAAAACCTTAAAAAGATCTCAATGCTTTTGTATGCTTTTTGACACAGCTTTCAGTGTCCTGTTCAGTAATTATTAACATAGAGACAACATTCTTTGGGCAAGAGAGGAAGGATATGAAAGAGACATTTTTGCATACTTTTCAGGAGTATGTTACTCCTTACCTGGAACACCTGGAACTCCTGGAGGTCCGAGATCACCCTTTGGACCGACATCTCCTGGCAAACCAGGACTACCCTGCATAAAAGAAAATGTGAAACATAGTTATCCTACACTATTATGATATGACTCTCAAATAGGCTGTGTATTACTGGAAGTCTATGAAAAAAATATAATATGACAAAGCCATTAAATTTAAGAAATGGTCATTCTCTCCCTTGATTAGCTTGAGAAGCTTCTCTTACGGGAGCAGGAGTTACACTTTGCTCTTTCTAAACTATTTTTTGCCTCAAAGATACCAGGCCAGAATGAGGTACTACTAGTATTGCAGCCAGTAAAAAGGTTGTCAACCATAGACCATATTATTATGAAAAACATCTGTAAGCACAAACCTCAGCAGATACTAATTTCAATGTGGTCCCAGCAGGAGGTTGCTAGTTAGATAATTAAATGGGGTAATTCTAGCAGACTTGAAATTTTCTACATTCACACATGGGATGAAATAAATATGCTCAACAATTTATAATTCTCTGAAGATTTTTACTTTTCAACAGGGATAAAACACTCAAGGACTTAAAACACTTCAAACACAATGGGAACTCCTCCTTCTGCCTTCACCATTCTAAACTGTAGCCCTGAAATTAATGGTAACACGTTCACTGCAGCCTCACTTCAAGGACAACCAAGACCCTTTTTCAAAAGACACTGTAAATCGTCATTCAAATGGCTGCCAAGTTATTTTCTTCTTTTTTCTGTTGCAGATCATCTGCAGAAAGCTTGTAAGTATAGTTTAGAGTTTYTCCCTGGCTGATTTGGTATGACAGTGATAGTTCATTATATAATAAAACACAGAACACAGGTGGAGGAAAGAAATAAAATCCCTTTGCTAAGTAACCTACCAACCAGAAGCTGGAGATGTGAATTAAACACACAGTGAAAARTAATACTAACAGTAGAAGTCATTTTATCATATTTGCAGAGCAGTAAAATAGGCACAGAKGAGTGATTTTTCATTCAGTGCAAGTTAGATGTTTACATTAAGTGAGAACAACAAATGTGTAATTCTTTTCACTGATTATAAAGGGAGAAGAGATGACTAGTTCAAAAATGGATGCCCACAGTTAAACTTCTAGAGACTCCAAAGTTAAACAAAAGAAGCGCTACTCTCAAGAGTGCTAAGGAAGACATGAATGCAGTAAGATTCCCTGGTTTCCTTCAGTCACAGAGTCACAGTACAGAGTACTGTTTAAAGATATGGCTGTCTCTGTACCATAATATGTGAACTTCTGAAGCCCAAAACAGGAGGGCTAGCTTTCATTCAGAAGGCACTTATGAGTCAATCACATTAAAAGAGGGGGGGTTTAAATATATATATATAAATATTTTAGGTTATAATTAAAAAAATATTTATAAGACAAGTTTATTGGAAGCTTTCCATCAAAATACATTTCCCATAATAGTATGCATTTCCTAATTTTTTTTTCTCATCAGATACAGCTTGGTAAACAATTTTTTTGGGTCTCTTCCAAACAGAACAAAACTATTTCAGGAAAATGTTTTTTCTCCCATTACAACACTAAAATGAACAGGAAAAAACCCATGAGATTTGTATTTCACAGTCTGATCTCTGYATTTACTTTCCTTGGATACAATTTTTGGACAGGTTGTGTCACTCATGTTGCAAGAAAGTCTCCATTCTGATAYAGGTAACCATGTACCTGGAGACCTGTATGAGCAATTGAGCCATAATCAGGGCAGGAGCCTGTCAYACTGGGAACAGTGGAAACTCATCTTAGTATGTATCACCAGAGGAAGCTTAATATTTAATATCACTCTCACTGCAGCATTTCACACTGAGTTAACAACCTGCTGCTATGAATTATGGCTCAAGGATAGTGAAATATTTTTTCTGATTGAAGGCATGGAATCAAAACCCTTAGGCATTTCCAATTCTTTCTCAGCAAAYAGTCTCAGACTAGTACATCAACCAGTGAAAAGCTTTACAATTTCCTGGGGTATAGAAATTTAGCTCTCTGYAAAAGCAGTGCAAATTATTAAACTCGGGAAAATATACTGGAGTGTTATGTTGGAATTTACTACCTTCAAAGCTGGTATGGTACAGTATGGTATCAAATATAAAAAGGTCTGAACATGGAAGCAAATCCTTAAAGTCTCTGTGACATGACTTCTGGATGCAGAAAAAGATGCACTAGATCTTTGCATTATCAAAAATAATATGGAACTTTAATGTCCTGCATTTCATATCAGAACCTTATTCCTGAGACTTTCTTTCTTTCTTTTGTACATGAGGAATTTTCTTATCCTTTTTCCATAAATATTATTTTTATTATTATTGTCCTTTTTTTAATAAAATCAAGATTGGAAAATASCTCTAAGATCATCAAATACAAGCATTAACCCAGCACCACCATGATCACCCCTAAACCAAACACCACAAGTGCTCTATCCACACATTTTTTAAACACTTCCAGGCACGGTGACTCCACCACTTCCCTGGGCAGCTCCTTCTAATGTCTGACCACCCTTTAAGTGAAGAAAYTTTTCCTAATATCCAATCTAAAGCTCCCCTGGCATAACCTGAGACCATTTCTTTTTGTCCTGTCATTTGTTACTTGGGAGAAGAGACCRACCCCAACCTGGCTACAATTTCCTTTCCGGGAGTTGTAGAGAGTGATAAGGTCCCCTCTGAGCCTCCTTCTACTCTGGGCTAAATGATCTCCATTCCCAGCGTAGTAGGAAAGAAGGAATAAAAAGTTAAAAAATAGAGCATATTTTTCAGTGTGGAAAAAGAGATCATACACCCTGAGAGAAAGAATAAAGAAGACAAACTATTCTGGGTGACTGTCCTATTCTACTTCATTCTCGTTAGTATACTGAAAAGTGACTATTTTAGGCCAGGCAAAATGAATAATATATGACAAAAATGTATTAATAGTATTGCCTGTTTGTAGTTCTAAATCAGCAGCAATATTTCATCACTGACAGTACTGAAACTGCACTTTATTTGAGAGCCCTCATAACAAAAGCAAACAGTTCAGGTATTTTCAGAAGGCAATTTATCATGAAATATGCAACCTTTAAAATTAACTACTAATGCATTTACCAGATTTATGGATGTGCTTCAGCCATCCCGTACTGTTAAAACACTGTAAATTTAATTTTGGGTGTTGTATGTTACCACTCACTATCTATAAATTTCTAATAAGTTCATTAGCTCACTGGGGCAGCCTTTCCAAGGAGAGCACTGAAATGCTTTCAAACTGACTTTACATCATCAGCAGTGAGYGCAAAGGCACTTTGAACATAAAATATCATTGTTTTGAACAAGAAACTGTATGATTAATGTATCCATTAATTACAAGAACCAGCTTTCAGCAAATCTGGAGTGTACTGAAAGTAACTTACTGGCAGTCCTTGGAAACCCGGATCACCTTTCACTCCTGGACCCCCAGGAGTCCCTGGCCAGCCACTGCTCCCTTGCTCTCCTTTGGCCCCTTTCAGACCTGGAGGTCCTGGTGGCCCTATTGGACCTGGTAAACCTAAAAAAACAGAAGAAAATAGTATTTTGCAGGAAAATTGACTTAGAGTAGTATCTCATGGAGGACAAACAGGGTCTACAGATGGACAGAACCAAAATAATTKTTGTAACATTTCAAGAAAATAAGTAGGAGAATCTGTTGCAGGGACACTCCTCATCCAATCATCTCTCAGCCTGTAGCTGATAGAAAACAGAGGCAGTTTTCCATATGTGCAGAACAAGCAGATAGTCCATCCTCAGGCATAAACATGCTAAAGATACTCTGTACTCTGCTCCACTCTCCTCCTTAGCCTCCAGCACAGGCCACTGCCATGGAAAGGCCAAGCTGGGTCATTTTTAAATACATTAACCTCAGCCCATAGGAACAAACACCCCCGGATGCCTGAAAACAGTAAATCAAGTCCATAGGAAAACATGGAAAAAGCCTGCTCTAGGACATACTCCCAAAACTGCCTGTGAACAAAGGCTTTCTCTGAACAGGGAGAAGAGGATAAACAAAGACATGCAATATTGATTGTATTAATAATTAATTAATTAGGCAAGCCTTGATGAACAGCAATACTTTAATACTAAAGATAAAGAATTACCTGGAAGACCAGGYTGGCCTTGGGGTCCTCTGTCTCCTTTAGGGCCTTCAATTGCACTTCCTGGCAGCCCAGGAAGACCTTGGTTCCCTTTAGGGCCTGGTGGACCTGCATATCCTGGTTCCCCTTTCAGGCCTGGGATCCCTGGACTTCCTGGGGATCCTGGAAAACCCACTTCACCTTTTGCACCTAAGATTTGAAACAACCACAGAAAATGATTAGAGAGAAGATCAAAATCACTGAAACCTTCYGCCATATTATCCACTCATAGTAAGCTTTATCCTTTTTGAAAACACTCATCTTAACTTTGTACATTTATATAAAATGCAAAACTTCAAGAAAGTGCATGATTCTTCACAATATGATATAAAATATGMGGAAAGTAGTTTGATTGACATACCTTTTCTTATATAAACTCATCACTGGGCTATTTTTAGTCACTCTTAAAATAGATTAACATTCAGCATCCCTCTAGCACTCCTCACAAAAATATTACAAAGCCCCCAAACCCTTACTCCACAGCAATTATTATTGTCATAGTCAAGTAATGGATGTTGTGCTTGACTAAGCACAAAAGGTCTTGCTCCTGGAAAAAAATGGAATACTTTTTTACTAAGATCTAGATTTAGATCCATTGTACTTAATTTCAGGCTTGTACAAATATTTAACAATTGCAATTCAATCTAGTTTTAGATAGAGAAAAGAATATAGAGTAACTGGTATAAGTACAATAATAAAAAAACCCCAAATGTAGAGAGAACACTATTCCTAGGTCTTTGCTTGAGCAGAACAAGGTTTTTTAATACCTCGACTTGCTTCTTTGGAACTACCAAAGAAATACCTTTAGAACACAAATTATTTAAGTAGAATATATATTTACTCTAAACCCAGATATTTTTAAATGAGCTGAGCTGACAAAATGAGAGATGGGGAAGGTGAGAGAAGTGTTCTCATAATCTAGTGCTCTACACGCCTACCGAGCTMGGATTAGAACATTTGCTAAATCTATTAAGTTCTTTAACATTAGGTCTTTCACAGTAGTTAATGACTGTTAATTAGTCTAAGATGGTAAATAAAAGATATTCTGATATTCTGAAATTCTGGTTTATTACTTTGGTTGTCCAGAAAAGTTTCCTTTATTAGTAGAATGAATGAGTGAGGTAGGGCATTGATATTTAAAGCTATGTAAGTTCTTCAAAATCTGCTGTGTCATGTTAATTTCATGGATGAACTACTTGAATTGTTTGTGTTTTCCACAATGGAAAATTGTGGATAGTTAAAATTGAAAATTCCCCCATTACACACAATTTCTTTTATCAACAGCAGTTTGACATTTCTTCACTACTCTATCTATTGCAGCCTAGTGTCTAGGATATACTTATTTCATTAGCTGGAGCATGGTGCATTACAGACACCTTGAACAACGGACACTGCATCAAGCCAATCAAACCATTCTCACAGCACAGTGTAGTGACACACTTTTCAAAGAACATAAGGGGACTTGAATTGTCATAGTCATGCGACTGTACCCAAGCAATTAAGTCCTGAGCCCAGGTAATAAAAATTTTCAGTGGGATCTCAGCAGGACTGTTACCTTTTGCATCTCTGCACCATGCTCCTGTGCATAGCTTAGACATGCTCTATTGAGATACAGTAAACGACTAATTTAGAATTAATATGTCTGGGCTGCAAAACAGGATCAGGCAGAAAGATTACTACAGTATCCTGGCCACAGAACCACTACCTATAGCTGTCTGTGCACAGAGCCTCACTAAACTTCAATTCTTTCAAAATTAGTAGGAAAACAGAAAYACTTGGAGTCAAAACCACAGCACACAAATACAGGAGWTATTTATATTACCTCATCACACCACAGCTTGCAGAGAATTCCACACTATGAATAATTACCTATTTTAGGGTATATCTAACTCCAAGATGTTGCCACTGTAACAGAAATCAGTATTTGAACCTCTCAGAGCTTSTGCCTGCTCTGAGAAGGCAAAGGATGTAAAAGAATGAAGTATAAAGTATGTCTGCATTACAGAATTATGGTTATAGTATGTTGGGAAGGAGGTTTATAATTGTTTAAGTGTTTTACCTTTATCTCCCTTTGCACCGGGAAATCCTGGAAGTCCTCTACCTGGAAGACCTGCAGTACAGAGACAGCAAAAAATGAGAAGTTAGSAAAGTACTTACATTTAACCTGTAATGAATAAAACTCTATTATGCAAATACAAACTCCAAATAAATGCCTTATGCAAAAGTTCCTCAGGGCAGAGGCTRTTTTTGTCATGTACTGGTATTGTATTTAGCACAATGGATCCTGTATGACTGAAAACCCTACCCAAAGAAAAGGCAAGGCTGCTTCACTATTTYACAGCTAAGTTTCAGGCTGAAATAAATGCCAAAACACAATTCTCTAAAGTATTACCAGCCTTTGTGAAAGAAATTCTTTCAAYATTACATTGATTAAACACAGTTGCTCATCTAAATGATCACGTTGCAATGCTGGATGATTGTAAGACATCAATACTGACTTTATTTTCTAAGGTTTCATCCAAAGGACTCAAAACCAGGACACACCTCTACCATCCACTCTTGTGCAGCCTGTGTCTGTGCATTTGCATACCCTGGGAACTGAAGATGACAGTCACAGTACCTTGTTCACCCTTTGCACCAGCAGCACCTGGAATCCCATCAAAACCTGGTTCACCCTTCTGACCAGTGGCACCAGCAGGACCCGGAAGACCAGGTTCACCTGAAAAATCATTGACATTTTCATTTGAACTATGACTTTTTTTCTCTTCCATGAAAAACTTTACTTTTTCTTTTGCTCCCACAGAGACCAAGCAGATATTGCATGATGACTTCAGKGTGACTTTTCACTGAGTTTACTTCTGAATTAAATCAGTCTGAGACAGGGCTCAAATATTAAAGATTTTGACACAGCTAATTATCATGAATCTCAGTGAATTTAGAATGCAGGATCTCTAGCAAAGACTTGTGAACAGCACAGTCCATTGTCCTGTAAGATGATGTGTCCTGCAGCCAAAAAACTGAGAACACAACACTCTGAGATCAAAAAGGTTCATAATAGCAATGGATTTACTCTCTACCATACTCTATTTACTTTCTAACATCAGTGAAATGATGRTAATGTGGTGATTCAGGTTTGGACATAAAGATTAATTGAATTGTTTTAAAATTAACTCAGAAACAACAGAAGTAATGGCTGTAGCAACAGCTGGTCTTGTGGAAGGTGGTAAAATCTATTCCTCTAACAGTGCAAAAGAAATGTGAACCCCCACTACACTGACTCATATTTACCTAAGAAATACGTCAATATTGTCAAGCAATGTCTTTTTCGCTTATGAAACGAACAAATGCACTGCAAAATATCTGAGCCAAAATTAATGTAGAATGCAAAAGATTTTGTTTTAGCCACTGCCTGGAGAAGAACAATATTTTAAGTGTCCTTTGCTATTGATATTTCCTTTTTACCTGGTTCTCCTTTTAAACCTGGAATCCCACTTAAGCCAGGAAGTCCTTTTTCACCCTTTTCTCCATGGCGGCCAGGGCTTCCTAAAGAAGGGAAGAAAAATGTGTTTCCATGTGGGATATTTGATATAATTTTTACTTCAATTTTTCACTGCAGTTTCTGTTTTGTGAAAGTATAAACACTTGCCTGGAAATCCTGCCATGCCAGGGGATCCTTTGGGACCTGGGGCACCCGGCATTCCAGGAATTCCTATATTACCCTTTTCACCTTTATCTCCAGATAGACCTGGACTACCCGTTCTTCCTGGTTCTCCCTAGAAGATGAAGCACACATAAAATCCAGACATTAATTCTGAAACAGGTTTTTCTGTATGCAGTGGTAGATGTTACCCTGCTATCTATCTGAATTTAAAGAATTCCATTATTTTCCCACTTCTACACAATGTAATTTAGGATTAAATTTGGTATTAAATTCCACTATCAGAGTTTTTCAAGTAATCTAGCAACTGCTTAATACCTACAAATGAAAATGAGCAGTCTTCTATGCATTTTTAGGATGGTTATACAAAGTCTTTTCAAAATTAGCCTTTTAATTTGTTACACTTCACCATCTTTAAAAAAGTATTTTTTTGAGTCCTCAGTAAGTTTGCTACCAGATTAGCAGGTATTATTTTTTACCATTTTTACTTATAAATTCATTATAACTGTCATTGTACAGCTAGGAAAAGGAATATGAAACAAATGAGAATCCTAATAGATACTATTAGAAATTAAATTAAACTTTACAGACAGTATTAGCACAGTTCACTTTTCAGTGGTAGCTGAGCACTGTACAGTATCTTTGTGAAAGTACAGTTGCATTATTTTAGTGTGATTATTTTCCCTGCTCATAAAATGCCCTTTTCACATTATTGACTTAGTATTTTTTAAAGTTCTTCCCCTTCCCTATCTTTCTAGCACTGTCAATTAACCTATTTTGAGCAGAGATAATAAAAAAGAACACTGGAGATATTGGTTCCATCAAACAGAATGCATCTAAACCTGTACATATGCACACTTTTCAAGTTTTTCATAAGGCAGTTAAATTAGCATAATAGAAAATAGAAGAGCTTAAAGGCCAACAGCATCTCATCAAGTGCTTGGTAGAGATAACCAAATCCTTAGGGGTATAAATACCTTCTCACCAGGAGCCCCTGGAAAGCCAATTCCAGGAAAACCTGGTGCTCCTTTGTCTCCTTTTTCACCTTTTTGCCCAGGGAACCCTGGTGTGCCTGGTGAACCTGGTACTCCAGGAAGACCCTTTTCTCCAGGTGTTCCTAGTAAAGGGGAGGAAAAAATGGGTACATCAGAACCAGTGGTACCTTAGCAGTGTTGACAGTGATGTTTTAGTGTTGCTTTAGATATTCAGAGCTATGAAAGTAARTAAATTTTCTTTTGAGATTCACTCTCTAAATGTGACTTTTTATGGAATGATCAACTCTACTCACAGAAGACAGTCATAATCTTGGATTCAGAGTAAACAAAAATCTTGCTAAAAATATGAACTGAATAAAACTTTATTTGTATTTGATTAATTTCTAATAGTACTACAAAGTGACTCTTCTGCAGCRTATGTTTTCTGTCCTCCTTCACTATTTCTGACTTTCATGTTTGATTTCCTAAATATGCTAGACACAAGTCTCCATCCCAATGAAGACAAAGTTTCCATGTTGAGTTATAGGTTCTTCTCCATTGTATTCTTTACCAATCCCTTCCACAACAACTTTATACCCAGACCCCTACAGTTCATAATTGACAGGCAGTACACACCAGCTCACCAAGCCTTTTAGAAGGGGGGAAATACACAAGAAGCTTAATGCAGTTCACAGACTATCAGAGACACAAACAGGCACCACTCAAAAAACTGCCCGCCTGAAACAAATACAGAAAATCTAAAGATCCAGCTAAAGGATTTGCACATAGAAACTTAGGAAACCATGCTATTATTTGTATATGACAATAGGATTGAAAAGCAATGTCTCAAAAGCCTAACATTCAGTCATTGCAAACAGTGCAATTGTTTAGTAGATCTACACCAACAAATATTCCATACAGGTTTCCCATAATGTTCTATATTAATTAAGGAAAAAAATAAGAAATTCCTAGCAATCAGTACCTGGCAGACCCATTTCACCAACCGATCCTTTTTGTCCTGGAACTCCTGGATCCCCTGGGTACCCTGGGGGGCCTTGATCACCTTTTGGTCCTATGGTCAACAGAGAAATGAAGAATCCCATCATTAACAAGGTTTAAAATACCTGACAAACAGTCTGTCTGCTGTTATCTTCAGACATACCTGGCTGTCCTGGAGTACCGGGTTCACCATCTCTCCCTGGAATTCCTGGTTCTCCATAATCCCCACGTAGCCCTTTTTCTCCTGCTTCTCCATGGTCCCCTGGACACCGAAAAGAAAAACACAGTGAGATCAGTTTTATTACAATTTACTGTAATTACATACAATAATCCTTCTAGTTAATTTTTGATCACTGCTGCTTCTCTCTGCTGAACAAGGAAACGGCTGAGTAAAACACAACTTTCCAATCATTAAACCAGTACTGAGAAAAGGCTGAAAACTATTGCAATTTTATGGGTGCCTGTGCAAATTGCAAAGCAAGGTATATCTATAAAAGAAATGGAATGAATGTGTGTTTGAGTTAGATTAATGAGTTATTTGAAAAGTGGCAAACAGGTGTTAACAGAAATTACTGATTTGACTGTTCAGCTCTCTAAAAGGGCATATGTGAACAATTAGTAAACAGACAGAAATTTGCTGGTTTCCCTGTTCCATTTAATGTGAAGCACCTTCAGAAGGCTTGATCTCTTACTCTCTAGTGTGCCTCTTCTCCAACTTTATGTCCATGCCTTTTGGTCATAAACAATTCTGTCAGTGCTTCATAGAGCTGCTGGACAACAGGTTACTGAAGATATATCACTGAATGTTTTTAAGTAAGCAGCTTTTATTAAAAACACTTCAAGATGTCCAAACCTAAATTTTTTCATTAAGCATCACTGATAATATGCCATAAAAATTCTGTGTCTTCTCTGCACAGTTTGTCTTTTGGAAGCTTCTGAAAGCATTTCTGTGATATTGAATGAAGGTAGCCAAAAGATCAGCAAAGTTACRGAGTATAACTAAATTATTTTTCTCTGCTGGTACTAAGTATCTTTTGCTTGGAGAGGATAAGAGCAGAAATTTGCAGGCTGTGATCTGTTTGGAACCTACTCTTCCACGCTGTGTGAGCCAGGCCAATCTGTAGGCTACATTTGGTGATGAAAAGGCAGAGTGTAGAAGTTTGCAAGCATGTATTGTTAGTGATGGACAGATTAGTAAATTAGAAACCAAAGAAATTAACCATTTGAATTTTTCAGCAAAGGTTTCTTTATTTGCATGTAACAAGTGTGCCTAATTTAGATTTCTAGGTACAAAATAAAATTAATCATCCTACATGCCAGTAGCAGATAAGGAAATAGTGAAAACAACCTATGTKGTTTTAAGACTTTACATACCACTGTACATATCAAGATCAGAAACAAATGAGAAAAATAATCTAGATGAAATCTTTATAGGCTGGGAGCTTCATTAAAAGTACTCTCAGAAGCTGCATCTCGGCTGAAGGGCAGATGTACTCACTCCTCACTGGCTGACGCCCTCCCCTGCAGTCCCTGGCTGCCCAAGCTGCAAGGCACTACTTACCCACATGCCCAGGTTTCTCTGAGACCCAACCAGAACACGTGAGCCCAGATCTCCTCTGACAATTAGCCAGGACATGGAGATAAGAGGTAGCTAAGACTGGGATACTCTCCTGTTTCCACAGTTCAAATACAACATAGTATAGTTATTAGTGATTCACTGTCAAACTGGAAAGGAGTCTGCTCTAGAATACACTGATGAAATGTACAGATGACACTCAAAAGGAAAGGCTCAAAAAGAGGACAGGATTAGGCTACAGAAGGATTTTGAAGAGTTGGAGTGAAGCTTGAAAATCACCACAATGAAAATCAAAAAGCATAATGCACCACATGTGTGACAGAAGAAGTCAAAAACACGCATACAAAATGAAAGATTATTACACAGTAGTCTAGAACTGAGGGACTAAGACTTATAGCTAATCACAAACTCAGTCAGCTATTGTTTCAAGAAAGGGAAATTTCATTCTAGCCAGGCCTGAGTTGAAGTACTTTGCTTGTTTCAGCAATGTGCACTGTAACAAGGAGGCAGCCAAATCGGGGAGAAATCACAAAGTATAAAAGGAATGATAATTGTTCCAGAAAAGATGATATATTATTAAAGCCTGAAGGACTTGGTTGAGGGAAATTAAAGACCACAATATCTCAGTAGCTCCCTTCTAAGCTCTACATTTCTATTTTAACAAAAAAGTAACCATTCATTAAAAACTCTTRTTTTTTTATAAAAAATAATGTATAGTAAGAAAAAATATTAAAAATATGCAAAATAGACACCATTTTTCTTTGAAAATAAATACAAGAGAGAAAATTATTTCAAACAACTAATTTATCAATTAGCAGTAAAACTAAAAAACCAAGAAGAATGTATTATCTAAAAAAGCTAACAAATCTATAACCATGAAGTTTCTAAACAGAAAACTGATTGCCTTTCTCCTGCATACTTCCAGATATTTCTAAACTGATATAAGTTGATCTGTTGATATCAGTGACATAAATGCTTTTCTTTTCTGAATTTTCTTCAGGTCACAAGAAAGTGTGTCCAAAAAGGCTGCTCACGTTTTTTATTACACTATCAGTTGATCTTCATGGCCACAACTACATGTTTTACATGAAAGACAGCTTTTCCCTTCCAGAAAGCTCTAGTTTTACTTTTAAAATTTCTTTTATTTTCAGAGAATCTTGTGATTAAAGAGGTAAAATCAATTATAAAAGGACAAATTGAACCTGTTCTGTTGAAACAAAACCCCTCTGCTCTGTGATTATTCTTTTTTTCTATAGAGTTGAAAAACACCAGAAAAATATCTATATTTGCTGTGCAAAACTCTTTAATTTTATTTTAAAAACTGTTGCCTAAAACTAACACAAAACTGAATTCAAAGTAGTGCTGCTTGGTAGTATATGAGTGTTAATTCCACTTATTCACACAGTAAGAGAATGAAGTTACCTTTTTCTCCTTGATCTCCCTTCTGGCCTTTGAGGCTAACCATGTCCATGTTGTCTATTGTTCCAGGTTTTCCTGGGAGACCAGCTTCACCTTTATCGCCCTTAACACCAGGATCACCCTGTGGTCCAATTACACCTTTGAAACCTTGGCTACCTATAAAGAGACAGCACTGAATGTTATAGGGGCATATAAAACTTTGGAAGAATATTTTGTAGAAAACAACAAATTAAATTAGCTATTTATTCTGATTTTGAGCACCAAATACCATGTTCTGGAAAAGTTCCTATGATTTTTTTTTTCATACTTCACAATAGCTCTGTCAGAAAGTTGACATATTTTTCCCACTTCCTAGCCAATAATTTTAGACTCTTGGAACAATAAGGACAGGGGTTTGGCAGTAATAAAGAGCATTATCTGAGGCTCTTAATTAAGACCTTCCTGCTGGCTTTTAATAAATTCAAATAGTGTATTTTTCTTGGAGTAATATCTATAGCAACCCCACACCTAGCAAACCCTTATGTTCAGGAAAAATTGATCAAAAATCATGTTTTGGTGCCCAAACTCATGCCTGCTCCTAGAATGTGGCCTTTTATACTATTTCTAACTTAGAGGAAAGTCTCTTGACGTAAACGGTTCCTTAGGCCAAATATACTCCTTATCTTTGGTTATTTCTCAACTTCTGTTGGGGAAAAGGTGTGGGGTTTGCAATTTTTATTTTGAGAAAATCTCTCTCTTACCTTTTTCACCAGGAAACCCTCGCTCTCCAACTGGTCCAGGAGTTCCTGGCAACCCAGGAGTTCCCATAACTCCCATTTCTCCTTTGGGTCCTGAAGCCAAAGAAGAAGAGTTAATAAAAAAAATAAAGCAAGCAGTGTAAAGAAATACAAGAAACAGAATTATTTACTGCCTATCATATTAGGAGTTGCACTACTTAAGGAAAAATGGGACAAAGAAGATTATTAAACCAAAGCAGCCCAATAGAGAAAACAACAGTAAAAACAGTATTGTGAAAACCAGAAGAAACAGTTTGTAATGAGTTTGTGACAAATTCTTAAAACTCCCTATTACAGCAAACAATAATGTCATTAACAAAGGCATTATTAAAACCATACTCTGTCACTAAAACTGTGCAGAATAATCCTGTTTCATGATTACAGGAGCAAGGTTGGTTCCTTCAACCTGCTGGATTTGGTCCATGAAAGGACTTCAGCAGCAGCAGTCCAGTTACATGTGCACAGAGCTGCTTTACTGACATCAGTCCTTGCATTTTCCCAAGCTTGGGCTCTTTGATCAATCAATTCCTAACTGAGTGAAAGGGTGTGCTATCACAACTTAATAAAACAGCTGTCAAAGATGCTGATTTCTGAGGGACAAGGCATTTACCTGTTGATCCTTTCAGTCCAACAGCCCCCTGTGGACCTGGCAGGCCAGGTAACCCCACAGAGCCTGGGACTCCTGGCTGGCCTGGGCTGCCTTTATCCCCTTTAGGTCCTGGCATATCTAGACCTGGGACACCAGGGAAGCCCCTTTCTCCTTTTATTCCAGGAAATCCTAGGAAAARCAGAAGATACCAGATTAGTCCTTAACAAAAAACAAGGAAAACCATTAATAAGCATATCTGACCATGTCCACCTGTGATTCACAAATTAGATGGTATAGAGGATGAAGACTCAAAGGCAGACAGCAGAACCACTCCTCATTTCCTAAGAGAGGCTTTGAATCTGTATCAATAACCCATCAATGACCCAAGGAGGCCAATCCAAATGCCAGAAATCCTCTCAGGAGGCCTCACCCTTCATTTTTGACCACATGGAGGAGGCCCACCAGCATGTCCCGTCCCCCTCCCCGCCATCTACCCCTATCAACTTCACGCCGCAAAAAGTTCTCAAGCAACACTTTTACCTGTGTTATCCACTTATGTCAAAATTCTGCTCTCAAGCAGCATCATGGGAGTATTCTCTGCTCACCTGGTGGTCCCTGTGGTCCCGGCTGCCCRGCAGGTCCTGGCAATCCTGGAGGGCCCAGCCCTGGTGCACCTGGAGGGCCCTGCAAGCCTTGGAGACCTGGGAGACCAGGGTCACCTGCAGGGAGACAGGAGAAACATAGACCAGGTATTCTCTGATGCTGTTTGACATCTTGCTTGCTGAAGATGCCAGACAAGGTGCTTTGGAAGCACATGGCCAATGAAACTGCATTCAGCCACCAACACCTCCAAGACTGGGCTTGGATGAAGGGTTGCTCTTTGCTGCTAGCATTTGCTGCTGGTGATTGGTAGGAAGAAATGAGATGGGAAAGGGGCAATTCCTCAAGATATCAGTAGGATATTTCAGTAATGAATAGACTTTTCACTGCATCTGCAGGAGAGTGACTTTAAAAAGAAATACAAATACAGAACTGCATTTTTCCATTGACATTACCTCTGAATCCCTGCTGTCCAGGTATGCCCGGAAAGCCCTGCTCGCCACGTAAACCAGGCAGTCCTGGACTTCCCTTCTCTCCAGGGATGCCAGCCGGGCCAGGGGGGCCTGGCAATCCCTTAGGGCCAGGTAGACCTACACCAGGTTCACCCTAGCCAAAGAAACACAATAGATTAGGAAACAACACATCAAAACCAAGAAATCATTTATTGAATATGTGTTTAAACAATGCAGTATAGGGCTTAGGTACAGACCTCTATACATGACTTCAGGGGAGAGCTGTAAGCCCTTTAAAAGTGTTAATGCCACGCATTTATCCATCTACTCTGTCCCCTTGTGTTCACAATGTGAAACATAAAAGGAAAGGCAGTTTGGCCAGCTTCTAAAGTTTCTCCTTGCATGCATTCCTGTCAACATGGGGAGTCACAGATAAAAGCATCAGCAGCTGACATCTACCTTTTGGCCTTGTAAACCTGGAACTCCTGGCAAACCATCCAGACCAGGGGTTCCTGGAGTTCCTGGCAGACCAGGTGAGCCAGGCTGACCTTGGAAACCTATAAAACAAAGCAAAACAAACCAAGAGTCACATCATTACCCCCTCTGTCTGTAAGGGACCTCTGCTGTTTCTTTGAGCCTCTAAACTGAACTATTCAATAGGACATGTTAACAAAGACCTGGGTAGTCAAACTTCTAGGCCTGCCAGTATGCAAATGTCCCAACAAAGATTCAAACACTGACTTTTGTGCAGCAGTTGGCTTCTGATGAGAAACAATCACCCAGAAGAAATAAATGCTGAGTGTCTCCTCTTAAATAATAGCCTCATGGGTTCATCTTCCATCTCCCTTGTGAGAAACATCCTGCAAAACTGAGTTCCCAAAGTCTTCTTCAGAAAAGACAACTTAATGTGTGGGGCATCAGACTGAGGGATGCACAAGAAAGCCCACCTGTGAATCAACACCTTTTGTGCAGTATATGTCCTGTGACACGTTCTATGTGTCCTGCTGAGGGTTTCATACAGAAGGTTTCTATGCCAGAGCTAGCCCATGAACTGCACCTTGGGAGTGCAAGAAGGAATACCTACAACATTCTGCAAATCCCTTAAAGATAGCACTCACTCAACATCAGCACACGTACAACAAATTCAAACGAAGCACGCAGAAATCCAGCTTTTAGGCTAAGACCTCAGAATGTCATTGGGCAGGGCTGAGTTCATGGAAGGGTCCTTTAAAGAAATATATTTAATGTGTCATTTCTTTCATCTGACATCAAAGTGCATACGGCAATTCTTTTACAGATACAATGGGCCTTTTCTGGTCAGGTCCCAATGCACTCTCAGAGGAATCAGACATGGTTACAGAGAAAAATATGCCCTTTCTCCTTATTAAATTTCTGACCCTCCCAGTTCATTCGTGTGTGGAATCGTAAGAAATAATGACAAAGACACAAAAGAATTTTGGTGATTGAGGTGGCTGCTGAAAGTTCAATCATCTAGTTCTAAATGAGCAGCAGTACTGTGAAATACATCTTCAAAAATTCAAAGCATTTAGACTCCCTCTAAGCTACTTGCATATGCTGACAATGGCCATGGAGGGAAGACTATACTAATGTTGAGTAAGCTGGAATTCTAACCAAGCCACTCTCAGCTGTCTGGGACCCAGCAGAGCTGTAAGCTCTGGCCCACAACTGTTACAGTTACATCAGAATATTATTTGGATCAACTACACACAGTGTTTTTCATCTCTCAGAAGGGTCATCTCATCTCAGCAACCTCAGTTGCTGCAATGTAAGATGCTGTACCATACCACTTTCCATCTGGCAGTAGCTGTGACTTGTCTGTAGGTGCACCACTGCACTACACAAAGCAAGGGTGCGGCTGAACTCTACCAAAGAATGCTCCCTTGTGCTGCTGGCTGACTTCTGCAAGGGAGCTTCTTCAGCTGCACCTCCCAAATCCCATGCASCTATGGCTGGATGACAGTGCAGGCCTAAGCCTCCACCCACACTCCAGTTACACCAGCTCTGTTAGATGGACAGCTTTATCTTACCTTTGGGACCTGGAGGTCCAGGGAACCCTATCCCTGGCTGCCCAACAGCACCTTTTTCTCCTGGTAGGCCAGGTCTGCCTGGAAGCCCAGGATTCCCTTTGTCACCTTTGCAAATGAAAACAAGACAAACGTTAACACAAAGGCTAACTTCTGGGGAACAGAACCATCTTGATCATCAGACAAAGATTAACAGACTGCTGTACCTTGGGGTCCAGGGAAACCAGGTGGCCCAGGAAGGCCATCTGCCCCAGGAGGTCCAGGGAGCGATATAGTCCGTCCTGCTTCCCCCTTTGCTCCTGTAAATGTAAAGTTGTATTAGAGTACAGGAACTGATGAAATAAAACAAGGGACTGCTACCTTGACAGCATTATCAGTTCATCCATACCATTAAAAGTGACTTGTTATGAAGTTTTTTTGGTAGAAGCTTTGTAAAAAACTAGGATGAACCTAAACCATCCTATTCTGCCTAGCAAAACCTTCAAGAAAACTGCCCTCAAAAATTTGCAATTGTACTGGTGAAAGCAAGCACTGATTCAAATTAGGGAGTCTTTTTATTTCAGGCTTAAAATCTGACGATTCTCTAGGCTGTACTATTTAAAGGGCACAATTTAAATTTTTTTTTGTATTTTTTTAAACACATTACAGCATTACCTGGAAGTCCTGGTAAACCCGGGGTTCCAGCAAAGCCTCTGTCTCCTTTTTCACCAGGTAATCCTGCAGCACCTATCCCAGGAGGGCCAGGGAAACCTCTTTCACCACGCACTCCAGGGAACCCAGGTTGGCCAGGGGGACCACGTTCTCCTTTCAAGCCAGCTGTACCCTAATTTTTGGAAAGTATAAGTGTACTTCTTGCCTGGCTGGCAAGACAGAACACATCATTCTCTCTGAATATTTTGCAACTGGGATTTAGCACTGCTATTTGTAATGTTGAAGAAAGTGGATTTTTTCTACTGAGTTTAATAGAAACAGAATGAGGTTCCATGAGGAATAGCACATGGAGATCACATCTAGCAATGCAGCTAACTGTTACATGGAGGCCATGTTTCCAGTAGTGGATCTGGGAGTAGAGGTGAGCTCCACATTCAGCTCCATATSCACATTAGCTCAACTCCATCAGTGCCAGATATTGAAGCATTCATTTCCACAAGAAGAGAAATATGCTWGAACAGACTTGAATCTTGTCTTCACAATTTTTACTTGGATAACTGCATTTGTTCAATCATCTCCAAATATCAGCTAAATCATTCACACTCATTCTCACTATCAAGCTGTGAGAAAGGCAGAAAGGAATAAAATTACTGTCCATGTTTGAACCTTTTCTCTATAGTCCTGAAAGTAACAAGCCATGCTGTATGCATTTGAGTCAGATTACTTATTTGCATGACATGTAAAAAGAAATGGTCTGAAAAACCTAGCTCTGAAATAGTCTGTTGGTGAAAAACTGTCTTCCTTACGACTTCCAGTGAAAATGGAATCATCTTCTGAGGAAGAATGTACTACTGAAGATAAAGAATAGATAYGGAGAAATAAATGAGGCCAATAGACATAAAGAATGTATAGGGCACAAAAGCATGTGAACTCTGATCTGAAAGACAGAATGTACAGCACAGTAAGTAAACATAAATGAACACACAGTAGGACAATATRCAAACACAAAGAAACAAACATACCGCTACTCCTTTTGGACCCTGGGGACCTGGAAATCCATCTTTTCCTGGTCTTCCTTCTCTTCCAGGAATGCCTGGCTGTCCTGGGAAACCAGGATCTCCCTTTTCGCCTTTCAGGATAGAATCGTAGGTAAAATCTCCAGGTTCTCCTTTTGGCCCAGGGCTGCCCATAAGTCCTGGAGTGCCGGGGGGACCCTGAAATTTCATAAATTCAGATGTCATCATTTGCCCTACAAACCCTTCAACTATAAAAGAAAGCAAACCTCAGAAAYTGAATTGCAAATCCAAATTAAGGGAACCACCAAGTCAATGACTGAGGAGGTCAAATGAGAATATTTTCCAAGACACAGCAGTCTTGGAAGCAGAAAGCTTCTCCCTAGGGTAGTTTATTCATAACATTCAGAGGATGCGAATACATGTGTTCAATCATTATTAATATTCATCCACTTTGAACAGCTGACACAGTCAGTTGGTAATATCAGAATATAATGCATGTGCTCAGAAAATAGTTTTGTAACCTCTTCTGGAAAGAAACTACCTATGTAATGGTATGCCTACAGGATTTCCAGAATTTCAATTTTTCCCCTACAYATTTTCTAGGACTCGAATGAACTTTTCTTACAGGAACAGTCTCCATAATTTCTAGTGACTCAGAGCTACTCATTAGGGTAGTAAAACACAAACTTCATGGGCAATGTCCACCATGTACAGCTCATGTGTGCCCTCCACTTCAGCCTGAACCAGAACATGGTCAGTGGTAATCTCTTCATTAGCACTGGAGTGTTCTGAATCAGACTCTGATGTTTTGGCATGGCTGTAAGCAATGTCAGCTTGYAAGGCTGGCCTCTATGTAGCTCTTCCAAGTTAAATTATATGCTGGATCACCACCTGGCTGAACTTTTTGGARCAAAACAAGCTTAAAAGCATTCAGAACAGCAGCCAATCCTTGTCCAATTAAAGACATGAATAGCACTTAAGAGGCAACAAAAGTAAAATATAAAGGTGTGGCAAAACGTGTGCCAAAAACAAATGACAGACAGCAAAAAAGCTTAAATACATTAGAATGTCTTCCATTTTTTTCCCACTGTTTCTTTCATGGATCCCATTGATATTATAGTACATTCAGTCACCGGGTAATGCAATTTATTGTGGTGGCAATAGATAAGGAATTCATCTTAGTCAACTTTCATTGGCTGAATTCAGGCAACAAGGCTTTATTTATACTTCAGGGAGAGAAACAGATTCCTTGAGTAATGAATTCATACAAATGGCTTGTTTTTTTCTACTTCTGAAGGTACCTCTCTCTCACACTGGTGATAGAGGGAGCTCGCATAASCCCAGTGTGTGACAAAGCCAGTGCACAGGGATGTCACTGAGAAGTTATGTTGTCAGAAAGGATCAGCTGTAAGGAAACAGCTTTGGGGAGAAGAGGTCTGGGAAGACTCAGTCTACTCACTCTAGGAATGGTGTCAAAACCCACATTATGCTACAGGAACGTGTATGCTGAGGTAGGTTTTCACAGCAAACCTCAGTGTCCATAGGGGCACTTAATGGATTCCGACAAGGTCAAATGTAGTTGTGGTAGTACACTGCTCATCTAGGAGTCATTTGTGTCACATTTTAGACAAGTGTTAGTTACACTTACAGCTGTTCAGCTTCTGGCCTTACTGAGAGTCATGCTGTGCTGCCTCAACATAATTTACAAGTAATCTTATTAGGATGCTACCCACTTTCACAGCTTTGCTYTATTTCTTCAAAAGTATTTGACTTTCCTGTTTACAAATTGTGTTTTACAGAACATACTGCAGACACTTCCCAAAATCTTCATTAACAACCTGGATGCAGGACTTGAAGGAATACTAAGTAAGTTTGCCGGYGACAATAAATTGGGAGGAGCTGTCAGCTCCCTTGGGGGCAGAAAGGCCCTGCAGAGAGAAAYAAATCAGAGAGATGGGCAATCACCAGCACAAGGGAAAGTGACAGATTCTGCACCTGGGATGGGGCAATCCTGAGTGTGTGGGCAGACCAAAAAATGAGAGGCTGCAGAGCAGTGCTGTGGAAAGGAACCTGGGGGTCCTGGTCARTGKCAAGCTGAACATGAGCCAGCAGTGCCCTGGCAGCCAGGAGGGMCATCCCTGTCCTGGGGGCATCAGGGACAGCATGGCCAGCTGGGCAAGGGAGGGGATTGTCCTGCTCTGCTCTGAGCTGGGGCAGCTTCACCTTGAATACTGTTTTTGGTGCCACAAAATAAAAATGACATTAAACTACTGGGGAGCAACCAGAGGAAGGCCATGARAATGGTGAAGAGTCCGCAGGGGAAGCCTTACGAGGAATGACTGGTGCCACATGATTTTTTCAGTCTGGAGAAGAGGAGATGAGGGGAGACCTCATATCAGTCTACAACTTCTACATGAGGGGACGAGGAGGGGCAGGCACTGATCTCTTTTCTCTTGTCAGCAGYGACAGGAATTGAGGAAACAGCAGGAAGCTGAGTCAGAGGAGGTCTAGGTTAGATATCCGGGAAAAAAATTACATCCAGAGGGTGGTTGAGCACTGGAACAGGCTCCCCAGGTAAGTGGTCACAACAGCCTGACAGAGTTCAAGAAGCATTTGGACAGCTCTCTCAGGCACATGATGCGATGTTTGGGATGTTCTTCACAGGACCAGGTGTTGGACCCAATGATCCTGATGAGCCCCTTCCACTCAGCATTTTCTCTTATTCTAAGATTCAAAATTCAGCAAAACTGCCACAGTGTGCTGCATGCTAACATTAGACTGCTTACACCACACTAGATGGCACTGTCTCTCTCTCAATATATTTGTACTCTCCTGCAAAACGTTGCTGGAACAATTCAGAAGGTCAGGGAATACCTGCATCTGTTTCCTGAGAAATCCTAATCCCTACCCAGCTCCACTGCTTMGCTTGCTCAGGCAGAAGGTCATGTGTCCCACCGAGTTCTTATGATGGATGAACTCAGAAGTATAACCAATATCTGACAGCTTGACAGCTCTTTTTTTAGCTCTTACAGTTCACACCACTTCTTCCTACATTATTTTATAAGGCATAATTGACCCTAATTTTATCATATCAGTGCACTGTTTTGGGGGGGGAGGGGGGGGATTGTTTTTAAAGAGAACTGTTACACAACCACACTGCTACACTGATCATCACATGTGTTTTGATCACATACCCAGCAGGACATGTAGTAYTTGGCAAGGCATTACTTACAGGCACCCCTGGAAGGCCATCAAGCCCAGGTAAGCCTCTGTCACCCTTGAAACCTGCTTGCCCTGGAAAACCTTTTCAGAGAGACAAACATATGGCTTAGTTTATTACATAAAATATAATATATTCCAAAAATGTATTACACACAAATAGCTCATTGTATGTGAATTCTTTGTGATCCCCTGTAAAATGTCTCATTCCATTCCCAGTCATACCAGAATAATGCTGCTACAGCCAGTGAGGCTGTCTTGATTCATGCACTTGTGTTGCATGCCTGCATTCATAAACTTGGAAGCTGATGATTCATTTGACTTAGGAATGAATTTACCAATTCATGTAACCAATGCAGAACTGAAACWAACTAAACCACGTTCATTTTTCTGAACAGCACTAGAACAAACATTAGGTATAATATAATTAATATAATTTTTGGCATGTGGCACTTCTCTCATATGGTAGCAAAAAAATAATTTTATTTTTGCTCCACAGAATTTAGTTCTGCAATTGGAAACAAATGTATGGGTCACTGTCAAGCCTAGGCACATAGGCAAATGGTTCCCACATTAYTTCTCACTGTGAAAATACTTGGGCCACAGTTTGCAAAGACCCTTCATCATGGCCAGTTCCTGCTTCCCTGGTAATTCTAGTTCATTGTATTTGAAATTTAGAATCAGGCCAAAAATAGGAATATGCCACCCTCCTTTCATGAGTCCTTTCATTAGTTTCACAAACAATTTGATTAGTGGGACAAAAAGTAATTAATTTTCTTATGTATGCTGCATTTTTTGGAATTYAGCCTACATAGCTCATTCTTGGGTTATTAAGGAGTTTTTACCTGCTGGACCTGGTGGACCTTGTGGACCTGGAAGTCCAGGAGGTCCTACTTTATCACACAAGGCACAGGCTTCACCTTTGTCACCTGAAAAAAGAACACAACAAAGGACATGAATAACCACAAAAAGATTCAAGACAACTGCAAGCAGGTGGATTCAGGGCAAATGCCAATTTAATATTTAAATAAATTGCTACTTCTAATTCCATGTTTCAAGGAGAAAATATCAGCAAGTCGATGTTCAAAATTCTTTAACATTTTTAAAGGAATGGCATGAAAATCAACRTAAGTCTTATCCTAGGGTAAGTATTTAAAAGAGTGGTTAAAGGGGACCAGGTTGAAGAGGATCAAAAAGAAGAAAATAAATATTCAGTGGGTATAGAGAAAATAAAATTATTACAGCAGAAAAAGGACAACTTCTATAGTCACTATAATTTTTCAAAAAAACTGTGAACAAAATGAGATTGGAAAGGAGCAACCACCATGTAAATGAGTGCAGCTCTTTTTTTTAAATGTTTATTTAGTTGATGCTGCTAAAACATATGGTTGACAGTCCTATTCACAGAATCCCACAGTTAGGTCAGAAAGGATCTTTGCCATCATTGAGTCCAACCTATGACCAAACACCACCATGTCAACAGAGCATGGCACTCAGTGCCACATCCAGTCTCTTCTTAAACACCTCCAGAAATGGTGACTCCATCATCTCCCTGGGCAGCTCATTCCAATGCCCAATCACCCATTCTGTGAAGAACTTCTTCCTAATGTCCAACCTAAGGTTGTCTATAGGTCTTAAAATTTTACCTTCAGTTATACTCATGGCAACGATTTATAAACCATTTTCATTCTCAACTCATCTGCCCCTCTTTAAATCTGCATCTCAGAATTCACACCTTCAATTGCCTTGAACAGCTCAATTTACATAGGGCACAGGACTCTACTGAACCCTTTCTGCTCCTCTTGCAGCTCTGGGCCATCCTTTATCACTTCCCAGCAATGAGCAGGCCAAGGGAAGTTCATATCACACAATTCAAGGCACAATATCCTTCCTTACTCACCAGAGAGTCAAGAAACATCTTCCATCTCCATGAACTATTTGACTAACTTTAGGCACATTTTCTTTGGATCCAGCCTAATTTGCTCAGCCTCTTCACATACTCAAGCTCCAGGCTACTWTGCATCAGAATACAATCACTTTAAAATATTATTACCTTTCTCTCCCATCTCTCCTGGAAATCCATCTCTCCCTGGAAGTCCAGGACTACCTGGTGCACCAGGCTCTCCCTGCTGGCACTGATCAATTCCATCTGAAATGAAATTACAATAAATATTGTTTTGAGAAGTGCAAGTTTCCCTTATAGAGTYGCTTTTACATCCTACCTGAAATGTTACCTATGAAAAGTAGTAACTCAGGATAGCATTTTACTCCTTTATTGGATTTACTTGGAAAAATTTAACTGTGATTCTGTATTCTTATTCCATATACACTGCTTAAGAAACCCTGAGAATTACAGAGAAAAGCCAGGTTGTGCCATAATAAGGTTAYACACAATTTCAACATAAAATCTATTTTCAATTTAAGTTTTGGCTTGGTAAAGTATCACGGGTGAAAAACTGATGTTTTGACCCTGAAGAGAATGGAGAGYATTGATGCTCAGAGAGATTCATTAAGAAGGTTTTTTTGTACCCTGACTTCTCTTTTCAACATTTTAGGAAACTTTCTAGGTAAGAGCAGCTTGTCAACATCTATTTAACTTCTCCACACTGATAAAGCTTCCTGAAAACAACAAACTTCATATGTTAGGATCTGAAATAGGTAACAAATGAGAATATTTCTCAGGTTTGATATAAGAATATAAATAGCGCATGTTCTGTTTGATGATATGATGCAGGATCTGATCCAACACAGCATGACATCATTTTGACCAAAGCCAGTAGTCAAAATGCTAATGTTAAGTTTGAAAAACAAGTTAAATGAAAAAGAATTGCTTCCCATGACGTACTTGAAGAAGGCTAAAGAAGTATCTAGGGAAGGAGCAGAATTAAGCAATGACAATAACTTATAAGAAAAATGGAAATTTTTAGGAAAATGTAAGATTTAGCTATTTAATTCCATATGCTACATGCTGGATTTTGCACTGCTTCACTGGCAAACACAGCAACAACCAGGCATCTTCCCGTTTGTGAACAAAATATCTTTGGTTTAGGAATTCCAAAGAGAATAACGTTTCTTTCAATAACATTAAAGTACCTTAACTATTGTAATGGGGATATCATGTACTTGGTTACTGCTTCATTGCAGAGCAAAAACATTTTTCTCTTTAAAATTCCTTTATCACAATCTAATAAAATGTGTGTAATGTTGTTATTATTTACTTGTCACATCATTACTGGCTTTTCATAGATTCCACAAAGCAGGTGTTTACCCTGATCTAGTAGGTGGCATCCTTGCCTGTGTTGGGAGGTTAGAACCAGATAATCTTTAAGGTGTCTTCCAACCCAAGCCTTTCTATAACCCCATTCTCCTCTAAGATAATTTTATTTTAAAATAAAAACCCCTGGCAAACTAGTACCTCACACAGCAGTTCTCACACCTGTTCAATCTGTTACACAGACTGGAACTGCAGACTTGTAAATCATCACACTGAACAGCACCTTTTATGCCAAGGACAGTATTAGTATCTGCTATTTTTTAATTGAAAATATACAAATATCACCACATTGGCACACTAGGACACAGAACAAATTAATGTGAATTAAGGTCAATTGTTTGGTTATATTCTAACAATTAACAATGAATTTTGTAGACATTTTTGAAGAATTTATTTAGCAAAGAATCCTTGTCCTTTCCCAGCAAGGAAACAAGTGGCTTCCTACAYTGTGCAACAGCTTTTACTTGGTTCACCAACAACTCAGATATGTTTCTTCCACGACACAGATGCATCCTGATAATAGCTTTTATAATCTTGTCTCTTTTTTCTTTTTTTAATGTGCATTATGAGTCCTCAAGGTGAAAAGCAACCAAGGGCTTTACTTACCTGTTTTGCCTGGAGGTCCTGGTGGGCCAGGCAACCCAGGGGGACCTGGGAAACCATCTCTTCCAGGGATTCCAGGTGAAGGGAATCCAGGAGCACCCTTTTCACCTTTTTCACCTCTCTCTCCAGGGACACCAGGTGATCCTACCCTGTCTGGAACTGGTCGACCTTTGGACAGAGTAAAACATACATGTAAAAATGACAAGTRAAAAGACAGCAACATTGTCAACACATTAACTTTCACAGGGTTTTAGAGAGAAATGGAAAAATGTTAATGCAAAAGAAAAAATGGACTGAATTTTAATTATTGGTAATCCATTAAAAAATATACTCACTACAGCTGAGAGAAACTCACCTCTGTTAGGTCCCTAAACAAACACACCTCATCTGTATTAGAGTGCTTTTCTGAGATTTAGCTGGACACACTTTTGCTGGGTAGTAAATAGTGGGAACACTGTTTAGCGTTAACTTAGCTATTCCATTTAGAAACTATTGCACACTTCCTTACCTCATAAAAAAACAAATCTAAAACACACCTAGAAAGTGAGGGCATGTCTGATAACTTCAAAAAATAAGTACTCAACAATGCTAGCAGATTTAAGGAATGCTAAAACAAAGATGCTTTTTAAGAATAATAAGTGAAAAAAAGCCAAAAATAAGCAGATAAACAACTACCAAAACTCCTGCTTAAGATCTCCTTTTAGCTATTAGTCAGGTCACATAGGTCTTCATATTTTAATGACTTCCAGCTCACAAGTCATCATTACACTTGACCATTAAAACATTTTGAGTCATCTGCAACACYGCAGGAAGATACAGAAGTCACACAAAGCTCAATCTCTGTAGGGTAATTACAGACCAAGAGCTATCATTACAGCCTGGGGTGTATAGCATCTTCTCTCTAACCTGTGAAAAATTCCCTGGAAACTATCTGACCCTGGTTCACATTAATTTCATATTTAGCTCACTGCCAAGACAGAAAATGAAAGCAAGGAAGGTAATGGTAGTATCACTGCAGGATGTGGGAAGCGTCGGGTCTCCAGAGACAATTTCCCTAATTTTTAAAAAGCAAATATCATGGTGTGGGTCAAACACATGTGCATGTACTTATATACGTAAAAGCAGTGTTACCATGGATGGGAAGATGTTAAGGCTCTGAAAAAGGCAACATTTGTAGGCAAAAAAAACACTTTTATTAGACCGAGTGACACAGTCTATGATGCCGGAAGCCTTCAGGAATGACTTTGATCAAGTCAGTATTATTTCTTCCTACAAACCTTGTTTTAGTATGCTTACATAAACACATAGAGAGCTGAAGTGAGAGCCAGACAGAGATATGAGCATACACACTCAGGTGTCTGTGCACACACCCACACACATTCCCAGTTAACAACTCTTCTTGCCCGATGGGATCATTCTCTCTGGGCTTTCTCTGACGGACTCTGCACTACATTTTCAATTTCAGCAAAAACTTCTCAGAGCAGAACAGAAAGAACAAGGCTGGATCATATCAGAGATGTGAGAAAAGCAATCTAGAGGAAGGGTCTGCAGGGATGATTAGACCCTGGAGAGGTCAGTGCTTGGGTGTTCAGAAAGTCAGGCAGTAACTGAAAGGAGCTAAGGAGAATATCCCTCAAGACTGYTCACTGAAGGGCACATGACAAATGTGAAAAAATCAGTAGTTATAATTTCATACCTGGAGGTCCTGGGATTCCTTGTGCACCAGGGAAACCTTTAGAAAAGAGAAGGTTTCAATTAGGCAATGAATTCCACAATGMACTTTTAGGAGATATAATTGAAATTCATATTCACATTCAAAATCAAATCTGAAGTTAAATAATCTATATATATCTTCAAGAAATACATTMAGAGAAAAGGTCCTGCTGTGTGCCAACTTCCCCAGATTTTTTTTTGAATTGGCTAAGATCTGTAATGGGAAAATGGGAAGGGAAATGCTTGAATTTTTCTCTTTACTAAAGACATTTTTAAAATATGCAAGCCAATCTTAGGATAAAAAATTAGCAACTGAGTTTTACAAAGGAGTCTCAAGGTTCTCTGCATTAATTACCCTCCTTTTATTCATGTTGATTTCCATACTTCTTATATAATCTCACTGAATTATTTAACTGCCATAAAAACTGATCCCACTTTATCATTTTTTCATCTGTAACTGAAAGACAATCTTAGCTATGTTGAGAACCAGAAGTGCCTTACAAGCTGTTGCAAAATATAATAACCTGAAAACAATTAAATAACTGGAACATTACACTGTCATGCAAAACTCCTGAGCACAGATAGTACAATTTTAATTTTCTTTAGTGAGAAAACTAAAAGTATAACTCAATTAAAAAGACAAAAAAAAAAAAACATACCTTTTTCACCTTTTTGACCTTTAAGTCCAGGCAAACCTGAAACTCCAGGGTCTCCTTTTTCACCAAAGGTATCTATTGGTCCAGCATCTATCATCTAAATCACAGGACAAAGACTAGGAACATGCAACTGAGCCATCACATCTCCCCCATCTTCATCTGATGGTACAGAGGCCATCTTAGTTTTATTGACAATTTTCAGCAGTTTTGATTACACTTGCCATTTCAGCAAATGAAAGGATTGCAGCTGCTGAGGAATTACCAGAGAAGATAAATATTTCCTATTCTACTCAAATGCCTTCATATCAGTTTAAGGATTAAGTGGAGAGCTTTTATAGCATCTTCCTCAAAAAGAATGATGCCAGAAAACCTTAACATGGTCTAAGAACTGATCCATTAGGTTTGCACTACCTTTTATTTTAAAATATTTTAAAATATTTAGCCAATTTTTGCTAACATTGAGCTCAATATATAGGATGCTAATATTTACAATACAATATTCAGGAAGTATGTACAATTTTCCAAACCAAATTAGCAGATGAGGGGCATTTATTGCCATAGCTGGGAAGCAGCACCACCAATAATCTATTTGATCCTGACTAACCCCATTTTTTATTTGAAGTGTTAAAAAATTGTTCCCCTGGTTACTTCTTATGTATAAGAGCCAAGCTCTGCTCAGGGACTCACTGGGCATCAGCCAGCAAGTGGTGAGCAATTGCACTGTGCATCACTTGTCTTCCTCAGGTTTTATTCCTCTCTCTCTCTCTTCTTCTTATCTCCCATTTCTTCATGATTATTACTACTACTAGTAGTAACATTATTTTTATTAATAACTTGTTCTTATCTAATGAATTTTACCTTTTGCCAATTCTCTTTCCCATCCCATGCTGAGGAGGGACAGGGAGTGTGTGCAKGGCTGTCTGGTGCTTAGCTCCCAGCTGGGTTAAACCACAGCCCTAAAACTGGCAGATTTACTCTTTTGAACTGTCTTTTGGGTACTGTGTACTGATTAGCAATGTTTATAATATTCACAGTCCAAAACACTTGAAGAGGGCTCCTTTCCCAAATTTCAGACATACTTGAAGAACTGCACCAAACTTTAGCTTCCATTAAGGAAAAATATGGATATGACTGAAGAGAACAAGATCAGACTATACATAGTAACTCTTTTTTCTTCATTGTTTGAGCACTTTGACTCACACAAAATTTATTTTWATTTTATTTTAAGTTTAAAATTAAATAAAAATTTATTTTACTCACTCTTCCTGGAGGTCCTGGATAACCTCTCTCCCCTTTGTCACCCTAAATCAAAATAGAATTTATGTCTTAAATCCAGATCAGATTTTTTTGCCAACAAAATCAGATTTCCTCAACAAATGAACACTTTGATACAGATTTAAACAGCATCCACATGGTAARTACCTGGAATGCTATAACAGCCAGCAATAGTAATTAGTTTGCAAGCCTGTACTGGTTTGCACTATTTGAAAAGAAGCTGGAGGTTTTAGGAAAGTGTACTTATGCCTATGCTGGCTGGACAAAGAGCTTGTGAAAATAAAGCCTGGATTAAACACTACAGATATGATCTAAATTTGGGATACCTTCATTTTGACTTCCCACTGTCTCTGAATGATGACATACAGCTAAGCAACATTCAATAATATTGCTTTATGTGCATTCACTGCCTTAATGCAATCAATGAACACACCACAAAAGCTGTTAACTCATTCTGTGTGAAGTGAAGCAAAAGCTGCCACTACTCACCTTTGTGCCAGGCTCCCCAGGTCGTCCTGGAATCCCAAACCCTCCAGGCAAACCCTGTGTGGAGAAGGCAGTGAAACCAGAAGAGACAAATACAGGTGGATCTTAGCTGTGGCAGCAGCAAAGTTTAAAAATTTTAAAAGTCACAAATTCACTGGAAGCAACTACTTCAAATAAACAATTCAGAAGGCTAGAAAATATCAACTATCTATAACACACAGAGAGTTCTTTGTTTTGAATATAAGAAACAGTACTGTAAAATGAGTAAAATACATACAGGTTCTCCTTTCAGTCCTGGTTCACCATCTTTTCCAGGCTTGCCCTGTAAAACACCAAGTTCCACTCTGTTTTAACAGACAACCACATACATTCAATTTCTGAACACAGTGGGTGGAATACTAGAACAAAATCATCACTATTGCAATGCATTAATCAAATTGTGCTAATTCAGCTAAAAGAGCAGAGGGTATAAATGGTGACTTTGCCTAGTGCTTGTATTACCCAACACCCTCCAAGATGCCAAATTAAATAAAATCGTGCAAATCCATTCCCAGATGCAGAAATAACATAGATTTCCCTGTCACAGAGTCTTCAAGACAAAATATATCTACAGCACAAGAAACTGGAACCAGATACATCTTTTTCCTTCACTACAATCCCTTTCTATATATAGGCTCCTCAACTTCACAAGACATTTATGCATAGATATTCAGTGGTTCAGTTTCAGCAGAAGGGTTGAAGAGGGGCCCTCTATCAGCCTGTGTGGTCATGTAGTGGTAAATCCACTTCCCTCACACTGAAACTCAAATCATAAGGCAGATGATATGCTAGAAGTCAAAATTCCCTCCTCCAGACTAAAATTACAACTATTAGCCCACTGTGTCAACCTACAGAGGGGACAAGATTCCCTTGAAGTAGCCAACAGTTATGTGATAAATGATTTGGATGGGCAAACCTACTTTTCAGCATTTTCCCTTCCTCTGCACCATAAAAGGACTGGGACATCAGCTTGTAGCCTGATCCACTGGTGGCTGCCTTTCATTTGGTGTCCCAGTGCTTAGATTGTATGTGTAACATAAGTAATATGAATTTGTCCCATAAACCCAAGGAAATGTAGGCACTTAATGCACAAAGTAACAGTGCATGTAATTCAGTCTAAAAATAATCCCATCAGTTTAGGCATAAGGATTTTTTCTTAATGCAACTGAAGGACAAAAATGATAGAACAAATGTGAACAGGCCACCACTACTGAGGTGTGCAGCTATGGTCTCTTATAATGAAGGGTTACAAGTAGTTTTTAATGATTAATTAAAACTTTGATCTGCGAAGTCAAGAGAGTCTTCAAATATACACTGTGATCAGAATTAATCATATAGTTTAGTTTCTTTGAACTAGAATATCAGATTGTAACATCTGATCATCTTTCAAGGCTTAGCTTAATTTCAGAAGTAGATATGATTTCCTGAACAATTATATATAAAATATCTTAAAAACTTTGTTCAGGGAGCTCTTCAGAAATTGAAAATTGTACTTTTGATAAATTCAGATGCTCTGGTTTTGTCAAAGAGCTCTAAGCCAACACGTCTCCATTCCTCCAGCCTCAAGCCTGCATTTACAATAAGAGTAATAATACATATATGATAGAAAAATAATCCCATCACATAACTTTACTGAAAAGTTAATAGAACATCTGACTTTGAAACACAGTAGAAAGGGAGAGTTTTCTTTTTCAGATGGAAGTACAAGCTAATGCCTACAGCTGAGCTGGGCCTAATCATTTATCAAGACCCACATCTCAAGAATTATTTAGAATATAATTACTTAGAATACTTTAGATACATTTGGATGTAGAAAAAAGTACAATTTTGCTACCTGCTCAGCTATGAAAGATACAGCATGACTCATGGACAAGTTCTGTGGTTGAGACTTTYTTCAATTTAGATTAATGTGAGTTCTGCCTTCACCTTCAGCACTGCAAGCCACTATTAAATGTCTTTAGTTAACTGAAATGTTACATACTAACATTACTGTATGTTACTACTATCTTGATTGTACACCTGTCCTACAGCAAAACCTGCTTGTATGAAATATAGCAAAGTTGCTGTTTAACTAATGGTTACTAAGTTTAGTTAGCTAATGGAAACAATACACTAACTGCAATTATGATACTGATAAAATTGAGTATACTTACACGTGGACCAGGCTGCCCAGGTTCACCCTTGTCTCCTTTGAAACCTGAACCTGGCAATCCCTGGAAAATAAACATTCAGGAGATTAAAAATACTGCCAAATTCCAAAGTAAATTTGCTTTAAACTAATAGGCATAAAGATATTCAATGCYACTATCAGAGTCTTTACAATTTTTATTGTAGTAMAAAAAGATAATACTCACTGGGATTCCCTGTTCGCCYTTTTCACCGGGATCACCCTAACAATATTATTAAAAAAATGTAAATTAGTAAACAAAACTTAAACATTATTCATTTAGGTTGTAAATAACTCTTCATTTCAGCAAAAGCACATTTAATCCTGTTCTTCATTTCAAGAGCTATGGCTAATAGTATGATATGCAAGAATTTCGACAAAGGTCAAATGTGAATCTGAAATAAGCTAGTTTATTTTACTAGTATATACTGCTTWGACTGCTTAACTCAGTAATAGAAAAATTCACTAGCACTAAGATTCCACAAATGTGTGCATGAAAAGTTGAGTACATGCTACTTAATTCAAACTTCCCAAATATTTTTACAATATCCTATCCTTATCAATCCTCCTTCCTCAGAAAGTCATTTGCTGCTTACTTATTTATGCAATTATTGATGCATTTCCCATCTATTGTGTATTTTTTAGAGAGACTTCTAGAATGAAAATTAAAACTCCCCCATAAAGTAAAGCAGGCAGAAATTTTTGAAAAGTTTGCTCCAGGTGACTTGTATTTTCTTTTTTCTGTGTCACTTCTATTTGCYAATTCCCATAGATTATAATTTAACGAAAAGTACAAGAAGTTAAATAATTTAATATCTCACCTTTTCTCCCTTTATGATTTCACTCCCTTTTTCTTTCATATGAGGTGCTGGTCCTGGGGGTCCTGGGGGGCCCCTTACCCCTTGTTCTCCCTGTCAATAGCAAATCCAGAATTGTCCATTGAAAACAGAATCAYACTGAGACCAAGTATAACTAAGATCAGTAACATTAAAGAGAACTACCACTAGTTTTTAAAAATATAGCTAGATAGTTTCTTTAAAAATTCTTTTTTCAACAAAATCAACAAGACAAAGGGTTACAGAAGTCACTACTGTGTAACTGGTTACCAACAGAGACTGCCCTGAAGAAAGACCTCTGAATCTGCTCTTAAGGTCAAGACTGATTAACCAAATATCACAAACTTATCCAAATAATTACAGCAATAGTATCTGTTTTATAGTGCCTCCTTCAGGAGGAAGGAAATTAGGAGGAAAGAGGTCAGGTACAGAAAGTCAACAGCTAAAGGAAAAAGCTACCCAAAGTTTATAGTGCTTCAAAAGCTTTATGGAAGTCCATAAAGGCCAACTTCAAGGTGATAACTGTGGATGACTTTTTAGTATGCGTGCGTCCATGCAGGGTCAGAGCCTCGCCTCCTTCTGTAGTGCAAAAGCTCTAWCTTTAACAGTAAATCACCTCTGAACAGACTCCATAAATTTCTGTCAAGCAGTAATGTACAGCAATAACATTTATCTTTTGCTAAAGAAAGACCTGAGAAATCCAGGAAATCTCCACACACCTCTATGTCACCACTTCCAACATTTTTCAATATATTTCATGGTGAAAAATTAATTTCAACAGCATGTCAGGTTGCAAAAATTCTATCCATTAGGAATATTGACTCAAAATCTATTAATAAGGTAGTGGTTAAAAACAAAAACAAAAACATCCTACCTAAGTAATATAAGTTACTCATACTGMAAAAGCCCTCTGTCAATGACACTCATGAAAAGCTTCTGGAGAAGTGCTCAGACACATTATGAATTTACTGAATAGCCCTTGAATGCATGCAGTTTTTGGCTCCCAGAAACACAACATAAGGCACTTTAGCCTAGACCTCTCAGTGTGAGAGGTGAAAGAATAAAGCTGACATGTATTACCTCCCATTTGATGCTGATTAAGAGAATAAATGGGATCCTGGAGCACATATCTTGGCTTAGATTCACTCAAAAGTAAACCACTCTGTGTGCTCTGAAACCTCTTCCTGGTTGYGTCAAAACACAATAAAAGGGGACAATTGAAAGATCTGCTTCAAATGTGTGCATTACCAAACCAAAATAAGGCAGACAGGCCTTGGAGTCCTACAACAATTAATTCTGATCATTCTGAACAGCACATTAAATCTCATCCCTTAGAACTAAATTGATTTTTAAAAAATCTCACAGAATAAATGATTCCAGATCTGCCCACTGCAAATTAAAGCAGCTTTCCACGCACAGCTGGAAAACAGGATGGTGACCTAAATCAATGTCAGGTATAACATCACCATTAAAAAAGTCTGTAGCTGCTCATGGCTTTTCATTTAGGTGTAAGTTACAAATTTACTCAAGTCTTCCAAAAATCACAGCATTGGTTTTCTCCATTGATTGATTTCAAGAGTTTTCTTCATTTAAAWCTAAGTATCAAGAATATTTCTAAACGTTGTTCTCTAGAAGTTTACAAGAGACCTACCTTTTCACCTTTGGGACCCTGAAAGCCCAAGCCCATGTAGCCCTGAAAATGTAAATTACACACACTAAGTCAATTTTWTTCTGCAGTGCATACATGCATATATATAAACATATGAAGGTATTACGCACTTGTCAAATGCTAAGGGAGAATTTAAAAGACAGACTATGTCTTTTAAACGCATGTGTGAAACAAATAAATAATCATGTCCTAACTCCCCTGCTGTTTTTAAGCCCTGTGTCACAGCAACTGGTGAAAAAACAGATCTAAATTCATCAGAYAATTTTGTTGTCAATATGCTCTTTTACCCAAGAAATAACCAGAGAATGCTGTAATTACTACTGATTTCACTAAGTGAGATAACAAATTAGGAAAAAAAAAAGCAGTAAAAATCTCTCTTTATGATGTTCATTAAGACACAGAAATAGGTCCCAAAGTTTAAAAAACCCCCACATCTTTAAGACCATTAGTTTCCAGAGTTTTGAGGATCTGGAATGCAAAATAATAAACAAACTGACTTAATATTTGTATTAAAGAGTCTTACCTTCTCTCCTGGAAGTCCTGGTGGYCCTGGGGGACCCTACAAGATAATACATTTTAGCATCCTCATGCATAGAGCACACTAAGTGGAATAATGTCTTATTCTATGCAAAGAGCAAAAAGGCAGATCTTTTCATTAAACCCAGTAATTTCATTTTGCTCTTGTTGTGCATAATTCACAACTTATTAAAAAAACAGTAACAAAGTGAATCTGAGATATCTCATTAACTACTATAATAACAGATMGATCATAATGTGCTTCCACAGTAATGCTCAGTGCTGCTACCCACAGGAGGAATAACCTCAGCAAAAGTTTGGATTTTGATCTGGATGCTTGGTATGTAGTTTATTTTCTATRAATTAAACTGAGGAAGAGAGGAAAGGACGACCAAGGAGAGTTACAGTCTCTCCCCCACAAAAATACCCCCCAAGAGTGCAAGAAGAGAAGAGGACTGYAGGAGCAGCTGCTACTGAAGATCCATGTTGCCTAGTAATTTCTKCCATGGTAGAGCTCAGAAGGCTGAACATGAAGTCTGGAACCACACTTTATCTTTCCCAAATCCCAACCAAGATCTGCTACACACACCTTCCAGAACAYTCCTGTAATAAAGATCTCTAAGTGAAATGCAAAACACCATGAAAGGAAACTTACTGGCTCTCCTGGAGGCCCCATTGGTCCCATTGGTCCCTGAAACCCTGAAGCTCCAGGTGGACCCTATGAAAAATTCAAATGACATCACAAGAAAGTGATACTTACATGGTAATTTCATGATACTGATACAATTTTAGTTGAAACTCATTGCTATTCCAACATCATTTTTACTTACAGGCAGTCCAGGTTGGCCAGGAAACCCTTTTTCACCTTTCAGCACACCAGGAGCTAAAAGACCAACCACTTCACCTGGATCTCCCTATAATAAGAATGGAAAAATAGTAAGTCTCGAGCATGAATTCAAATACATTCAAACCCACCGGSAGAAGAAAGTTGTAGCTATGCATACTTTGGAATAATTTGGAAAGCTGACTTTAAAAAAATCACCTTATTTCTTTTAATTCAGCTAGAGTTCAGCTCATAGAGATATTAAAAGTTAAAACCTTAATTTCCAAATGTACTCTAAAGCAGCCTGAAGAGATTTCAGCACCAAAACTATCTTCATACCTCATTCCCTGTATTGTAATGGGTAGTCAGAATGATTTTCCCATGAAATCTATCACTACTACAGCATCACCACACAACTGGATCATCTGGCCTGGCTGCTGAGAGGAGTGGCAACCTCACAAYCTCTTTCCCCCACYGAGATCTTCATGCTTACACCTAATTTTGACATAAAGGCCATTTAAGGTGTTCTTTTTCTTCAGGAAAGARCACACCTAGTCTTTCTTTAGAAAATTATTCTGATTGCCATCCATTTCTTTATGTTCCTTCTTTTTGGAATAAAAATTATATTTCTCCTGTGTTTTTGTACAAAGTTACAACATTGTAAGTGATTTTGTTTCAGTTCTGTACCTATGCATAAATGTCTAGAGAAGAAGATCAGAGTACTTCAGTGTTTCTATAATGAATCAATTCATTCCATATGAGAGTAAGAGAAATGGACATTTAATCACTTGGGTTGTCATGTCATTACAAATTTSAGATTACTTTTAGACTTATATTTAGCTTACAGCTCCAGATAATATCTATTAATTTTAAAGRCAAAAGGCTCTTGGATGTCATTCAGTGCTTCATTCTTCAGTTCACAAAATGCACTCAGATACTTAGTTAGTTTGATTTTTTGTCTATATGAACAATGTCTAGTATGTGTTGGATGATTCTCTCRTTGTGGGGTATAGGACCTTCTTCCACAAACATCATCCATGTGAAACTTTTTAGATACATGAAATGCCAATATAAAACCAAATGTTTGACTCATAAAACCTATCTRAATTTTTATACCCAATTGGGTGACCACCATAGTGTTTATAGATAATTAATGACACGTACTACTTCTTTTCTGTTGTAATCCCTGTAACATTTACCCTTTTAAGACCTGCATGGAACAAGACACATGTTCAATAGTTCTGAAGTGAGGAGGTCACCCCACTGTCTTATTTAGTGGGGTTGCAAAACAGAGTACAAAGTGAAACAAGGCAATACAACTTTTCAGTCCTTAAGTAAAGACTGCTGCTATTCTGAAAGGGTGCAGACATCACACAAATTCTTATTGTTAGAAGCAGGATAGAAATACTCTAAGACTAAAATGTACCTTCATTCCAGGAGGTCCTGGAGGTCCCTGTGAAAAAAACAGACAACATATTTGTTGTTATTGCTCCTCAATATTGTATATATTACAYCTTAAACTCAATATCATTTTCTATAGTTATATTTGCATTTCAAGAGTCGGCCTTTAAAAAAGTGAGTCAAGCAGGAAAGAATCTACTTACTATACTTCCAGTCAGTCCTGGTAAACCTGGGGGACCTACTGGACCTCTTTCACCCTAAGGGGAACAGACAAATTGGTTTTGTTTAGGGAACATATGCTTGAGGGGTTTTTTAATTTCAACACAAAGATGCTGTAATAAACATATATAAATGTCACCTTTGTGCCATTACATCCTGGAATGCCAGGTGGACCAGGAGGGCCATCTTGTCCAGGAATACCCTACATGAAGAGAAAGGAAAGAAATTAGCAATATTAGTAACAATCCAGACCAGATGCCACGACTAGAAGATTGATATTCCTTGTAAAAACACATATATTTAATACATACAGGAAGGCCTGGGTTTCCTGGGAAGCCTGATACTCCTGGGGGACCCTGCAATTGAGAAAAACACAAACTGAAATGACAAATCCACAAAACAACAAGGACAAGCTGCAGCCCAATTTGCATCTCCAATGCTGACAGCAAAAATCAGTAGCATTTAAACTTCCTTGACAAAATAGCTCTAATCTTCAAAACTTCTTAAATATGTCACCTCAGTAATGAACAACTGAAAGCAACTTTTTATATTTCTTTAACTTTTTATGCAGTAAGAACTAGATCAGAGCCTCATGTAGAGGTAAAAGGGAATTCACAGGTGTTCCCTTCTCAGAAACATTGTTCCCAAAATAAAATTTACTGTAGGCATCTCTTCATAGCAGAAGATAATGTTAACACATTATAAAGATGTTTCTCTGTCTTTCATACTCTTGAGAGTAACAATTMATTCTTATTATCAAAATCCTACCATGATGAGATAATTCTTTCTCCTTGATCAGCTTTTCAGTGTAATGAATCAGGCATTTAAGTTGGCACATAATTTTCATCCTACCATCTTACTTATCCATGTAGCATTTCCTAAAACATGTATTAAGAAGCAGAAAAGATGTATGGGAATCCCAGGCTCAGACAGTGTATTTGCTTCTTTCAAACTCCATAATTGCTAAAATATATTTTACTTACTCTGCAGCAAACAAATACATTTGCCAGGAGGTGCCAATTTACATTAACACTCAGGATACCCCAGGTCAACATGAACATCATGGACTGAAATATGGATTTCTTGATCTAGCAGAATACCCTCTCTGTAACACCTCATAAACTACAGTTAATTCAGTAAATTCTATTTGCTGCAGCAACTGCAGGCAAATGGAGAACAAAACTGAGATGGCATTTTGAGAATCTGTGAGCAAGAGGGTGTAGCTGAAAATGTATGCATCATTACTGGCCAAGTCATTTGAATCTCCTTTCATCATGACATTAGGAAATGTGAAAATTCTTAGAAAGAGCTTGGCACCTCAAAAAACCCCAACAGATATGGCCCTGGCCAATATAATATACTAAAAGGAGCGCTGTATAAGCGCCCCATTTAACAGAAATGACAACAGGAAGATCACAGATAGTCAGAGCCTCTTCTAGCCAAGTTAAGAAATCTTTGTCCCTGGCTTTAATTTGCTCTGTATCTTTTCAGCACATATCTGCTCCTGACTGYGTCAGCTTCTCTGCTGGAGTGCTTCAAGGGTAGATGGCAAATATAAAGGAGCATTTTGCAAAAGGAAATAAGGTTGGTTCATTCTGAAGCTGGAAAAAAGCCTTTTGGTATGTCAGGAAGATATCAGAGGCATACAGAAACCAGTGCTGTTGACACAGTAATAAGTATCAGGTAACAATGCAAATTAATAAAGGTACTGGCTGTCCAATGCAGCAAGAAATTCAAAGGTAAAAGTGAGAATTTTGAAATTATTGTGCAGCTCAAAATGATGTCATTCATTAACTCAGAGACTTTCTCTTGCACTTGAAGGCAGCCAAACCCAAAGACATCAGAATTGCAAGAAAGTAAGACAGAACTCACTCTTGTTCCCTTTGTTCCTGGCAGTCCTGGTTCTCCAGTATCACCCTGAAAAGTAAAAGAGAAAGCTTTATCTTTTCTTGGGACAACAATTTAGGGATATCTGATTGTTTTGAATACTAAAGCTGAAGTTCTTACCTTAAGCCCTGGTGGCCCAGGAGGACCTTCAGGTCCTTGCATTCCAGGAAACCCAATCACACCCTGTAGTCCCGGCAAGCCTCTTTCTCCCTGTGGAAGAAGAAAAACTAATTAGCAACTACACAACTGAAGCTCCTTGTTCAAGTAACTCACATATCCCATTTCTGTGCTTGAGGAACCTGGTAAGTGGTAAGAAGCTAGATGTGACAGCAAAGAGTTCATGTTGGTACTTGAAAGAAGGATTATCATAAATAAAGAAACATTTATGGTTCAATAACAGACTGGCAGGGGCTAAGTGTGGCATAACACAAAAGCACACTTTAAATATTAGTTAAGCCTTTTTTTCCTGGGTAGCACTCTTCATAGCAGATTTATTCTCCTGGTAACAGGAAGGTCACTTTCCCTTTAATAAAACCTACCTGCATTCCTCCAGAGGTGCAGCTAAGTCCCAGAAGAAAATCTAACAGCTCAAATCAGCAACTAAATTTCTGAAAACCACAAATATCACTGTCTGGTCAACTAGTGTATGAATGGTAAATACCACTCTTCTAATACACCGCTCACAACAGCAGGTTTTGGAAACCAGGTTTTCACTTATACTTGAATTTCAGGGTGGTTCAGAGACTGGGTCTTCCCAAGAGGCTGAACACAAAATTTTATTTGTACATGTGTCATCCTTTTGATTCTATTTTAATGCTGTATGGGACACCTGTGCTGTCCCTCTCCCGACAGCTCCAAATGCATTTAAATCAGATTAATCCAGAGGCAGAAAACCTATCCACACTCTAGATCAATATTGCTATTATACATTCAACTATATTTGCACCCCCAGTGAAACCAAGAGGAACACTATCTGAATAAAGGATGCAAAATCTACATGCAGGGAGAGGGGGAAAAACAAATGCATGTCAATCCCTGGAAACAGCAAAACAAGCAAATCAAAGGCCACTGGTTCCATGCAGGAAGTAACCAAAGTTGTCCTTTCAAGGCCTGATGTGAAACAAGCAGCAACACTTCATCCTGTCAAAAACTGTGGGAATACTGGATGAATAAAAGGTCAGCGTGAAACTGTGAAAAGAAGTTTTACAAGTTTGGACAACAGCTAAAAACATGGCACCTGCTTYAGAAACTAAAAATACAGCCATTTTCAAAGGATTGCAAAAAGAATATAAAACTAACAATGTTCAAAACACATTAAAGGACAATACAGAGACCTAAGGATTTTCAGCAAAACAGTGAGAGACAAAATTGCAACTTGTAATAAACAACCAATTTAGTGTTTGATTTCAGGATGGCAATTAAGAATARACTTTTCTCCTCTTTGCTGAGGACAAAGATTCCCAGAAATATGCTGGCTACTTAGAGGTCAGCTGAGGACTGAGCACACATGAGAACATCTGAGTCTTGGAGAGCTCATTTGTCCAGGAAGTATAACAGGCATCCTGCAAAGAAAAAGTTATGACATGCAGACAGAGGAAACTGAGTGATAACCAACAGACATGGTGCTATAGTGTCAGAAGATGAGAGGAATTGGAAAATTTGTGGAATTACTGGGCTGATGTTGTTTTTTAGTTCCTTGTCCAGGATTTTGTTAAAATGAAGAGACAAGGGGAAAGGGACTTTATTGATTGGTATGAAGAGCAGGGCCAAGGAGGGAGAGAGAAAACTCTAAGTGAAATGATAAGAGCATGAGGAAGTAAAATCAAAATAGCATTCATTTATTTAAAATTCCTGATAGAAAAAATTATCCTGCGGCTTCTCCTCTCCATTTTCCCACAAAAATAAAATTTTTCAGTACAAGAGTACTTTCTGAGGCAAACAGTTCCTTGAAGTGCTGAAATGGCACGACCTCCTCTATTTAATTCCCAATATTCTTTATCATGGTTTGAGAATCCTTTATTTGGTTTGAGCCAAATGTGAAACAGTGTGCTAGACCAGAAAACAAAGCAAACATCAGAACAGCTGGAGAAATATGTTTCTAGGTCAGCTGTAGAGGTACAAAGTCCAAGTTCTAAAGTAACTAAAATTGTTTTGAAAAATATTTGAAGGAAGAATGCATCATGATGGAGGTCTCTGAATGAATGTTGAAATAATTAAGAATCTGAAATATATCTGTAAAGTTAAAGAGTTTAACATAAACCCATACTTTGACTGGCTAATTTGCACTACTGTCCCAAGCATTCTTCTACCAAAGCAGCTGTTCTGTCATTCAGACCAGAATTTCCCACTGAACCCTGGGCACTTGGTCTCATCACCTGCTGTGAGATAGACTAAGGAAGGAGAAGATACTCAAGTACATACAAGAGGGTCTCCCACTGCTGAAGGAATGTACAACACGTGAAAATGAGAAGAAAACAAGATTGTTTTGACAGACACAGAGAAATATATCCCCTGTGTACCATAGGTGACTCACACCAGCAATGTGTAACAAGGCTGACACCACCTGCACTCAGAAGTTCTGCCCCTGAGGATTTCACTACACTTTAAACCACTGCACCCTGCAACAAAGAAAAATAGYCTTTCCTCCATTCTTAAGGAAAGTTAAAACTGAGGTTTACAGATCAGATTTTCACTTGGTCCTTTAGACCATTCTGGAACTGTAAAGGGCCTGTAAATCACTTACTAAGGGAATAATAGCTTCGGCTGGCCAAGGAGGTTACCTAAAGGCTTAAAACACAGAAAAACTTGCAACTTCTAAGGCAACTACAGTCAATTCTCTTAAGGCTATCTTCCACCTTCCAGGCTGCTCTGCCTGAGGGGTAAAACAGCTGGAGGAGCATAACAAGTCACTTTGAGCTAAGATACATTGAGGTTTCCCTGGAAACCTTTTTATTTTCCTTACTTAAACTGTTAGGCCAAGAAGAAAAACAACTGGCTATTTGTCCAGAACTTCTGGACATYCAGTCAAGGTACTGGATGTTCCAAGGCCTGGAAAATACAACTCCTGAGCACGTGGAGGTCTGTACCAYCCCAAAGCCTGCAGACTCATGATTTCTCTTTCTGGAACTGAGCTCATTTTTTAGAAAGAGGGAAGGAAACATAAAAGAGGCTGAACATTTGAGAGCTGCTGGATCCCCTTCTGCATGCAACYTGCAGGGAATCATGGACTTACACACTGCTAACACCTCTCCCTCTACTCTGCCTTCCCAATTGATTTTACTGCAAAGTAAGCTCAGGGTAAATAGCCCAAACTAAGGATTGTGTAAGAAGTCCAAATTTCTGCAGTTTTAGGCTAGACAATTAATAGGATTTAACTTCTCTATGCCATCCATAGACACTCAGAGAAGTTAGGGCAACCTATTCCACTGAGACCCAGTATGAGACCTTAGGGATGCCTTCTGGGCTCCATTTCCTTTCTTTAGTAGAGGTATCAGTCTTCCTCTTTGTACAACAGCCTTAGAAAACTAATGGTGCCTGCATYTGTAAAGACTAACAAATAAAGCTTTTTCTTTGATACTCTTGTTTGAGTTAGTACAAACTTCCACCTTTTTTTTTTGCATCAACGATACTACACTAAATTACAGTAAAATTCTATCAGAGTACCTACACTGAACTAGAGAGTACAGAAACTCTACATTCCTTAAACTGTAAAATCCTATGACTGAAGGGTATCCTAATGTCACTGAGTAGATCAGACCCCACAGACCACTGAGGTAACAACAGTCACATTGCTGCTTTCCTACCTGAGGTGGCGTACTTGGAACTGCAAGATCAGATGAAGCTATCACTTTTTATGCTGTACAGAACTGACATAAGCATGTCCTGAAGATGCCTTGACCTTGCAAGGAAACACTTGTTCTGCTGCATCCTTCCCCTGCTTGCCTGCCTGTTCCTTCCTTCATTCAATATTCCAGCCAAACAGCCCAACAATAAAGTGCTTGTGCTACATTTATGCTGCAACTCATTAAGCACATACACTGCATAAATTGGCAAGCACCAGGTCATCACTGCTACCCCACTTATTTTTTACTCAGCACTGAGAYTTCTAGCTGTGATGCATGAAGAGCATGAGACTCTGACTGCAAGGGTTATGTATTGTTCAAGTTCCAATATTCACAGCTGCAAAATCTTGGCAAGTAATATTGAAAGAGCTTCTGCTTCTTACAAATCAATTCATGAGACTCAAAAATTAAAACAGATGTAACCATGTCATCTGTACCTCTGCTGAYTCAATGCAAGCTGTCAGAAAGCACAAAGGAGAACACATTACTCAGCTCACAAAAATGAATATTCTGCCATTCAACTACTGAAAATGTGGAGGTGCTACGCAAAAAGACAGCAAGTGCTCAGTCACCACTGCAGTCATTTAATAAGCAAAATGTCTGTGTTAGTTCAGCTTTTGTGAAATGCCTTTGCAWTAGGTAGTTTAAACTAAAATTGAATGGACTTCTAAGCAGACATCAATCTGCTAAGAGCTGAACTGCATGAGCTAATGGGTTTTTTTTCTGACACCTCCTCTTCCAAATTAGCCATGAAATGCTGTTTGGCACATGGAACAACTGCAGAGATTCTAAGCAAGAGAGTCACATAAAGTAAGTCATTTCAGAAGGTTCAGCTGTAATATATCAAGGGCTGAGGGGGAGGAAATAATCACCACCCATTATAAATTATTTCCCCTATTACTTTGCCTAGGGACTACTGGACTGGGAGGTCTTAGGATTGAGAGACTGGTAACATGGATATAAATCAGCTGCTTCCCAAAGTGTGGGCTCGCAGGGTGTCTGTGTCTGTACAAATATGATGTTCTCAGGCTCTCCAGAGACTCAGGCACATGGTGAATAACAACGTGTAGATCTTCCCAAAGCCATTTGAAAGATGYTTCATTTCTTAACATTTGCCTCTGYCAGAGATCCCTCAGCAGCTGAAACAGCAGGACAGACACGTGTCTGTCCCTCAGCTGAAAAGGCATACAGCTCAGTCTAAGGGAAAGATGTCACAAGGCAGCTCAACTGACCCACCAGAAAAGGTGGCTCTTCTCCTTTTAATGGGATGGTGCCACCTCACCCTTCTTTACACCACCTGGTGTGGTTCCCTCAGCCAGTCCAGCTCACTAAATTTACTTCCTTTTCTCTAGTGAGTGAGCTTGGTCTGGCCTCTGTGAGCTGAGCCAGGTGGCCAGGCAGCTGCCAAAGCCCATGTGAGGAGRACACAGCAGCACACAAGGACACAAGGTGGAATGGCAGCAAGAGCAGTTTCTCACACCAGCACAGTGGGGTTTGCTGGAGCTCCTCCACCACAGCTCCTCAGCTGTGCCTTCACTGCAAGGGAAACTGAGCTGGGAGCCAACAAATCCTTGGCCCTGCCAGAGGGCTGTCTTCAGACCACTGTCACTGCTGATTCCAACGCGTTATAAACTCAGAACTCTTCCCACAAACACATGTGCTATCCTGTTCCCAAAAGTTAACATTCATTGAACTGAAATTCTACCAGGGGCTCACTTGGTAAAGAAATGCAACTGTT
>JACDOX010000053.1:1795246-1880565 GCA_014549065.1 Cardinalis cardinalis | reverse complement strand
TGGACTGCATGACTGCATGGTTTCTACCCAGACTATGCCCAGCCCTGCGAGAGGTGAGCGCAGGCTCTGTGTTCGTTCCTTCAGCTGATGTAACGGCGAGCACTCAGTGAATCGGCTCCAAGGCGTTAGACCAGGAATTACACCACAGCGGGGAACAGCACTGCGCAACCTGAGTGCCGCTCTCAAGTCACAGTGTTTCTCTCAACACCCTTTTAAACACGCGTTAGTGAATTGTAATTGGCTCAGTGCTACTCAGTGTTACATTAGAGAAGACACAGAGAATAGCCAATTCTTTMTTAAAACGGTATTTTTAACCACCAGAGGGAGCACTGGCCCTGAATATATGTCAGGAATAAAATAAACATGTACAATAAATGTCATCTGTTTGTCCTCAGCTGCACTTAGCATTTTCAGTATTTTATTGAAAGTGTGAGGTGGATATCAGTCAAGCAGAATTACTGCTATAYGCTTACAGGACATGTGTCCTCAAATGCACTGAGCATGTTTGACATTACAAAATTCCCACTGCACATTCTTCAGCAGAATCTATCATCTGCACCATAGCTATACAGTTCTGGAGCCACACAAGTAACAAGCAATTAATTASACAAACATAACTCTGCAGACATGCAAAGAATCTGTGTAGGAGCTCTGTAAGGATCTTGGCTCACCCAGAAGTTTTGGAGCTGAGTTCCCGACAGTATGTGGAGCGGAAGAGAGGCTAAGGCAGAGAGAGGGGGGAGAGTCAGCAAAATCTGGATTCTTGCATTGCCAGGAAGCATCTGAAAGAACTCAGTCCCATGGAAACACGAGYGCAGCATTTTTGGCATGACCAGCAGAAGGAGCAGCCATGACAGTTTCCCATCACCTGCACAGCTCCACAGCCAGGCTGGCTGAGGCCCTGAGCCACCTCAAGCACTACCAGGGCTGCTCTAGACTATACTCTGACATATGTGACAACAAAGGGCCACCCCGAGAGCTGCTGGGGAACAGCACTCTCTTCCTCATGACCTCTCTGCCGTGGCGCTCATTCTGCATCTCCTTCTCTCTTTGCTCCTCCCCAGTGACTTTCTCCTGTGGGACTCCTCCAGTGCCACAGCCAACTGGGCTCTCAGGCTGCATTTTGAGGGGAGGACACTGGGAAGCAGCTATTTGTGGAGCAAAAGGTACAGCCAGTGTTGTACCCTGAATTCACAGGAACCCATACAGGTCCATATACCATGGGGCAGGCAGCCTGATCACCAAATCTCACTGTGTTTTTTCACTCCCTGGCARGATTATACTCTTCTTACTATGAAAGTATCCTTTCTCAAGGGTCATGGATTCACAACACTGAGGAACCTCTGCAGCTTGATCCAAGACGAGCCCAAACCTCCAATATTGACTCCATTGATATAAATATGTCATTAGAGGGCTTTTCAGGTTTAAGGTTAAGGGACTGAGCCTGGGTCTCTGCCTCCCAAATGCTAAAGAATGCTTAGAGCAAAAGCATATTTCTGTGGCACCTCATGGCTGTACAGAACATTCCTCAGGAAGCTGCTAAGTGTTTCCCAGGAGTACAAAAATAGAAATAACAATCTTTGATTATCCTTTCCCCTCCATATCAGTGTCTATGTGCTTAGCTGGTGCTCAAGTGCATGGATRTACAGTGTGTCTCAAAGAAATTCAGAAGCTGAATAAGAAGTAAAGTGAGTGAAGTAAAATTAACATTCAAAAGCCAATCATGGCTATCAGTTAATCGGTGCCAAGCAATTGGTTTCCTCATCAATTGTATCATCATACAATTTCAGTTAAACCAACTATAAGTAAGAGCTGCTCCCTACATAATTTAGAAGTCTTCCTCATGCAATTCCTCTTCTTCCTTSACCCATAGTTATACTCCTGATTTTCCAAATGTAGTAGTCAGTTTTTTCAATGCAGCCGCCCAAAGTTCAGATTTTAAGACTTGAGCCATGTACACTCTTACCTCAAGCTCTCAATATTCCTTATATTTGCATGTCTTTGGTTCATTGTGCGATATTGCATTCCAGCATAGATAAATGTTACACATGCAGAAGTAGCTGGGATGCTGAGGGGGTACATACTCATTCGTAGCATGATTGAGAGCACGGTACATGAGGTACAGAAATAGAAAATGAGAGAGAAGAAGATGATGACTGACAGCAACTAAACTTTATCTTCAGCTATGGACGTCTGCCTGCACAGAGTTTGGCAGTGTAACACCAAAGTATGTGGTTCATTGTCTTTTTGTTTAAACTTTTCTTGATTAAAAAAAAAAAAGAAGAAAAAAAAGCCCAACACAATAATACAGCTTATGATGTTTCAGAAGGAAGTCACACAAACCTTTTTACAAAGGTACAGATGAGGTTCTCCAACTTTAGTTTTTAAATCTTTTATCACACATCAGTCAAGGAATCTCTTCTCATCAGCTAGAGTCACTCAGGGGAACAGAAGAACCTCAAAGAACCATAAGGGAAAAGGATGTTTGAAGGACAAATGTGTTTGCACTGTAAAAAGAAAAAGGAAGTTCTATCACCTGCATACAGGTTGAATCAAAAGGGTGCTATATTTCCCACCCCTTCTAATCATCTGTTGAACACATTAGGTCTGAGTAACTCTTCCTTTGTTTTATTACACATTGTATTAAATCACTTCCAGTGTTGAAGGTCCAAGAATATAAGGGGTAAAAATGTTCCACACCCTTCCTACCTCATTAATGAAAATTATTTAGCATTTGTTTGCATTTGGCATTGTTTAAAGGCTCACATTTAAAGATGAAACAGCAGGGGRGAAAAAAGGATCTTAAACTTCTCTGGGTTTTTAATTTATTTTTGTTCAGATCCTAGACTGGGAATGAAATGTGACATCACATGCAAGTCTTATTCTCTTGCCAAAGGTTTGTCATGGACATATTTACAGAAAATAACCTCTTCCATAAATAGTAAAAACATGGGCAACTGGTCCTGGACAGTACAGACTGCAATAAAGTTCTCATAATGAGGTACTCATATCTTGAGGGCATGCAACAGACAGCCCTATTTGAGACAGTGCTAGTCTAGCTGCTTTTTTGGGTCAGGTTGGAAACGACATTTCTAAAGATTAAAGCATTTTGAAAGTTCCACAGGAGTAAAATTTCTTTTTACAAAATAGAGGAAATACTCTGGCTTCTGACTTTTAATCACGTAAATATCACAAGGCAGACAACATTGTGCCTCAGAAGTGTCAATCAGTGCTTCTTCACTTAATTGTCTCGACTCAACCAGATCCACTGTAAAACAGACATGACAACATATATTTCTGTAGTACCTCCTCCGGGGTTGTTCAGCCTAAGGCAATAAAGTAAATAAAGATGCAGTAATTATTAACAATAATGAAAGCAAGTATCTTTCTTATTTTGACATTGTAGAGCATGTCAGTATCTTTGTCAGTAAGAAGTTACGTATTGCTCAGCAGGTGGCTTTAAGGTTTTTCTGACCAAAAAAGGGACAAKGACACGTAAAGAGGCCGGTCAGAATAAAGGACGTCCGTAAAGTCTGACTGCCACCCAGAGGAGCCCGCGGGGAAGTGACACAGCCCCGCCACAGCCCGGCCCGGCCGCCCCTCTCCGGCTCCTCCCGAACGGAGCCCAGCCACACACAGCGGGCAAAGGCAGGCTGGCTACCTAAAGCTCACACTCCGGAGAGTTTCTCAAACACTAGCTTTCCCCTTTTTTGACGAGGGAAACGGTGTCGCTCAGTTCTCCTGCCTTGACACTGATTTCACTGCATTTAATACCAGAACTTCCTGCAGAGATCCTTTTATAGGAATTTCACGGGGCTGGACGCGTCCTTGCTGGATTTCCAGCTTCTGTTTCCACACTTTCAGACAGACACGAAGTTTGAGCTGAGGTGCTGTGATCACATCCTTAACTCACGGTCCCACTACAGGTGCTGCAATACAGATGGAGGCAGCACTGGTTTCTCTGTTCATTGCTTGCTGTACAAACCTTTGGTATTCCTCTCCTTATTTCACCTAACTACTGACATTGGAGCCAGAGGGCTCCAATTTTAGACTGCTCCTCTGTACCAGAGTTCCTCCCCTCCATCACCACCACTTAAAACCATTTATTTTGCRGTTCTGCACCGTCTTTCAGACTTTGCTTGCCACTAGAGCAAACCTAACAAAATTAAGAGTTACTAAACCCCCTCAAGGCTTTAAGTATTCTGCTAACTAGCCATGAAATGCTTTTGTTGCATGTGTTTACAGTCAGTGAGAAAAGAGCGAGAGAACACCCCATTTGATGCTGGTGACTGTGCTCACTCAACTCAGTACACTGTGGACACTGAACTTTGACACAAGCCTTGGTGAGAATTATTTTTGTTGGCATATCAACACATTTAAAAACGTTCCAGATGAACTTCGGTGGAAGCTGTCACATGTTTTCTTTAAGAGCTACAAAATTTATGAGTACATTTTGCCATTATAATCACTCTTAAATATTCTAAGAGATATAAACATGATCTTCCAGACAGGAGTCAAAGTTTCTTTTCCCTTGGCTTTACCTTGATTTTGCATTTCTCTTGCTGTTAAAGATTATATAACAGAACRCTTCATTACTGAAAACTAGTCATTATTTTCATCACTTAATTGAACTCTCTTTGCTGTGTTATCAATACTTCAATTAACTATTCTGTAGCCCTTTCTCAGGTGTCATAGTTACTTGAAAAGAAAAGTAAATCCTCTTCAACATCTCTTAAATATGGTTTCCCAACTGTTTTTGCTCCTACTGTGATATTAAACYTCTTTTGTGGCTAAACTAAATATGTTCTCCAGCAGGTTAGAAACTTCTCTGTGTGATGAAGTGCTCCACTATCAGGCCTTTTACAGCTACTTCAGGTTTCCTCTTTGAAAATTCCACTTTCATGCTGCTTCTTACTGTTCTGTCTCCTTCAAGGCATATACTCTTACAAGCTTTGCTATTGCTTCTGCTGGAAGTGGTTTTGAGAACTTTGTATAAAATTTGGCTTTTTACCCTTCCTTAATGAAATCCAAACTTTGAGAAAATCCAGATCTGCCTTTCTGAAGGCCAACATCATATGGCCAGATGTTTTCAGTGACTAATCTTAGTTATGACCTTTCTCTGAAAGCATAAGTCTAAAATCTGAAATAAGAAGTAGCTGAGAGAAAGGAAGCAAACAACTAACTACCATGAGGTATGAGATTAAAAAAGAAAAATAACAAAAAACCACCAATTTCCCAAACCACTTTTTGCCCTTGGCTAGAAAGACCAGAAAGTGATTTAAGAAGACTGCCATATACCACATTACTATGGTTCCCTAGTGATAATTATCTACACCCAGGTCACTTCTTGTGGATATTGCTACAGAGAAAATGTACATAGAAACTGATTATTAAGTGCATCAAGGATTAAATTCTTGTGTGGGAACTGACATACCACAGAACTGTCTACTTTAATGTCTGTCTTGGTCTGAGACCCCAGCAAATACAATATAAATTGAAGAGCAGGATTATTTAAAGAAACTTAMAGGATTAACTACAAAATGTAGCTCCTGCTGTACTCCAGGGTTTGCTGTCCCAGACTCCTAAGCTATACCAACAAACCTCTGCAGCATCACAGAGTTTTAGTGGGCAATTAGACCAGACACTGAAAAACTGCACAGGACAAAAGTTTTGTAATCAGTATCTAGTCAGTAGATATTGACCCTGTATAGACATAATTTTAAATTTGGGAAGATTTCAAGCTATGCACTTGGGAAGATTTCAAGCTATGCAATACCTGTGTATTGCACAGGCACTGGGCAGCTCCACTTCCTGAGCATGAAGATTCCAGAGCAGCAGAGATCTTACACATCTTTTCATATCTTATATCTCATATCTCACACTGGGRAAACTTGACTAATTCATTGGAGGCTCACATACTTTGGATCAAGCTAAGGCCCTGAAATCCTTCAAGAAACCATAGTGAAGGCATACACTAACAGTTGTTGTGCAAATTTAAAATCAAGCCCTGTGAGCTTGTTTTACTCCATGAAGAAGAGAGCTTGAGCTCATTGTGCCAATACCCTTAAAATCAAAGACAGTGCATCTAGCAACAGCTGCTTAAAAGGTCATATTGTGCCAAATGAAATATTACTTTGTGAATACCTTCAGAAGACAGCTCTGAAAACTAAATATGAGCATGTCTCAGCACATAATACTACTGCTTTTATAGCCTTCCACAGAGATAAATTGATCAGTGTAATCCACGGGTTTGTATTAMTAACAGATACACACTGTACTGAGTGCAAAAATGTATCTTAACATAGAAAATGTTGCCAGAGACAATTGGGACAAWTGGTTCCTGTAACTATTTAAAACTTAGAAAAGCTGATGGTTTCAGATGCCACTTAGCAGTTTGGTTTGACAGCTGTGAAASAGTAGACAACTTTTCAACTTTTAGCACATCGTAGTCAATATTATTCAAAGTTGTTTGATATTTTGTTATTTTCAAGAATAGTAGGCCTCTTCATGAAAAATTATGTTCTTTTCCCCTGATTTGAATTCAAAAGATTACTTTTCTCAGAGTAAAGGATAAATCAATAAAAAGATACTACTGTCAAAGCAGAACTGACAAAAACCATTGTGACAATATCCCGAATATGAATCTCAAGTTTCCCTGTAGAACATCAGATCTGCAGCTGATCAGTATCTCTGCTTATTTTATTACTGTCTTCTGAGTCTGCCCTTTCATAATTAAATGATTTCACGTTATCTATTAGCCCTTTCCAGACTGCAGACACATTTTGCCTCCCACATTGCCTGTCACCCCTCTTTCCAACCTTATGGCCATCTCCAGAGTACATTATTTGGCTGAGGTTTCCTTAATGTCCCCTGTTGAAGGTCTTTCCAACTCAGGCATAAACTGGTGCTGGACTCCAAGTTCCTACAGCAGCCACTTCACAGAATCACTAGGTTGGAAGAGACCTTGAAGAGCATTGAGTTCAACTCACGCCCTAACACCTCAACTAAAYCATGGCACCAAGTGCCACGTCCAGTCTTTTTTTAAAGACATCCAGTCTTTTTTTAAACACATCCAGGGATGGTGACTCCACCACCTCCCTGGGCAGACAATTCCAGTACTTTACCACTCTTGCAGTAAAAAACTTTCTCCTAATATCCAACCCATATTTCCCTTGCTGCAGCTTGAGAYTGTGTCCTCTTGTTCCTGGGGATTTAAATAGGAACACTGAGCAGTGCTTACTAAAACCAGGCAGTGTCAATGAAAAATGATTTAAAAAATTAACATTCTTGATTCTAAAAGATCTAATAAAGGTTGACTATGGAAAGATAGGACTAATGATTACTGATTCGCTCCACTAAAGGAACTGACTTGTTRCCTCTGATACATTTTCAAGGAAACTCAAAGTACTTAATAGTGATCTTCCCACTGACTGCCAGGGCGTGTCTCCTACAAGGGGGTTTATATTGTGTTAAATCATCAATATTAGAAATATTTTTGTTCTATCTTTTAATATGTAAAATGACAGAAAACCCTCAAAGGTCCTCCCAGTCTAGTAAATCTTAAAAAAAATTACAAGGCCACAGTCCACTGTAATAGTCAACTCTTCATTACAGAGCAAAGGCAGAAGCACAATACTCTGCATACGCCAAAACCATCTCTGATTTTTAAGGCTGTAGAAGTGTGCAGGAGAGAAAACACTGCTCTCTGCTTCTTTTGATGGGGAACTCCAGAAATGTCCCACTGACCATCAGTCTAAGTCAGAGCTACCTGGCTTCCAGATCCAAAATACCTCAAGCAAAGCCAGTCTGTGCACTTCTGCAGCATGGTCAATCCACACATGGGTGATGCACCCATCAAGGCAAAAAGAGAATTCAAATTTATGTAGGCAWAATAATACAGATACAGCCTCAGAATAAGGGAAACAAATATAAGCCAAAATAACATTATTTGCTCAAGTTTTCCTGCTTTCAAACAATAAAAATGTCAAAACCAGCAGTACATTAAGAGTTAATTCTATTCTTATCTTCTATCTAGCAAAGATTTTTTTTTTAATTGCAATACTTCATGCTCAATGACAAAAGCATGTTTGATATTCTTGTTGACTTCAACTCGCAGTGGGTAATGCTGAGAYAGTGAAATCATCATAAAATATTTATACTAAAGAATGAGGATTTATACTTCAGTGCATTCTAACTTGATAAGTCTAAGAAGATTAATCATTCTGTATTATTTACAGCAAGGTTCTAGTGTTGGCTCCATTTACACTTGTTTCTGATACAGAGTAAAAGTAGTGCAAATGGTCATGAATGAGAGAAGGAACATTTTTAGAAAAAGTCAGTGCGTGGAGAACTTTACTCATTTCTGTAGAGTCTTTGTTCTGAATGGTAATTAAGTACTTAACATGTTTTTTCTGCACRCACTAACAGCTAGCACTTCTTATCTCGACAGCTGGTTGAAATTGTTCTCAAAATCTAGGTAGGCATAAAAGAGAAAACATAGCTTCAGTCTTCTTCTGAGTAGCTCAATAAAATGCAGGCAAGCATTCAACACTCTAATCAGTTTAAACAGATCTCACACTTCAGTGAGGTTTAAGAGAACAGTCAAGTTATTATGCAGAAAACCAAATAAAAAGTATGAGGTAATAAACGAAGATGTTTTAGGCTAATCTCTCTAATGGAAAACAGTATGGTATTATTTATTATTTTAGCAATATTATGTTTTTCTAAAATTTCTGTACCTTTTGTTTGGAAAATATGTGATATTTGACATTATATAGCTTAAAACAACAGCTTGATGTACAGCGTAATAATAAAGGCTTTATAGGATAAGGGCCATCTGTTGCAATTACACTCACTTTCTGAATTTTCTGAGAGGGATGAAAACCCTTAGAGTTTGTCAATTATATGCCCTTGATARCATATGAGTCATGCTAAAGGAGTTTGGCATAGAAATGCAATTTTCATGGAAACAGTCTGATGAGAGTACATTTTAAATGTACTCTAAATATGGCCATCATATTGATGAAATTATTCTCAAAGGGGAGAGAAAAATACGGCAATGTGATTTACTTTTCCATGTCTGAAATGCTCTTGGGTACTATTCCCTGGTCATTTCACAGCTTTTAAGTCAAATACCATTTTCAGCACTTTTTCTGATGAGATCATGAATATTACTACTAGACCAAATGAATTTTAATTGAACCCCAGTCTGGAACTTCTGGGTCTGGAACTTCTTCCCACACTACAGTAGGAAATATCTCTCCAGATGTTAATAATTAAGGCATTAAAGAGTAAACCCAGCACCCACTTCCGCAGCTCCCGGGGCTCCCACGGCAGTGAAGTGGTGTGGGTGGATTGCTGAAGAGTGTGGGAGGATTGGAAAAGGCCCTTCAGCATTTGTGCACTTCTGCATGACATGGAAGCCAGATCAAAAGGGTTTCCAGGGCAGGCAGAATGTTGGCTGTGGATGGTGGAGGGCAGAGTGGATATGTCCTCCCACATGAGAAGTGGAGAGCAGATGTTCTTTTATGTGGTCTCCTGGGGTACCACAGGAGCTGGGCATGGCAGCCTTGTCCTAGCCTAGATCTTGGCCAAAATCAGTCCTTCTAATCTGTCCTCTGATTAAGAAATATTCACATGGATTTTTGAAGGACCAGGTACCATTACTGATGTGTGTGTTAATGGAAACCACATTTAGCAGGGACCAAATCCAAACGCATTCATTGGAAATGCCATTTACAGAAATATTACAGAGGCAAGCAGGAAGGATGCTCCCCTTACTCTCCCTCACCAGGTTCTGTCTCCAGGCCTGGGACCAAGTGGCAGGCCATCCTTATTCTAGAGAGACAACAAATGTAACCAATCAGGATAAAAAACAACACAGGGCTGAAGGGCAGGGGGCAGATTTTTTAAAAATAAAACWCAAGTTTTCTGTTCAAAATCTTAAGTATGTTTTAAACAGAGTTAACATAATGAGCAAGCACTGATCTGAACCAGATTTATGCACGTTAAACRCATTCCAAAATACCTTCAAATGCCTGTCTGGACTGTTGTTTTCTAGGTATAACTAGACATTCACCTGTCCAGATGTCTCTAATGTCAGTAAGTGCATTTCCTACCAAGTCTAAAATTATGTGAATACTTCATTATATACCTGCCTAAAGTCAGAGAAATTTGTGATGGAACCCATTAGGAAGAGTGGAGAGTACACTTACACACTGGAACTTAATATGCCTTCTGTTACTAGGGACTGATATTTTTCTCTCATCAACATTTTTWAAACAGCCTACATTAATGTGAAGTAGTTTTGGACTCTAGCATACCAGACAAGCACCTATTTCTTTTAAACAGAACATTTTGAGACATTCTCTGGACTACRCAAATGAAAAATGCCAGCAAAAGCTCTAGCAAACAGACAGGAACACAGCTGGAAATAACTGAAGCATAAGGCTTAACACTATTTATTTCCCCAAGCTATCATTTTTTTAAAATTATCTTGTTACAAGATGCTGGCACACTCTATGAAGTAAAAACTGATGTCCTTCAACGAAAGAGTTATAACATGTCTCCTTCATTCTACCGTGACTCATCTGTACTTGTTACTGAACAATAAGATCAAGCTATCAAGGAATAAATTCAGAGTTTTGAACCTTTCCCAAATCTTTGCTGTGTTTGTTTTCAATATATAGTTGACTTTTATTAAACAGACATTAATGGGTCATTAAAAAAAGGAGATTCCATCTGAATGATGTTCCAGACCTTGACACTTTTTATCTGTATCACAAATTCATCTATGCTCTGTTACAAAGAAAATTATCTTGCTTGGGCCTCCAATTAAGTAATTTACATTCCTAGTTGTGAAAAACACCAAAGAAAAGCCACCAAAAGACATTCTTAAATCCATCGTCTGTAAATATGCAGCTATTGCCTTTCAGACAACACAGAACACCAGCTGTCTATTTATTTCAAAGAACAAAACAATCCCCAAAACAAAAAGCAAACAACCCCCCATCTCTTCTAAGTATTCCTTTGGGTGACCTAAGCAACTTACCTCAAAACACACACTTAAAGCAACCACAGGATGAGAAAACTGTGGTTTACATTCATTTAGAAAGGTAGATGTACAGCACATTTGCATGCACAAGAGAACACATAATAGATTAAAATCTCTACAAGCAAAATTGGAAGAGATAAGGAGATGGTTGAATGTCTATAATATTTACAAAAGCAGGTAGTTTMCAGGGGGAATTCACGGAGTGCTTAAGTGCTCTGTAATTTTTCTTCACTGTAACTTTAAAGTGCCTTTTTTCATATACAAGAAGTTTAGATAACTGAATGGGAATGTTAAAACTCATTTGCAAGGTTCTGTCAAAAGTTTTAATTTTTTTTGCTTGACCTGCAACATTTTTCTGTATCTAAGTTGATAATTAACCTCCGTCTTTCTACTGCAAGTCTTTGCCTCCCAGGGCTAACCCTGGTCAGGGAACATTGATTATGATGCATCACAGCCATCCTGCAGAGCAATCTGCACGGCATGCTGAGAGGAGCATTCCTGAACTGAACTGCTTGCCTCACTTCCAGAGGTGGTCAGGATGTCAAGCCTGCTACCCACTGGGGAGCTGGAGATGAGGTGTGGGAAAGGTGGGAGTGATGGGTTAGCATGCCACTCGATGGGGGAGGACAGAGGGCACGGCCACATTAGGCTGGGGCTTCACTCCAGAGTGAGGGCATTCACCTGCCCCCAGCCCTGGCCCTCCTGCCCTCTGCAGCCACAGCCACAGAGGTGGCTGCTGCTCAGAAACCCTGCTGATGGCACTGCTGGTGGCACTGCTGATGGCACTGCTGATGGCACTGCTGATGGCACTGCCTGGCCTTGGAAATGCTCCCTGGCAGTGCAAGCCTTCACTGAACCCAGTGGCTCACCTGGCTCCCAGCAGATTTTATACTCTGTGGTTGAAATAGGCAAGAAAATGAAATGGACAGAGCTGACTTACCTTTTGCCCTTTTACTCCACTGCAATCACATTTTCCACAACCGGAACATCCCTGAAAATAAAAGAAATTGAGAATTAAATGTCTGAACTGGGTGACAGGCAGAACACACTGCAATGAGCCAGGGATGTCAGCAGCACCCCACTGACCACCCCAAGGCTGGTCAGCGCAGGGAARGTTTGCTTAAGCCCATACATGGGCTAAGTAATATGAGAGAAGTCAGATTAACTGGTGCACAGGTAAGATCTTACAGTCACTTTGTGTTACCAAAGATGCTCTTAAATGCATCAGGCCAATCTCTACTTTTCCTCCTCACAGTCATGAAGCAACTGGTAAGCAACTCAGCAGTCAATAGCTTTTACTGTTGTCATGCCCCTCAGAAACAGACTGAGGAAAAGAAGCAGAACATCTGTATCAGCRAATATTCCACCAACGCACAGGAGATCCTCCAGCAGCCCCTTCAGGCCATTATTCAGAAGCAGTCAGGGACAGCATCTCCCCTGAAACAGCTTTCAGCACAGATGCTAGGCACCTGTCCCTCTACACCTGCAGGCTCCACAGTCTACTGGGATCTCAGTACTGCTGGGAAATGAAAAGAAAATGCACCTAATCCGTTTTGAATTTGGAAAGCCCCCAATGAGACCAATAAATATTACCCCAGAACGCTAAATAATACAGTAACATTTTTTACTTGGTAAATACACTTTATTTTAAAGTAAAGCATCAAATAGAAATGGGGCTTTAATACTTAAAAAAAACCAGGCTGTCTAACGAAACTACAGTGCTATCTCCTAAAAAATTTATTGCTTTTGTTGACACCTTTTTTTTGTATATGTACCTCCACTGAATTTGTTCCTTGAAGCAGAATTTTCTCCATACTGACATAAAGCAAAAATTGTTACAAATTTTTATCTTACATTATTATACCATGTTATATTATAAATTCACACAAAGGTAAGCATTAACATGATTAGAATGAGTTTTTATCATATAATGCAGAAAGAGAACTGGATCTGAAGACATGTTGCAAGACATGTTGCAGAGCAACCTCAGCAAGGATCAGAAGGGAAATGTGCCACCCACTGAATAATCAGCTTTACTCCTTGCAGGACACGGTTATGCCTGGAAAAACATTGGGTCTCCCATTACAAGAAGTGACCTGGTGTGACCTCTCTTAGTTTTTCAGACCCAATGAGATCTCAGCTGGAGGATGCATGCTTGCAGCTCATACTTCCTCCTCCAGGATCATGTAGAATGTTATCAGTTTTATCAACACATCCCCTAAATCCAGGAGAAGTCTGTTTTAATTGCGTCTGGGAATGTACTTAAAGTAAGTCACTGAATCATTATAAACATCTGTTTTCAAGTTAATCCCTGCATATTTCCTTCAGCCTATTATTTAACATGCACTGTTTTAGAAAAAAACTATGTTGTTATTTAAGTATGGTTTTGTTTTCAAATTTAGCATAGCCAGAAGAATGGGCTTGTGCTTTCGAGCCTCTTTTTGTCCCCACAAAAAGGAGTCCATTATATTCAATTTTTCCTGTTTTTAATGCCTCAGATGAGAATAACCAAAGGTGAGGAAGGTAAGAAAGCCCTGAGCACCAGGGAGGACAACTGCACAAGGTCCTGTTGGGGGCAAGAGCTGCAGCCCGCCATGCCAGAACAGGCACCTGCTCTACAAAACACTGCCTTTATTTTACAGTAACATCATCTCCTGCTGTCACTGACTGCAACCTCTGTGGGTGGGTGGGAGGTTGGCCAGCAATGACAGCCACTGCTGAATAGCATTATCCTCAACTACTAAAATGCATTTAGAATCTGAGCAACGTGATAACACTCTGCCTAAACTAGGAAGAAGTATGAGGTTTTTCCTTCTGCTTCTCTGGTAAAATGGGAGGGCCAGAATGGAAGAAGCTTGTGGATCAAACGTCACTTTAAGGAGGTCAAAGGGGCACTTAAGTAATGAGATGCTGGAAGAGAGAAGGATGATTATAGCACGTASAGGAATATCACAAGGCAATTAAACTGAAACTATGCAAATTGTTGTTCATTTCTAAACTTTGGTTTTAAATCAGTCTCATGACACGAATAATCCACTTAATGATTTCCCACTAGATAYGACTAGAGATATTGAGACAAATAGAAAGAAATAACTTTGTCCTATCTCCCAGATATCCTCAAAGAGACAACGCCTTCCCCAGAAACTGCAGGGAGCTTGGAACAATCACTTCTGTCCTCTAAGTGCCCAAACAGAGAAGGAACAGTGCTGGGCAGGAAGCATAATCTGTGGGGGGAGTGATAGATGAAAAGGCAGCCTCTTTATCCTTTGTCTAGGAGCCAGTTACAGGCTAATCCAAAGACTTTGGCCAGGTGCACTGCAGCAGGTACCTCCCCTATTTTGCATAGTACATTCACAATTTTCAAATAGCCATAGCTTSCTTGCACCACAGGCCAGCCTCTCATGCAACATTACAGGACATTAATTTTATCTTACTCCACCCACAAAATATAAGTCTGCCCAGAAGCAGAAGCTTATTTTAGTGATGCAAATTGTYTCATTTCTTGACAAGCATTTCCACTCAATTTCATTCTCCCAGACTGTCTGCAACTGATAAGCTTAGTGAATCATCCTAGTAAATCAGTATTAAACTATAAAAAGATTATATCCCTTCAACACGACACACACAGAGGTGCTACATGCAGCCTGAGTGTTTGCCTAAAGGACACCTATCTATTTTCTATCACATTAACATATAATTCAAAAAAAGTCCTGCTAATGAAGGGGCATCCCAATCTGGACCTCTAGCTTCCATGACCCACAYACTGAGCCTTACAAGCCTTAAGCCCTGTCAGTGACAGAGCTGAGAAAGCTGCTAAAATTCCCTGCAGCAGACGAACAAACTCTGCTCTGCAAGGCAGCCTGTAAGACATCTGTCAGATCACAGCTACAGACTTGTTGCGTTCTGCCCTGTTTTTCCACGTCCAGCTACTTTCCTGGCATTTAAGGACTACTGCTTGGAACTTGTAGAGGAACGATGCAAACAGCCAGATGAGCAGCCTAGCAGGGAGATGACTGCCATATTTGGAAATGCACCATTTCTGGAGGCTACAGACATCTCCAAAAAAATACAAAGGCAGAGTCAGTTCTTGGAAGCTACACTCTCTTACAGAAGTGGATTTCTCAAGACAAAATGTAGTTCCCTTTCCCACAACATTACCTCAGGCTTTGCCTACTGAATTTCAGTCGCTGAGCAGCCACCAGCTTAGGCTAATTGCCTAGGTATCAACAGAGTTCACATTGTAGCCTGTAAAGCACAACTGTAAGGTAAAAATTTAGTTAAACTCTCCCTGGTTACTTAACTCTGTTCATGTTAAAAATCCCATTCCAGGGAACATAGTCACTTGTCCTGCACAAAATATACTGTCTTTCAAATCACAGAAAATCCTGTGGATAGGTGAGGCTACAACAGATATCAAAATTCTCTGACTATTCACAAATTACCTATTTCATAGCCAAAGTGCTTCAAAAAGGAAAAAATAATCATAATAACTTCATCTCATGATTAATTCATTATAAAATGACAATTTCTGTTCAGATGGGATGCTTGAACTGATGTTTTCTGATTAAACAGTGAAGATTTTCCACTCTATATTGCTTTAGTTTAAACCCCAGTTTGAGCTGAATTCCCACAGCAGTTTCAAGCTGAAACACAAGAAAGGCTAAGCCAATAGGATGGCTGTTTGACAGGGAACACTTTAAGTCTGAATCTCCTCTCTCCACAAAATCAACCCCTTTCCACCTCTGTGTAAAYCCAGTCTCTTGGAAGCCCAAGGGAGATTTATCCTGATGGAGCAGACACTTCTTCCTAAGTGCACATGCATGCAACTCATGTAGCTGACATGAGAGCTGGATCAATAATATCTTCACATTTCACATCCCACTAAATACAGAAATAGGGAGTTGATGCCAACTGCAGGACACTTATCTCGCATTCCTCTCATATTTTCTTCTCTTTCCAGAATGTCAAAATAGCTCCCTGGCTGTATTACTATTCTTGTCTTCAACCTTTAGATATAACTACTGAACTAGCAGAACTGCTATTTTGTGTACAAAGTACCCTAGAAGAAACCACTAAAATTAGTTAAATCAGTATTAGTTAAAATTAGTAATTAGTTAAAATTAGTATTTTGTTAACTGATTTTACAGTCCATTAATAACTTTGAAAAAAATCATGTAGCTAATACTCCTGATTTACACTTAGCTAGAACAAAGATAAAAAAAACTGCACTGTCTTAGCAATCAGCAAAATTTAGTTATAAATTAAAGGAGTTGATACAAAGCCAGTTTTTCTGAACTGATTATTTGAACTTCAACTCTTACAATGGTTTAGGAAAAGGAACATCTGCTATTCCTTCATTTTGATGACTTAAAGCAAAGACCAGAAGTTGAGCACAGTTCTCATGTCTTTTGTAAACCCATTAATTTCTGATGCCTACAGACAGAAAAATAGCACACAAAAAGACAATTTTTTTTTAATATCAGCAAGCTCCAGTCTTTTCTCCTCTCCAGACTTATTTTTCTCATTATTAAAAAACAAAACAAATAAAAAAGGCCCTTCACAAACCAATGTTGGCAGCTTATCTTCGTGTCCTTTTTTAAGTATTTTTTTTTCCCAGCAAATCATGGGTAGACTCCAGTTATAACTGTTCAGGGAATTCCCAAAACCAAGAGAAGACTTATTGGTTTTGAAGCTTTAACCCTCTAGGTCACCAAACTAAGTTCAGCTCTCGTCAGCAGTGACTAGAAGCTTCTGCCATGCAGTAGCTATTTAAAGTTCTTGGTTGTGTCACTTCAATCTTCTGCAGATCCAGTCTTCACAGAGGACAGCAGAACAGTGCCATTCATGATGTCCTGCACAGGCACCAGATGCCTGTGTTTAAGCAAGGGAAATACATGCAACTCAATAATCTCCAAACACTCATTAAACTTCAGGATTACAATACTCATTCTCCTGAAGACCTTCTTTGCTTGTAGGCTGATGTACATGAGCGTAACAGGAGGAAGCAGAAGTGGCTCCCACTCATTTCTCTCTGTAAATGCAGAGCCACTCTTCTAATGTATCTTCTGGGGATTGCTTTGGACCAGATGAAAACAAACCTACACAGTGGAAAACTGTGGCACCTCATGATTGCTAGCATGTCAGTGCACGAGTTAAGTAGTCCTGTTAGTCTGAGGGGAACTTTAAGTCCAGAAGTTTACAAATTAACATATTTGTACTATCTGAAAAGAATGTCAAGTCACTTTCTGAAGTATTGCTGTGCATGATGAAATTTGAACTAATTACAACCATTCAGCTCTGGCTTTATTTAGAAGTTTAGCTTAGTTGATTGGAGCATGGTGCTAGTAACACCAAGAGTGTGGGTTCAATCCCTGTAAGGGGCCATTTACTTTAAGAGCTGGACTCAACAATCCTTGTGGATGYCTTCCAACTCAGAATACTCTGTGAGTCTGAGAAAAGCCTTGTACAATTTTTGGACRATAATTAATTTTAAGAAAAACTCTATAAAATACAATTGGAAAAAAAAATCATTATGGCTATTGGGTCAGGAGGGGGCCGTTCATATATTTTTGGCACGGTTTTTCTGTTTGGCTGGTGGGAGGGCTGTTTTGTTGTTGTTTTTAGTATTACCATAATCATGCAGGATGTTCATACAAAAATTGCAGACAGACCACAGATTCTTATCTATCTCCAGTGTACTTTAGTCACTCAAAGGAACATTAGCAAATTTTCAGAATTTAGTAGATTTTAAATTAGCTATTCATGAAAATATTTATTTTGTAAATTAGCATCAGTTGGAAGTACTTCACTTAAAATATGTTTAAAAAAGAGTTGTGTCTTCTTAATCAAAAGAATATCAGATTGCTGGCGCTGAAATGTCTTGTTGCTGGGACCTCATTTTTCACATTCTTTTCCAAATTCCCCAGGGGTCTATCCTGGWGATAGGGTCATGGGACTACCCTAAAGGCTGCTTTGTGAATATGACCTTCCTGTTGGTGATGTGAACATCGTTTGCACAAAGTGATGCAAATCTAGGGGGCTTCCCGTTAGTTCACAGGAAATATAGTTATTCCTGTTGTTCCATATTTGGACAGAAACGACATCTAAARCAACTGTTTCCTCCACCTACATTCTTTTACAGGAAGCTCTGGAAACAATCAAGGTATCTGCTTACTTCGGGAAATTTCAGAATATCACATTATAGAACTCCACACTGCACAGCTCAAAGCAAATAACTGCTTTGTGAATACAAACTAAAAAAGCCTCCCATGAGCATTGTCTACTAAACTAGCTACTAGGCTTATTTCCATGGACTGTCAGATACTGCTCAGCCTCCAACAGAGAAGATTGTATTTACCAATCCACCCAGTAGGTTTTGTACTCTTTTTCTACACAAGAACTTCACTGTTAGTTTTGTTTTCAAATAAGTGAAAAAAATTCCAGGTGCCAGCAAGATCTTCTGGTGTTGCAGCCACTGGTGTTTCTTCCCTGACAGCTGAGGATTAGAGCAAGTTCCAGGGCTTCCTAACACCCAGTGACAGGCGCTTTCAGGAATACATTTCAAAGGGCATGACCCTTCCTAAATTCGATTATGGTAATCACTGCTAACAATCGTCACTCAGCTCTTCTACTGTGTGAACAGGCAAACTGAAGCCAGTTGATACAGGTAAGAAACTCCCATTCCTCATCTGGCTAATCTGAAAAAACCTGCAGAGAGGACAGGAAATCCTGTTGCAGAACCCCCCCATGGCTGTTGCAGAGTTCACCACCCGCCTCATATACAACTACCCTGGAGCTCACAAAGCAAAGTGCAAAGAAAGCCCGGCAGGGAATAGATCCAAACGCCCTGTCCTGTAACTCGCACGGTTTGGTGAAACTGGCATTAGCAATCCCTGTGTACACAAGTGGAGGGCTAACAAAGCATCAAACATCTTTCTTGTCCATGAGGCAGAGAGGTTGTGGACTCCGAAAAAAATCACACAAGTTTGTTTTTCTTGCTGCCTTATGGGATGGATCTACAGAACTCACAGCACCTGCCAGAGGTACAAGGCTGGATTCAGCCATAACCTGGCAAAATTGAACAGTGTCATTACAATGGCGTGGCGGCTGGTGGTGCAAGGACAGATGGCAGTCTTCTTGCTGTCTTCTCAATAAATCCACACCTGCAGGGCTTCACTGCTTTCTAGAAATGTCTCAGAGTTTCCTGGCCCCTGTGCCTTTGCTGTTCAGTGCATGACCCCATTTTCACAAGCACAGGGGGTATCCATAATAACTCTGAGTATGGGCACTCAGTGTGGTTAAAAGCCTGYCCCAAAACAGGTCCAGCAGGGAGGCAAAACACAATGCCACCAAAACAAGGCAGAGGCTGAGGGAGAGGCGGTGGTGGCCACCAGCTCAGCAGGCATTGCAGCCCCTCCCAGGCACCTTCCACCTCCCAGCACTTTCCCAACCCAGGCTGGAGGAAGAACCAGGATGAGAGGGAACTGCCAAGGTGGATTCCCTCTCTCCCTCCTTCCACAGGGAGCAACCCTCTCTAAGGAGCATTGGGAATAAGATAAGAGATGGATGCCATGGTGGCAACCAGCCCCAGAGCTGTGCCACCATGGGCCACAAAGAGCACAGGACCATCCCTGTGGCTGCTGTGGATTTGAACCTGATGGAGAGGCCACCTCTGCCACRCTGCCCAGACAATCACTTCAAGTCCTTTAAACTGGTCTGGCCCCAGCAAGCCCCCACTACACTGGGGAGTGCACTCAAAGAGCAAGTCTGCAGGGGAGGTGCAGCCGTCCTGCACTGCAGCCCCTGTCCAGCAAGGCATCTTCATAAACCCAARAGCAAAGGAGACGCCTCAGGAGAGAGATGCAGGAAGCCAGTGAAGCCATTTTGCAAATGTGCACAGCACACCCATGAGCAGTGCTTTCCCTTCCCTTAGCTGATACACATGAACATCAACATAAACACATTTAGAACAGCTTTTAAAAAACACAGTGCTGGGAAGCAGAGGTCTTCAGCCCCCACCATTCTCACCTAGACTAAATAAACGGAGGAGCAATATCCTCTTAGTTGGGACACACACCAAAGGATGTGAGAAAAGCACAGAAGATAAACTGGACTTCTGTGTTTGAGCACAGAGGAGAAACCCAAGTGACACACAGTCCAGCACAGGCACAGACTGCTTGCTGTGTCCTGAACTCACACCACCTGAGCAGGGCTTTCCACTGGGCACTATTYGCGCAGCTCCTAATTTCCTTTTAYCACCCTCGTGCAGCGTGATCCATCACCAGTGGAGGAGGCTGTGTGCACTTCCAGGTAACACCATCACCACRGAAAGGTCTGTCCCAGGAGGGCTCCTGCCTTCATGTCACATACACTGCATGACCAGGGTCCCCTTGCTCCTTTCTTAGTCCTTTGCTCCCCATCAGCTCCTTATCCTTCAGCTCTCCCAAGCCTGAACTTGCATTACTCAGGAAACACTGTGGCTTTACATGGGAATGGCTGACCTGCAGCCAGGCTCTGCACAGGCTCRGGCAGCAGCTCCTCAGTGCTGCAATCACTCCCTGAAGCTGTGGCTGTACCAGCACAGCACCAACATTCACAACGCACAGCCTCGTCTGACCTTACCAGAAGATTTGCCCATACCTGTCAAATGTGGCAGCTTCTGCAAGGAAAACCTTATTGGAAGACTCCACTGGCCTCCATGGCATATTGCAGGTATAWACAACTTGCCACTAAAACCTTTCCAGGAGTCTCTGTCAGGGYATTTAAAGATTAGCAAGTTTTACTAGAACACATGCAACTTCTATTGCATAAATTTATCAGTGATTTCTTGAGTAAAACACGTGAAGCTATCTTTTCCTCTGAAAGGAGCCTCAACTTTTTCAAAACTTCTGACAATTAAATAGTAACAATCAATGTACRCAATTTTAAATACACTGTTTGCACGTCACAACACCAGCTCGCTCATCTCAGTAATACTGGGAAGAGGAGACAGGTAGGGTAACAACGGCCTCACTCTGGCCAACAGACTCAACAATGAATCACAAGATTGTTAATGAGCAACTAATTTGTACATTTTAAGAGCCTTATGGTATTCTGGAAACAGCAGTAGTAACCACAGCAGTTCAACATCCTTGTCAAACACAGGATTTAAAAAGCATGTAGCATGTTTAGTCTACTTAGCCGCCAGCCAAAATACACAAAAATTCATTTGATAAACCTACTTAACCCACTTTTTTTCCCCACAGATCTCAAAGTTTTTCCAAGCAGGTTCATCCTATGAAAAAAAAAAAAAAAAAAAAAAGGCTGTATTTAATTGCCCTAGTGAAAGATTTCAGCCACTTCTTGCAGACAGTCAGCTCTAGAAACTACAGCACCATAGGGAAGGTCTAAAATTGGAAGAGTATTTCCTAAAAGGAAATACATTTTTGGACTATTTGCATTATAACACTACAATAATTTTTGTACTGGAAGCAGTACCAGAAGTCTACACCACGCGTTTTCTCTCAAATATTTCAACAAATTACCAGTTATCAATCTATCTGGGCACCTTCTCCTAAGCTCCACTGTACACCTTTAGTTCTGTTACATTGATAATTTTAGGAACAAATCACTAGTCATTTATCAGTTTGGACTCCAAAAAAGTCACAAGGGGAAGTATTGCTTTCTCTGCTCCTTAACAGGCTACTGAATTTTGTCTTTTGCTCCAGTCAAGGATGCCATTGACTATGAGCTGCTTTCTCTTCAGGACACACCAATATATTTTCTCCTAAAGACTCTGCACACCCCAGAAATAATCCACTCAGTTCAAGCTACATTTCAAAGGACATTACTGCATATCTAAAGACTCCAGATGCATATGGGTTTCTCTGACTGCTGAAGAGTCCCAACTTTCAAGGGATATTCCTCTTAAATGCAAAGCTCATGGTTTAACAAAAGCCCTTGCTCAACAGAGAAGCGAGGACTCGSTCCTGTGAAGAAGCACAAAGATGATTGGCCAGAAGTCAAAAAAAAGGATTTTTCCTTTCCTTTGCTGTTACAAAGAAATGATCCCAAAGGACACTTTTTTCCTTTCTGAGAAGCACCAGCTAAGCAGAAAGACTGGGCTTTTCCGAGTGGTGGTGTCTTTTAAGAAAAAGTTTCGAGAGAAGAAAACGGGGAAAAAAAGACCCCAAAACAAACCCCAACCCCCAAAACACATGTGGCATTCAGAAATTGGATAGATAATGGAGAAGTAACCTCCAAATCACTATTTTTGTTCAGAAKTCTGCTGTGCAAGACTCAATAATGCCCCGGAGGCACCACCTCACATCTGGAGCAAGGTGCTGGCTCTAGATCCCTTATAGACAATGCCAGCAGCAGGAAAATACTTCTCTCAGTGAACAACAGCCTCTGTCTTTAACAAACACACTTGGACATCCATAGCTTATGACAGTTTGACTCCCTTCTASCTGACTTCAACAAAAACAATGAAGATGAGCTTTGCCACAGCCTCACCCTATGGACAGCAAAACTTCTCTGAGAATTAGGAGTTATGGAGAGGAGCCCACATCTTTTGCTCTCTGATGAGCAGCAGTATCACAACATTGGAATAAAAGCTAACAATGACTTGAATGACTCCCAAGAGCTCACAGAATTTGTGTGCATTGGGCTTACAGGGAGTGGATGGATTGGATCTCTTTCAGGATATGGCTGTCTTTCTTGTCCATCCAATGAACATCAAAATTACATGGAAAGAGGATTTAGGTGCAAATTAGATGGTTCAAACTCACACTTTGTTCCATTAAATGCACATTTCCAGTAGTTACACCTCATGTTGAATTCATTTCTTAGTTAAGAGCCTTAGGGTACAAAGGAGTTCAGAGAAAGGCAGTGCAAATCATCAGTGTGGCTTATATTGCCCTGAAGTCCTGTAGCCTGAACCTGTAACTTTCTCTGAATTCCAGGCTTACATAAACAGCAGAATATTTATACTGGTAGAAACTATAGTACCATGTCTTCCTATACAAATTAGCACTTTAATCCAAAAACCATTTTCAGTTGCAACTGGATTGTGACATTCTAAATGGACATTGCACCGCAAATCAACATATATATTAAAGAGCAATTCGTATTAAAAAAGTAACTGAATAAGAACGTAGACTGATTGTCAAACAACTTTTTTTTTCTTTTTAATTTATTTTTCAGTAATGGAACTCACTTTTACATATGTGGCAGGTCAACTGGATGCCATTTTTAAAACATAGTCGCAAGTTAAAACTGGTGCTATCGACATGTTCTCTAATTTATTTGTCTGGCCCAAATGAAAAACAGACAAAATTTTCTCCAACACGTATTTTCCAAATTGACATTTGAAAATCCAGTTTTAAGAAAAATTGAAATGTTGGAGAATGAGAGCAAAATAGCCACAGGAAATATTATTTTAGTGTGCAACATTTGCCAGACGCAAAAGGAAACAAACTTGTCAGTYCTCTCTTTTTTTTATGTTTCTTTGTTGACTAGACAGGAAGCTGACAAAAATTGATTTTTTTCCGCTTGTAAAGCATACAACATAATTTTTATTGTACCACTTCAGTTGCAGACTGCATTCTGTAAATAAAAGCATACTTCACGAGCATCCAGGGAAGAACTTGGTATCTGACAGTTTACAAAAATGAAGAACTAATTAGGTACAAGAAGAAAAGTAAATAGCGCTCATTGCAGAAACGGAAAAAACATGGTTTAGAAGAGAGGCTGAAAATCCATTCTTTTCTAAGGCAACTTCCTGAGTGATGGAAAAGTTATAGTTGAGTAAAATTAAACATTTTCCTAACCTGTATTCCTGCATGTAGAGGTCAACAGAAGTGCAAACATTGATGAACATTAAGATTCAGCTGTAAATATTTTGTGAGCAGCTTATTTAAAAACTGTAAGAAGCAGACAGATAATGTTTCAGCAATAAGATATCTTCCACTGATTAAGCAGACACAAATAGGGTTCAAAATCCATGCTTGTTATTTAGAATTAGAAACAATAAGCTTAAGGTCGTTCATCCAGTGAAAGGTCAATACTAAAGATCTCATACTTCATCAAAAAAATTAATCAAAATTTTCTGAAGTTAATAAACACAGGCTATTAGAGAAGCAAGCTGAGTATCCATTTCAGAGTTCTTCCAAAAAAATAAGATCCTGCCAGTAAGAGGTATAAGGCAACCAAAGGGCAAGATGAAGGACACCACAAAAGCCTTTCCTCCTGAGACCAGAAGAAGGGCTGGGTCACAACGGGTAAAGCCACAGAGACCTTTCTTCCTGGGACCTGCCACATGTTCATCCTCCCTTCTGCAGTCTCAGCCCTACTCTTGTCCTGCCACTTCAACACATCAAACCCACCCTGGAATTAAACTATGTGAGGACTAAATACAGTGACATTTTTACTCATATTCTTTTAATGCTACAGTTTAGTTTCTCGAATTACCTTCTCAATGAGGTCAATCAAATAAATGCTGCCATGGTGGAGGGGCAAGACAATGCAAACAGGACCACAGGCAAAACTGTCCAGGAACACTCATGGAGGGAGTTTAAGATTGACACAGGTGTCACAAATACTTTAATTATCAAAGGCATTTTATGAGATAAATTGATAAATTGATAAATTTATGAGCTATTGCATGCTATTGTGACAGAAAAAGATGGAGGTCCCCRGAGTATACTTTTATACTAAAAAAGTATTGATCATACTCCCTTCTCCAACAGTGYAACCAACAAAGGTGCTTTCATTTTTATTGGTATTTGTGAAAGAATGTTGAAAGTATCTCTAAAGTTATGCTTATCTAAATTATTCTTGAAAAAAAAGATGACCATTACTTTCCATTTTCTATACCTGTATGACCTGTATGTTTAATAACCCCATTTCATCTGAGTTTGTAAGATATTTTTTCAAAATAGGTTGATCAGCTTTGTATCATTGTGGACACTGGCTGAATTCACTGTAGCAGTTACTTGTAATGTGACTGCAAGCTTCATAATTACAAAGATGACCATACAATGTGGCMCAAACAACATGGCTTTATACCATATTTAGCAAATCTCAGGGACTCAGGGAGATGTTTAAAATGAGCTTTCCAAAAACCTTCCCTGCCTGTGAACACCTCTAGAAGATGTGCCATCCGGAGTACATCTAGAAAGAAATTTAGAGTTTATAATTATCCTTCATCCTTAAGCATACATCCTTGCGATCTGCAGTGTGTTCTCAGCACTAACATACCAGCATAAACTCAAGAAAATGATCCTCAGATAATGCAAGTCCTCAAGTCACGTACAAAAGAAATGTGAAATCTCACAGTCCTACCAGACCAGCATTTTGCTAGAATTAATGCTCATTGCAAATGATAAGTGTCTAGWTGTTTCAGAAGATTCCACATAGATTGATGAATGAAAAAATGTTCAGCTTACTAATTTCACTATAAAATATGCAAATATTGACAAATTTAAGTAACAAGTGCCCTCAAAAAAACAGGAATAAAAGTGATAAATGTAAGCAAAACCACCCAAAGTCACATCACGAGACTGCCTTTCAATGCCAGCACATCTGCAGAAGTCACACTAAAACTCAAAGTTCAGAACATGTCATTCTTATGGCAACATCCTTAACGCGCCAGATGTATTCCCAAATCACTCCCTAGAACAGACCACTCTTTAAACCACACATCTAAATAACACTTTTTWAAAAAATCTCATATTTACACTGCTTGAAAAGTTAAAAACTGAARTCATTAAAATCACTACCTCTACTTTATAAAAGTGTGTCGTTAACCACAAGGGTATTAATCCTGCCTATACACAACCTTAAACTTGTGACTGCTGCCTTACAGACACACAGCAAGGGCTCATGACTGTCAAGGGGCCTTTCACTTTTGGCATTACTCTTTCGACTGGAATTAAGGGACTTTATTGTTATCTTTTAGCTTTTTTTTATTTATTTAAAAAGTGTCATTCGTTTGACGTCTTATAGATCAGAAATCTGCACAGTAAAGATCAAAAAGAGTATATAAATTTCAACAGAGTAGTTATTAAAAAATATTCTTTTTCGCTAAAATCACATTTCCTTTGGGCTCAGCTCATGTTTCTTGCACAGGGAAATGGTTACTCCATTTGAATTGGCTTATGTATCTTTTTCTACTTGATGTAATTCAGAAGTTGAAAGCGAGGAAAAAAGTCAGTTATTAAATAATTCCAGTTTTTAGGGCAGATTCAGTCTGCTTGATAAAGTAACCATTAGCATATTTTAACCAGACGTAATGTAAGCAAAAGTTTTACAAGGGGATTATTTCCTTAATTTCACTGGTGCTTGCTTTAAAGGGGATATTTATTTATATTAGGTTTTTATAATATTTATTATTCTCTGTCTCTAACAGTTTATTTGATCATCAAGTAAAATAATTTGGGTTTGAAAAGCACCTCATTAAGATAAAACATTTAATTGAAGTAATATACAGGCCTAGAAAGAAACAGAAGTTCTTTATTTAAAAGCATTTTAATAATTAAAATGTGCAAATGCCAGTAGCTCCCAGAGTCATCGGAAAATGAAGGGTTTACACCCCTATCATCACCTGACATGACCTGAGTGAGCACCACTCAAGATTGGCACTACTTGAGCACTTACAGTGGAGAAAGGAAAGCAGGAAAACAGCATTGCTATGCAGGATAGGGCAAGCCTGGATGTGGGACAGGACAACCCTGGATGYACAGACTGGGGAATGAGAGGCTGCAGAGCAGTGCCATGGAAAGAGACCTGGGGGTCCTGGTCAGTGGCAAGCTGAACATGAGCCAGCAGTGCCCTGGCAGYCAGGAGGGCCAACCCTGTCCTGGGGGGCATCAGGCACAGCATGGCCAGCTGGGCAAGGGAGGGGATTGTCCTGCTCTGCTCTGAGCTGGGGCAGCCTCACCTCGAGTGCTGGGGCAGTTTTGGGCGCTACAATATAAAAAAGATATTGAACTATTGGAGATCATCCAGAGGAGGGCAATAAAGATGGTGAAGGGCCTTGAGGGGAAGCCTTATGGGCTGAGGTCACTTGGTCTGTTCAGCCTGGAGAAGAGGAGGCTGAGGGGAGACCTCATTGCAGCTTCCTCAMAAGGGGAAGAAGAGGGGCAGGCACTGATCTCTTCTCTCTGTTGACCAGTGACAGGACCCAAGGGAATGGCCTGAAGTTGTATAAGCGGAGGTTTAGGTTGGATATAAGGAAAAGGTTCTTCACCCAGAAGAACCTTTGGGCATTGGAACAGGCTCCTCAGGTAGGTGGTCACAGCACCARTCTAGCAGAGCTCAAGAAGCATTTGGACAATGCTCTCAGGCACAGGGTGTGATTCTCTGGGTAACCTGCCTAGGGCCAGGAGTTGGACTTCAATGATCCTCCTGGGCCTATTCCAGTTCAGGAAGTTCGATGACGTATGATTAGGAGTTCTGGTTGACAAATAAAAGCAGAACAAAGAACAGATGTAGGATGTCCCAAGCTGGAGAAGGAGGAGAAGAAGGACATTCAGATTCCAGAACCTGTAGGACTCTCCACACAGGCAGATCTAAGATTATGAATTGCAATTTTATTCTGTCTGGCACTCCTTTCAACTCCAACTAAAATCAGAGGGGGAAAAAAAAGCAAAACTAATCTCCACAGACCTCAACAGAAATCAGAATCCRAACATCTGCAGTCACAAACATAGTCAGGCCACAGTGTCTCACAGATGGATCATACTCTACAGTGATTTACAAACTGTACATACCAACAGAATGGCTGGGAGGATGGATGCTGTTTGCCAAAACAAAAACTGGACCCAGACAGAAAAAAGATACATGTGTTTTTTTTATTTTGATATGTACCCATAATACCTGACTCCTTGCCACGATTTCTTTAAAAAGGAGATGAAAGTGGTGTTAAATAGGCCATGTGAATCAAAACACCTYCAAGAGGCTCTGAACATCCAACAAGTTTTGAGGAACTAAATGAGCATTTTGCTGATAGGGAAACACTTAAAGCATCCAATTTTAAAAATATAAGTAATGAGAAACCACTGGGTAAAACATGCACAAAATTTAGTTCAGCAACACCATTAACATTCATCAAAAAAATAAAATCAAAATAAATTTCACAATTTTCAAATGTACAGGGTTCTAAGCAGAATCAAACYACTGCAATAGTTTCAACAGTGTTGCACCTATCACATCACCTAAAATTATGATCAGAAACTTCAGAGTATTCAACAACTTTGAAAAATCTTGTTAGATTTAGATTTGGCTATATGAGCACAACTTTTGTTGAATAAATATGACTACATTCAATCTAATCTTCTGAGTCAGAGAGCTTTATTAATTTAAGAGGCACTCCAACTAGCCTAAGTAAAACAAGATCACCACAAATTCTCTTACCTTCAGTATAGGATCATGACTTTATCACTGTTTATTAGTAATGCATAAATATTCAATATAGCTGTTTTATTTCTCACATGATAAGAATTTCACATCCTCTATTAAGAATAGCATGTTAWAAATAAAGTCATCTCATATAAAGTCTCCACACTTGGCAGATTTTCTGAAATAACCCAAAATACCAAAACCAAAGTTAGGAGCTGCTTAGGTAAACAGCTTAAYTGCAAAAGCAAAAGAATCCTGATTTTATCTCAGAAGCATGTCACCACCCCAGGATGTATTGAACAGATGTCTTGAAATGTACACATCAAAAACACCAATGCTAAAATCAAGGCATCCTGTAGCAAGTACCTTGTATCACTTTTTAGATCATGGAGTCACCATTTCATCCCTTGGAAAAACTCAACACAAAAATAGCATCTGTCGGAAGATGGAAACATCAAGCAACTAGTACCACAAAGATTCTGCTATACTCATTAAGACAGCATCCTTCTTCCTTTGGTCTCATTTTTCACATCCTTCCTTCCTTTTAGGTGGCTGTGTGTCGCCATTTTGTAAAGAAGAAAGCATCTGAATTTTATCATTGCAAAACCTCAAATTTATTACTTCCAGAATTTTTAAATAATTGCGGAGAAGTAATGGAACATTTTAAAAAATGTGCCTGTTACTAAAAAAAAAAAAAAAACAAACAAAAAGTACATTAAAAATGCTCTGATTTCTCTTACAATCATGATTAATTTCAAATATCTAATGAAAATGTTCATTCTAAAGTAAAAGGCAGAGGACAATTGACTTTCATAACTTTTCCTTTACAAACTCTCTTGGTCTTTTCTATTTTGAGTGCTACTTGTAATTTGTGCACCACCTCCTAAATATTTGAATCACAAGTAAACTTCCATCAGGCTCTAAGAAATATGTGTAAAAGTACAGAAAGCTTTTGATTATTTCTGACCAGAAGACACCAYTGGCAGTTAAATGTATTAAGGGTACTTTGGCAGTGAAAAGCTCGAGGACAAACTAAACAATGCCCAAGTTGTTCTATGCTGAAGAATCCTTAGGTTGGCTCCTTCTACATGCACAGTGCTGGACAAACACACCTGGCATGACAGACACATTTCCAGCTCACATCCTAATCCTACTCTTGGCAATTTGTGAAATGCCTCAGCCATGTCCTGTGTGGAAACTTCCACACCAGTGACAGGTCCCTAGAGGCTTTATTTTATTTTATWGCTTACTTGTATGGTAATGTGACAGATTTGTTCCACCTTGTAAAGGCATGCAGCAGCAGTAATATTTAGTTGTTGGTTTGCTCTACCAATTCACATTCTTTAACTGTGTAGCATGACCAGATTTGGACTTGGATGACCATGAAATGGCAAGAGCTGTTCTAGCAATGCAAATGCAGTACCTGTATAATAATAAATCTGCTATAAAAATAAATTCATTTTACTGGCACTAGCTTAAGAATCCTTGAAAGGTACTTTCAGGATTTAGCAACGTGATACTTAAAGTATTATAGAAGTGGACTACAAAAATGCATTATTACAGAAATAAATTTTGTACAAAGTCTTAGTCTCTACTTAGAAAAAATAACATTAGAGAGGTGTATGTTGAACAACTGCTTTCCAGAGACTACTGTAGTATTTGTCCTTCTATTTTCACTTCAAAATAGAAACTTACTCCACTTTATATTTTCACTTTCAAGGAAAACCAGCTGACTTTTCATGTTCTTTCAGTTTTTGAAAATTAGTCTCTGGCAATGATTTAATCTCTCCTCCAGATCAAAAAAGATTAGATTACAATTACAAAGCACCAAAACCAGGAAATGTTGGAAACTCTGACACAGTTTGAACTATATTGGTTCAAATGACACTGTGAAATTTTCTTAAACATCACCATTTGTCTACATAGTTTTTCAACCTTTGACTCCTAGAAGAGTTGCTTGAGAAACAGCTTCTTCTAGGAGTGAAGTCATCACCAGGCCATAAGAATTAGAAGGGATATTTAAGATACTTCCAAATCATGGCACATTTGTATTTCATTGCTGAACAAATTACAATACATATCTGGAAATAAAAAATATTAAAAAACCCTTCACTATACTTCCTTTGTTGACAGAGCTGGAAGTTCAGCTGGTCAGTGGGATACTCATGTCAATGGAGGTAAAAATTGTACTTATTGCGTGGATCTTCACAAGACACACATTCAATTTCAATGAATTCCCCCAAAGACACACATCAGTTAAGCTCCCACTACCAGCATTCCTTAGACAAATGCACTATCTCTTTGTATTGTCACCAATTTACTGAAATTGTACTCAGAGCACACCTGTTTCCATCGTTCCTTTTACATGGTTAACTAAGAGAAGAGAAAAGTATTTCTAAGAAAAAAACCAACATTCTTTAGAATAGCAAGCTTGACAGGAGCTACATCCCCAATTGGGATGAGCTGTACTGTGAGCCTAACATCATGTATCCTCGCTTTAACCAGACAAGTAATTTAAAAACAAACCAAAAACGCTATTTTAAATATCCATTTATCTCAAGTATCAACATAATTTAATGACATGCAAATCGGCAGAGGGAAAAAAAATAATATAGCCTCTGAACTATGATTAACAGGATCCCAGGAGAAATGAAGCAACCTCCTAGAAGCAGCATACATTGGGCCACATGGCGAATGGGATGAGCAGGACAGTGGATGCACTCACACACAGCTTCAGAACCATGTAGGACTGATGGACAAGCGCAGAAGCATCCAAAACCCTGGGGARGCTTCCTGCACTGGGAGGCTGGGAGTATAAAAATGGCAAAAAGCCAAAAGGAAGCAAGTTTTTTTTYTGTGACAAAAAGGACCAGATAAGAGGATGGACTGAAGAGACAGCTGGGATGAGTGCACTAGACCATGGTACCTAGAGAAAGATGAAAATGTCATTAGCTGTAACCCAGGGCAGATAAAGCAAGGCAGCTTCAGAAAGGGAACTGAGATAGTCTCCTGCTTATGAAGCAGCAAAGGTACAGGAGTCAGAGATGGAGACCTGGAGAATATGAAGGAGTTTRATTCACAGAAAACTGGTGAGCAGGAGATGATCAGTGAAAAGGTGAGCTGTGAAAAATGAGGAATCCCCCAGATAGGCTACAGATGAGCAGTAAACTGAGGYTAGGTCAGGACTGTGGACTAAAGGAAGAGAGGGTACCATAGGGAGGTCTCTGTCCATCCCTGGCTCTTCCAGTCTGGGYGTGTTGACACTTAAAGCCCTTGGCACATAGGGCTGCCACCCAATACTAACAAGTGGTAAATTTTTTTGTTTGCTACCAAGAATCCTTCTCATCTTGGCCAACTTTTATGAATCAGCATCTCATATTTTTGCAGCTCTAAAGCACAGGGGGAACACATCTCTTTCTTTTTGGCTTCKAAGTAATGACAAAAACTACTAAAAAAATAATTGTTTGCATCCCTCTATTGAACAGTGTTTGCCTACAGTTTAGAATACCCAGGATCTGGGGTTTTATTATAATTACATGCACAAAGTCTAAGCTCTGAAAAGAAATGTCATCTCAAATTACAAAGATGCGTCACTGTAACAATACAGTCTTCCTTTTCCCACTAGGGGAAGCATTATCTTCGTAACAAATACAATGCTTAAAAAACTCACCCTGAAATACTAAATCCATGGTTCAAGTAMTTTAATGTAAGCTGCACATACATCCAAGGCCATATGTGAACCAAATTAAGAGAACAATTTATTGGCTCTGTCTTTTTGCTAAACTGTCCCCATACATATGTTGTGTGTAAAACGTAAGRAGTGCTGAAAAGCTGTGCTACATGGGAGGGCAAGCAAGCAGGGTGAGGAAAGAGCCTTTCAGGAGACACTAGAGTTTTCTTCAACATTGACWGGCATGTTTGGCAGCACATATTCCTCACCCCTGACAACATTATAAACATAAAAACTGCTCTCTGCTTCCAAACAGGTCCCCCCACTCAGTTCAACTACATTCACTGAAGATTTTCAATGCTGCCTCATAACTCCTATGAGCATTCAGTCGCAAAGATGATTAAAAATTCACAGTTACAGGCAATATGAAGAATCTTGGAGAATGATAAATTTGGCTACCACGAAAGAATAGCATTGGACAAAGACTTATTTTGGGAAGCACCTTTTTACATTTCCAATTTCTCTGAAGCTTCACTCATGTTTCTTCCCTAATTCATTTTTTTGCACTTTTCTTCCCCAATATTTGAAAAAAATGTAAGCAAAGGGTCAGGAGGAACAGGCAGTTAGGCTCTCCATCTGGTGCACAACCCCAAAAAAAGACCTAAAGATCCTCTAAACCTTTAACACATTTATTTTTCAGGCAGTTTGATGTGCATTCAAGCAAAGCCATTTTGCTTATAGCAATCACCCACAGCCTCCTTCTTCAAACAAACAAACAAACAATAAATTTACAAGCACTTCCCTTATGCATCCCACAAAGGGGAAGATGGGGAATGAAGAAACATAGAAATATAGCATGTGAATAGGTTTGATTAATTTTCCAATTGTTTATTGATGCACACTGAAACTGAATTCAATTGCCAATATCTGAKAGAACTACAGGACATTATCTAATGCCTAACAGTCCTTCTGCTCCTCTGAAGCAAAATAAATTTAACTGCAGGTATCTTGTAGCTCATTGTCTACACATTGAATTTCTGCTGGTGTATACTAGCAGCTAAGAGTCATGTTTCCTCTTTAATTGAAATACTAGAAAATAGTATCTGAAAAACAGACCTCAAGAAGCTACTAAGCCTAGTGTCTCAAGAGAGGATCAACTATACTTCACCTAGTGCTTCTCTGTCTTTGCTAAAACTTAGTACTTTAGTGACCAATCTGAATCCTTCTCCTGGAAATTTAATTATTCTTGTCTTACCTGGAGAACAGAAAGAATTTATTCTTACCCACTTACAAACAACTTTTCAGTTAGCTAAAGTTTTCTGGTTCTTCTTCTTTTCTTGCATTTCAGAGATGTCCCTCCTTTTTTTCCAGAGAGGATACACAAGCCTCCCATGGAGGATGGTACAGTACTGTCTCCCTCTGCCATTTGACCCAACATTTACACATGACATATTCATCACAAAGTAGAAGAGACTTGTTAAATCATTACTGAAATCACTGCTACCTGCTCCTTCCCCACTCTCCACTTGCTACTGTGTTACAGAGCCACGGAGCTGATTTAATACAGCTGGTGCCAGCATGAGCTGTGTGGGTGTTTATTTACATGGGTGCTTCTGTTTAGTCCACCAGGGATTTTTCTGGGGAATTTGAGAAAAACTGAGTTGTCTGAGTGAGTTCACAGGTATTCCTTTCCCAACATTTAAAGGGGGTTATTACAGCTTCTCTGTTCTCACATAACTTCTCAAAGATAGGTGCTGACAACTGTAAGACTGCTACACCCCACTCACCGAAGGTGGAGCTCAGTCTACGTCAGTCAACTCAGTCACTGCCACCATAAAGGAATCATCCCATTCTCCCCCCTAACAAGAGGACTGTTTTTAAAAGAATAATTCTGCTTTTCACAGGCTACTGAACTTGAACTCGCTCAGAGCAGGACAATTACAGCAGCCGTAACAAGAGTTCAGGGCTAAATGTAAGAAGATACAGCCAACCACATCAGGCATAACCACTACACCCTCATAGTTCTTATATGCTGGAACTTCAGGCTTACATTCATGAGGCAGCGCTGCAGGTCCACCAACAGTTGATGTAAGCAAAGCCACCAAAAGTAGACTTCTCCCTGATGCCCTTCTACCAGCAACGTTAAGTGTGCAGTGGACTGGGTAGGTGAAAGCAGTTTACCAAAAACTAACATAACAAAGCRTTCTTAAAACATCAAAACTTTTGAGCCAAATCAACTCCCTGCCCTGTTTTGCCACATAAGTGGATGAATTCCTGTGGCAGCACAAGAAGGGGCAGAGTTCAGGAGTGGGAGCAAGCTCCTGGGACTGGGCAGGGGCAGGAGAGAGACACTGCTTCGTCTAATGGCTCTGCAGCTTAAAAAAGCTAGACTGAGAGTGCTGCCATRAGTCTGAGTCATGGGGGTCAAATGACTTTAAAATAACCATCTAATTTTAAGTAGATCTAGCTTGCTCCCTCCCCAAGATAGCTCAGACTCTTCATGATGCATGCATTAACCACCTGAACATAGAAGCCTCAGTCCTGAGGTTTTCATCTCCAGTTACTAAGGTGCAGCTTCTTGCCTTTTGGTTTTCCCTTACCATCTGCAAGCACAAGGAGTATATATTATGCCCCCAGATCCTTTTATTTCATTCATCCCTTTCCAAGTTTGTCCCCGTATGCCTGTGGTACTTATAAAGGTTTCTAGTAATTTGGCCTCACTGCCATTTTCTGTGGAATGTGCCCCAACTCCCTCAATCTCTTCAGTGCATCTCTCAATTAGTTTCTGATTACACTTTCTGATTTTCCCACTGCGGTTGTATAGTTTATGCTGCTTAAAAGTACAACACTAACTGTTTAGTCTTGCTTCCAGCAAGATCCTACCAAAGCATCCCAGAGCCTGTTGAAGACTCTATTTTGACTTTATTCTTCCAACTACTTTCTACTTCTCCTCCTTTTCAGAAATTATTAAAACTATCATTCACAATCATCACCAACCACAATTCACAACTCCACATCATTTTCATAATCTCTTAAAGTTCATCTGGACAGGTGAAAACCAAATCTAAAAGGCCCATGTCCCTAAAATTCCTTTTTTTTTTTTTTTTGGTCCTAATAGGCCAATACTCCTACGATGTCCCTTTTCAACCTAAAAAGTTATTTCAATTTCCCATTTTGCTATGAAAAATGCAAGTGGTATATCCTTACGTTAGAGCTCGTTTTAGGATGTATGTTAATAAACAGGATATTAAGTAACAAAAACTGCCAGACAAGAACACAGACSGGAAAAAATGCACTCACAGAAAACAGCACTATGAAGCTTCACGAAAATTTTGACATGAGTGAAAGAACATATTTTTATCTGTGCATTCCAATTTCTCTGCCACCCCCACAAATATCCCTGGACAGCAGACACATTATCCCTCCTATCCTAAGGACATGTATCTAATCCATTACAGGGCATGCTTGGGTCCACAGAGCAAGCTGTAGTAAGCTGTTAGATTAGTTCCAAGCCAAACATTAACTCTCAGTGAAAAAAATCCCAGATGCCTGGGGAGAAAGGGGGTGGATAAGAAAAGTTTGCTGCATTACAGTGCACTGGGTAATAACACTACTTGAAACACATGAGGGAATGAACCCAGGAGACGTACCTTGTCCTGGATGTTCTAGCTTTATTTCAGGTCTAGGCGTGAAGATTTGATTTTTCCTCTACCATCTTTCATGCATTTCAATACTGCACCAAATGAACACGGCATGGCTACAGGCACACTTGCAATAAATGCATTATCCAAATCACTTCCTAATTAATAAATTAAATAACTCTTTTTGCTCCAGACTCAGTTTGCCCACCAAAACAGCCCCATTCCTTTGATGTAAGATCAGATAATGATGGTTAGTCTAGCAGGCTGTATGATCTCAAAGCTTATTTAGCTTGTAAATTCTCAGGCAGTCATCATCATTTGTTCCACAGTAAAGACCCATTTAGTGAAGAACCAAAAAAAMCCCAACCCAATGGGAACTCACTTGCCTGTTTTTGGTTATTGGGAAGACTTTCATTGATATTCCTGGCTTGGCATATTTTTTCCACTGTACACAAAGATGACAAAGGTCATGAAATAGCATTTAAAATTTCTCATAGAACATAAATGAATCATGACTCATCCATGGGTACAGCACGTCCTTTATTTTTCTCTCAAGTAAGAGATAGTACCAAGTTTTTGTTTGCAGCTGCACAAACTGAATATGAAAGATATATATCCCTGAACATATGKTTCTAAAATTCACATTGGAACAATTGTACTCAAGTTTTCAAAACTGAGCACACACAAGGCAGTCTGGAAGAACATCAGTAATCTTCACAGTAAACATCTAGTGACGCATATCTCCAGCATGTTGCAATACAGGAGATTAAGACAAAAGCCATCTTCAATTAACAGATCAGTGGTGGCATCTGACCATTAGTCTTCCAAGCATTAGTCACATTTGGTCAGCATAACAAGGTTGCAAATATTAGGGCTCCCATATGTTATGTCTTCACTTGACCCCCAGCATCTCAGTCACCTTTCCCGCTCTCCCTTGTGTCCACGCTGTCACCCTCATCCCCACAGCAGCTCCAGGGTCCTCTCTCAGGGAACAAAGGGACAAAAAGAGGCTTACTTCTGTCCCTCACTTTCTTTGAGGTCAGAAACATGGTAGCCAATCCAAACAGAAATGGGTTTATCCTGGGCAGCTAGGGGCCCCCTGTCTCCCACCTGCCTATAGCTAAAGCAATGGAGGGGAGGAAAAGCACAGCACGCAGCACCAAGGGCATCCAGACTTCCAAAAGAGCTCCACTGCCATGGCCATCAGCCAGCTGAGCACAGCTGCTTCCTCTCCAATCTTCATTTCCAGTGATTTAAGGTAAAATTTTTCTCGCATGCAGTTYCCTGCTGTAAAATCCATTTGCCCTAAACTTTAGGAGTAATCATCATCAGCCTCACCTGACTTAGATGGTCCTGGCTCATCAAACACACAGGGATGCACAGAATTTCATTTATTGCATGAGTTCAATTGCTACTGTACTAACTTATTAACTGAAAGAAAAAAAAAAGGGCAATGAAATATCCTACATCTACAGGCTTAGGTAGCTTTCATTTGCTGAAGCAATTTTGTGCTTCATAAATCAAGTTGTATATTTAACCACTTTAGGTTAATCTGTATCAGGGAGCACAGCAGAGGCAGGGTGGACACTTTGGCCAGCTTCAAGYATTCAATCTCCTGCCTTTCAGCCCACACTGAGGCTCACCCTGCTGTCCCCAGGCAGGCAGAAAGYTACAGTATTATGAAAGAGCAGAGGCAACAAGGCAGAAACATAAGCTAATTTCTATTATGTCATGTAARGTTTTGTTTAGTACAGACATGAATTAAATTGGCAGATTAATTTAATAGAGCAGAACACAAGAGTGAAAGGCATGACAGCTTGTGTTCCATTTCTGTGTGACACAGAGCTGCCCCTATTAACTTCAAATYATCTCCTTTTATGGACTTCAATCTTCTTGTATTTTTCACAACTGTAACTGGATGACGGGTTAAATACTCGGAAGAACGCAAGAATGGTTTTTTTCTGCAGCCAGCCCAGAGAGGGGAATCGCTGAACTCGCTGCTTCTATGAAACAGGAAACTGTGTTTGGGAGCATCTGATTCACACTGCTTCCCACTGCCACCCRTAGGCAGAGGTGGTTTGGTCCCCCAGCCCCTGTGCCATGGAGGGAACTGGAAGCTYTACCAATGCTTTTGTTTCCAATCTTCCACCTGTTTATTCTAACACTCATACTTCTTTAAGGTAAAAAACCTTCCCTATAGCTCAAAACAAATTACTGATAATTTTTATTGTACAACTATAATCACTCTTCCACTCTGCTATAAACAAAACCAGAATGAAAAGCCACACAGCTACAGAAGCATTTCGACAGCTTTTCAAAATCAAAATATCCCTGACTATCACACAGGTGTGTTAGCTCAAGCCCACAGCACAAATCCAATTAAATCAACAACAAACACTCCTTTTTCTGTGACCTTACCAGCACAAAGTTGTATCGGTGCCCAGTCCAATGTGCTTGGCATAAGCAGCGGCCAGGCTGGATGCTCTGTCCATCTATCACTTTAATTACTGAGAAGGGTACTGGGAAGTGAAATGTCTCTCCCTCCCTTGTTTCTAGCTTTGATACAATCAAAGGCAGACAGACAGACAGCTGAGAATCCAGTCTCTTCACAACACCAGAGCCCAGCAGTGGGAGCAGGTGGTATAGGAAGCTCATTAAAGCTCGAGAGTGTATCCACAAAACAAATGGAGGAAAGCAGTAAAGCAGAAGCCCACACAAAGGCATCCTTTCTCTCCTCATCTGCAGGAGCCATCTCTCACCTACAAAAGCTACTCTGCAGGCGCTACTATTGGAAGTTTTAACTTTCTCTGCAATTCTTTCATCTAAATACAAAATAGGGCTCAAACTACAGAGGTGAGGAGGTTCATTGAAACAAAGAAATCATCTGCACTTAACTGGGGTGCTTCAAAGCTCAGGCCTCTCAAAACAGTTTTAGAAGCACCTACTCTTCAAAAATCCTTGTTTCTGTGAAATGCCTTTCAGGCCCAAATGTCCTGCATCTCAGTGAAATGGGGCCTGTGCAAGATTCAGATTTTGACCTAAATATGTAGAAAAATATTAACTGAACAATAATCCATTTTAATACTGAAACTCACTTACAAATTTCCTGAAAAAGCAAATGCATGGCACTGTAGTACTGAGGTGCCACACTCTTCCCTTGGTATATACTTTACCCCCTACAATACCACTTGGGATTCAAAGTAACAGTTTATGGGTGAGTAATTAATAATTTATCTGGACAATACTTGTGTTTGATTTTCTCTCAACTATGCAGGTCCTGGAGAAGTGAGTTGAGAGAGAAGAAGGGTGTTGACAAGTTTTGTCATCCTTGTTGGTACATCTAAACCAGGTGCCTAAAAATGGATGTAGACATTTCAACACCACTTTGACCTACTTTGTTTGTACAGTAAATAACTGGAAACAACATTTGTGCTTCCTCCTAATGGCATTGTTCAACCAAAACTGAGCAGGCCTGGCCACATCCCCAGCCAGGACAAGTGATCACTGGCCCTGCTCATCTGTGTACAGTTCTTTGGGGTGGGCAGGACTGATAACAGAAACCATGGTCACCCCTCAAAAACATATCCCACTGCTGGAAAGCTGGACAAACCACTTGGCAAGTCCAGCCTGCTCCTTTTGATCAGTTCTGCACCTCAGAAAAGCTGGTTCACAGCTGTGAATGGATTTTCATAGATTCCTGAGCATCACAACAAATCTCTTCACCTTCTTCTTCCAATGTATGGTATTTTTTTAATTCTTTCTCCAACATATAAAATCCATTCCTAGCACAMAAAAAATTAATGCCACACAAAACCATTGCACATACAGTGCCCTGAAGAACAGCTGAAAGAATGACCATGTTAGAAACATCATAATAAAAGGAAGACAAAGTTTAAGATACTGAAGGAGCCTTAATCTAGGTATCTACTTATTTCTCACCACCTACAATCAAAACTGTTCTACAGTGAAAATTAAACATATYTGCTAACAAATATATGAACTACCTCAGATACCCCAGACTTTGGTAGAAATAAAGCCTGACCCTCAGCACACACATACATGCACAGGCATCTCTTGCTGTGAAATTGTGAATGGAAAATCAGAAGCAAAGGCAGAGCTAATAACAAAGATGTACATTACCAGTCTGAATCTAAGAATGTAAACTTACTTAGGGTGAAAACAAGATTGGCATTATATTGGCATTACTTCATTTTAGTACTGTTGCTTAATCTGTATATCTAATTCCTCACATAAAGCTTGACTTTGTGCTAAATAAGAAATGCCTTTGCACTCCACCAGCAGGCTCTGTCCRTTTTACAAAGAGGGAACATCCATTTATTTCATCTAAAGGTCAAAAGTGAAATGCCTTTGGGAGATCCCATGCAACCTTAAAATAAAAGTCGCATTCCTAAACTCCGAACTATCTAGAATGCAACACAATGTCATTATTATTCCTTTGAAAATGTAAAACAATTGATCATTTATATTAAAAGCAAAACTCTTTAAAAAGGACTGGCCCTAAAAACCAAYGAAATACCAACAGTGAGAATTTTAAGTCTTGCTGTTCAAGAAGTACAACTTATTTTCCTTGCAGTTTTATACATTATGGAAGTCATAACACCCATAAATGTTTAAAAGACATGATGTAATCCTAGTATTTGTTCACTTTGAATAAAAGGAAAACAATTCTTATTCAAACACCAACAGTAGCCAAAGCAGCTGGTCCCACATTTCCTCAAACTTTTTAGTGATTCTTAGTAGATTACGTTTATGCCATGATACCTAYCTGCAACTGTTAGTATCAATTAATATCAATATTTACTGAACCCATTTAGCAAAATCAGAACACAGATCCAGTGGAGCAGGAACTTGTGTCTGTCAGGTTTCTTATAGCTTCCTTCTTCATTTCTAAGTCTTAGTACAGCCCCAAGCCCAGTGTTCAAGATCTAAACTAAAGCTTGTTGAAACTACAGGCAGCTTTTTAGTTCTTCTAAGTCTCAAAATTATTGAATGTGCAAGCTATAAAATACCTCCTGCAATATTACACTCAACCTTCTAATTTTTCCCTTCTACTGTACTTCTCAGCTTGTTAGCAGATTGAAAACTACACATTTCTTTTTGTCCTAAGAGCTATWTAAAATTACATCACACTGCTCATCCAGCTTCACAACATCAAATCACTTTATTCAGAGGAGGCATATCATGAMCTTTTTGGACAAATTAAGACCTTTTTTATAATTAATTCCCACTTTAAACAGATAATTAGAACACTCTCCCAACACAGCGTGTGGTTAGTACATGTACAATGCACACCAGGTTGATGATTACTTTCAAGGTGCTCACTGCCATCAGTAGACGCCTGGGGCTACCAGCAGTGCCTAGAAGGCACCACGTGTAGGAGGACATGTCCTGTCACAGTGCCAACACTGATCTTCTGAAAGATACTCTCCTCTCTAAGGAGAAACATGCTTAGGAAAACCTCAAGTTTTACACAGTTAACAGTAATAATATACAATTTTCTACTACCAAAGATAATTCAAAACAGGTTGCAAAAACCTGCATCTGTCTACATGAGGCCTAAAAAAACCATACTGCTGTTTCACCATTGCTTCATCTGAATACATAGATTTTATCATTCTCCAGTTGTTTCAACATGGCTTTTAGCTAGTTTTAAAAGCTCCATATTCGTGACATAGAAAGCAGGTTTTCAAGGAAGCCCTGCAGCATCTGACCTTTTTATTTTCTCACGGTAATTTTAAGTGTAGAARGAGACAGAGATAAACACAACACAAAACCCCGCCACAGCAAAAGCCCACTGAACTATTTCCAAGGAAAAAGACAGTTGTTCCATGAACTCTTCCGTGTTTTCAGACATATGAATTATATCTGGCAACAGTTCAACAGAAGGGAAGGAACACCAAAGGAGAAGCACAGCCTAAGCATTTGTAATCAAACAGATTAAGCAGCTGAAAACTGGGAACTCCTGCTCATCAGCAGTTAAAAGGGCAAAATAYTCAAATATACACAATGCTAACATCAAAACCTGTAGTTTGCTGCCTAATCTTTTCCTGCTTAATACAGACAAAGCTTGTAGGCCTGCCAATGTGTGTAAGGTCAAATGGTTTAATGTAKGTAAGCTCAATGGTTTTCATGAAGAAAGATGGGTAAGACTGAAATAACAGTCAAATACATGGGGGCTGGACTATTAAGGCAAAGGACARGGAGAAAAAGGTGATAATGTAGGTAAGGTAAGATAAACAGGTAATGTAAATGGAAAGTAACCAATACAGTCAGGTGAAAGACACTGGGCTGAGAAAATGAGAAGGAAGAAGCAAAAGTGAAAGCTCTTTGGTGGACCAAACTGTGGTCTGGATGAGACACAGAAAAATGAATTTCCATTTCATCACTGCTTCCAGTAAGTGTGAAGCCTTTCATAAAGGATTTCAAACACCACACCTTCCTCCTGCCCTGAGAAAGTGATGGAATAACTGAAAGCAGCAGGGAAATGGTACCTCTCATCATAATCTCTGTGATGTACCTATACCTCATAACCTTAGGACTGGGGGAAAAAATATATTTCTTGAAAGAGTCAAAATGGAAAAAAATTACTTTTTTTTATCAACTTACTTTGTTCTTTGAACTATTTTTTGAGGTTTTAAATCTACAACCCTCTCCTTCCAAGCTAAAGCAAGTTAGGAAATGCAAACTGAGGATGTTCTGTGAAAGCTCCACACAAGCCTGCACAGAGCAGAAGGTTCCTTTCTTCYCAAGCAGCTCTTTTGCTCTCCTAACAGACTGCAGTCATTAAATTACTTCTGCTTCAAGGCAACCCAAGCCCTCCACATCAGCCTGGCCTGGCCAAGGTTCCATCACCCCACCTACCTTGCATTTCTCCTACCTGGCAAGCCACAGCAAGGAACTCTGGTAGAAAACATCTATCCTTTCTAAAAATAGGTATGAGCTGTGAGAGAGTGTGGCTATGCCTGGCCAGCACCAGCCCTACTCAGACCAATTTAACATGGAGAATGTGAAATCTCAGCACTAGACTCTGCAGTCCTAAAGGTGACTGCCTGCATGTCTGCTGCTTGGTTGCTGATGTAGTGGAGGATGCACAGAGAGCTGAGACACAACTGGAAAGATATTTCCTGGTTAAGGCAGTTGCCTGGTGCCTTGGAGATTGGGATCCAGTCCCATTCTTTCCCATGAAATCAAATGAAGATGCTGCACAAATCATTTCCACACTTTTCACAGGCGGTCACTAATTATACATTCCCCATTTTTTCTACACGTTGAGTGTTGGATCTTTTCTCAAACCAAACATCTCAAAGTCCTAGCTTCAGCTGAAGTTACTGTGTTAAAAGCAGACCRTGAAATGCTACTGAATGCTAATTAGGAGGTACTTTTGACATTACCTTTTCCAGGCCTCCTCTCCCAAAGAGTCAGCAAATAGCTATGAAATCTTTAGGAAAGGTTAAAGCTCCACTCTGGCTTGCACAGACAGAATGGGATGAAAAAACTGAGTGCAGCAATACACTGCCTCCTTCCTTCTGGGGAGTATGCATATAAAAATCAGCACATGCTTTCTCAAAACATTCAGGTATTACTRTGAAAAATGCCACAGGAAGCTCGTGAGAAGCTGAAGGCATTTATTCTGCCTTCAAAGYACAACTTGATTATTAGACCTTAAGTCAGAAACAAGTCCAGAAGTTAGTGTAAGGCAAAAATTCCTGCATCTTCCCTTGCTCAGCGAGCACATTCTGTTCCATGTATTGAATAAGACGTGATCCTGTGAAACCCATCAAGCAATTAAAGGCAAGAATGATGCAAAAGGGGCCCATGTTTAGGTTGCATAGAGCTTGGCTATAAAAACAGAATATTCCTTAAGCATTTTCTCTCTAGGAAGACATTAATATGTCAGCACATGGCCAGTGSTGGGAAGGAAGTGCATCTGACTATGCATCATGCATAGAGTGGCCACTGCCCCTCCACATGCAGACGGGCTAGAGAGAAAGCAAGGCTGCAGCTGGCAGAAGCCAGTCAATAGCTGGCTRTGAGCATGTCACCCCGCTGATCCTCCAGCCCTGCTGCAGGTCAGGGCAGCTCTGAGGTGGGAGCACACCTTGGGGCTGTGGTTAGCGCGGTTTGTGCCGCCGACAGCCGCGGCCTGGCCGCGCTCCCGCCCCGCTCCCGGCCAGAGCGGCCGTCAGCAGCCAGCCCTGCCAGCAGCCAGCTCGGGAACAGCCGCAGCTCACAGCAAAACCATCCCTGACACACATGAGAAAATGGGTGGAAATGTCTCTTTTGACAGGCCTGTGGGACACAGCCACCTTAGCATCAGCCAGTGAGTCAGTCCAACCTGCCTCCCTGTCCTGTCCAACACTGTTAAATTAATCACAAAACATTTACAACAGAGACTAAAAACCTTCACTGCCAATGCCTTGCTGGTGTGGTTAAGTATTCTCCTAATCCTACTGCAATGGCAGCACAAAGGCTKGCTCAGAAGGCTGCTTGTTCTTATTTCTCACTGGGGAAAGGCAGCAGATCTTTTTCCCCACCCATGGGTCCTGGAATACTTCCCTGCTACCTGGTATTACTGGGGCAAGGAGCTGATGGTGGCTGGGAGCTCTGCTATTCAACTCCACACGGAAAATTGTCTACAGGCAAAAAACAGTGCTTACAAAAGTCAAGTCACATCTATCCCTCACTCTATAACCATGTTTATGTTTCAATATTTTTTCTAGATATCTCAAAAACATTGCATTTTCAATGTAAAATGAGAGTGAAGTCAAGTGATTGGATACTTGCTTYGCATTTCCATCTCAATTTCAGTATTTCAGCACATGAATACAGAAAAATTTATTTTCAATATGATGCAATAGAGTGATTTAATACTTGTAAGTGTATTTAAGACAGGCACAGCATTTAAATGCTCACCAAAAACTAAAAGTAGTGAGGAGAATGAAGAACAGAAGCTGTCTGCTTACTTCCTAAAATAGACTGACACGTACTTTTCTAAAYAAAAAACACCCAGGGATGCCTAAAATTTTTGGGATTAGGTGTAGTTTCATGCCTTTTATTCTGGAACTCTGCATTTACCTCACCCGTTCTTCGACTGGTGGAGCACACATCAAGTATCCCTGAGAGACAAAGTGCTACAGTATACAGATGTGCCTATTTTGGAAGCAGTTGGATCACTTTTCCCTACGAGGTCAGGGTTTTCAGAGCAAAAGAATAGCTCTACTGTTTGTTATCCAGCTGAGAACAGCCTGGWTTCGCTGTCTTGTTCAATGCTGTAAATTTAACTGTAAAGAATAAAATCAGTCCCCCCTAACTCCAATTAGCAGTGAAGGAAGAGGAGAACAGGTAACATACTCTCCTATAATGACATCAAACTTCTTACAGTTATTTGCAACAATCCAAAGCTTATCATTGTTTGGCAAGCCTTTCCTTTATTCATTTACTTCATTTCCCCTTCTTTCACTGGACAGGAATTTCATGTTAAACTGGAAAAAAAATTTAAAAGTTAAAATTTCCATTTCCAAAAGACTATTTTTAATCATTAAAATAAATTTATATGGAGATCTTGGCTGGTTTTACCTCATAAAAACTGGTGGGCTTCATAAAGTATGCATGTTTAAAGTTATTCTGTCTTACTACTTTTATTTTCCTCGTCTACCCTACTCATCTAAATAATTTGTGAATACTTGCCTGTTCTGGTAGAAAAAACAAGATTGTTCTATTTTGGGGTCCTAGGCAGAAACAATTTAGAAAATAAGCTTTTAAATAGACTGTAATTATTTTGAGGATCCTCCAAGAGGATCAGAGGGACATAGCCAAAATCATTGGATGGAAATCCCAAGTTAATTTGGTACACCATCCTGAACCCATCACAAAATTCCCCTCAATCACTGCCTTTTTTCCCCATTMTGATATTTAGCCTCTGTATTTAAAGTTTTTGTCTCTGTGGTTACTGCAGAAACACCTAAAATGAGAGCAGCAAGGGCCAATACAGGAAAAAGCTTGGCAACCCAGAGTTACATGTTAGGTCATGAGGGCCAGTGTGCTGCCAACTTTTGAGTGTGTGAACTCCTTTTATTCCTGAAGCTGGTGATACTGAGAAATTAATCTTCAGTCTCCATCAAATACATTTTTATTACACACTTTCAAGCTTTCAATCCCTGTCACAGATTATCACACAACTTACTTACATCTTAACTTTGAATATCAGGAGGCTTTGTTCTCCTTACTTCACTTTTAGGAAAGGGAGACACAGGGAAGCTAAAAATACTGCCTTAGGGCTGCCAAAAGAGCCTATGGCAAAACAGGGACTGGATTTCTGCTCCCACACGTGAACCCAGGCACACTCATCTGCAGCTGCACTGGATACTGCCTGCAACATTCCCTCAGCTCAGCTCACCAGAGCAGCTCCAAGCTCTCCTCACCCTTGGACAGGAATGGGATCAGCAGCTGAACAGCGTTATGGAGCTGGAATCCAGGCTCACACAGGGTATGCAGCCAGCTGGAGCTGCTCAGGGGAGACAGACCCTTCCATGCACCAAAGGGAAAAGGGGAAAGGGAAAGGATGGSACCAAGCTCCTTACAAATATGCCACACTCATCCCTTGAGGCTGCAGGACCTGAACTGTTTGCAATTCTGCCTGTAGCTGAGAGCAGGTGGATGTGCAGCAGGAGGGGAACCACTGGAGACACAACAATTGCATTGGAACCTGCAGATAAAAAATGACAGCTCYGGAGGGGTTTGTGGCACGTGGTGCATGTCCAGAGGCAACACTGGAGACCTGCTTCTGAAACACACTCCATCTTTGGACAGGATGCAATGTCCATATCTTCCTATCTAAAAAGGTCTGATGAACATATCCATGAACAAAGTGAAATGGAAAATAAAACCTTTGATTGCACAGCGTAGAAGTTCGTAATTTATCCTGAATGAACAGAAAAAAACCTCTTTTATTTTTACCACTGAATCAGAACACAGGCTATGACAATTTTATTGGCAAGGGAAAAGACATTTGTCGGAACTCTTATTCCTCTTTGATTATCTATCGAGATCCATGGTCCACACTTAGATGTGAGAGCTCTCCACAKGTTTTAAAGGTGTTGGGAGTGGGCAGGAGGGTATCACATTTTTCCTGAAGAAAAATAAAATGGAATGAGGGGAAAAGAAAAAATAGTATCTGCAACAGATAACTGCTTCTCAAAATGAGGTTTTATCACCATTATGCATAATGCATCTCTTAGTCCTAAAACGAGTGAGCCGTGCTAGATATGTTCGCATGAAATGAATGATAAAATACTTTTGAATATTACATGTAATACTGAGGGGGTTCTACTAGCACATACTCCCATGAATAGGCCCCAATGGAAAATGTCTAGAACAGAGAAAAAGAAAATGCTGGAAAAGATAAAGTGCCAGTATTAATATCAGTAACTTCTAAACAGAAATGAAGATTTCAGAAACAAGTATGTGCATAGGTACTTCACTCTATAATAAAAATAAAAGAGATGCTTCCTGTAAAATAAAAAACTTAGCCAAGAAACAGATATGCAAATATACAACAGCATTCTGCACAGGATTGAGAATAGTACAGATTGCAGTTTACAGGAATTGTGTCTGGCTGATACTGCAGGTTCCAAAATTAAGTTGTTTATTCAAACTATTTATAATTTCAGAAAGAACTCTGATAAATGTAAGTGCAGTGGTAATACATTTTCATTACCCTAGCATTTACTGCCTATTCTAAGACAAAAATACATACATAATATGTATTTCTTTTGCATTTTTCTCCAATTTTTTCATTTCCAGTATTTCATGATAAGGCCTGAAAAAAAAAAAACCCAAAAGCAAAACACACAAAAAACCAAAGCCATCYTTTACTCCTTTTGGATTTTTCCAAAAAAAAAGGCCATATGTATTCCTGCATTTCACACGGATTCTAAATGCTGTGATCTGTACCAACTCTCAGTTGTCCTTAAAGAAAAGCAATAATAAACCTGCTGGGCACAGCTACAAAACTTTAGGTTTCAGTCAACCTTATATTTTTAGTTTCTCTTTCCTGCAATCACCTCTGGATTTAAAGACCACTAAGTCATCCGTCTCCTTGGCAATGTTAAGAGTTACAACAAGGAGAAAAACTTAGGGCACTAAGAAATACATCCACCACCTTTGAAGCTAGCATGAAGGGTTCACGTAAGAGTGGGAAAAATTAAGCCTAAGAAAAGGTTGTCTTGTGATACTGATAACATTCTAGAGGATGTCTCTTTGTTAATGTCTTTATTATAAAAAAACCAACAAAACTCTTTGATGACTCATCTGAGAGCCTGAGGAGGCACTTCTCCCTTCGTAATTTACCTTGATCACAACACCTAAGTAGTTTCTCACCTRTCAACACATCCAGAAGCTTCTAATGGCTTCCCAATGTTAGACAATAGCACATATTTATATATTTTCATTTTCACGTGCTATATTTTAATTGACTGAGGTTTTAGGAAGTGATGATAGGCTCATCATCATGAAGCCCTAGCAATGAAATAAGCATGAAAAATGAAGAGATTACAGACATGACATTCTGGACTTGCAGTTTGGGGAACAGAACAAGGCTGGTTATAAGGGAGGTAAAGAGGCACAGAACATCTGACCAGGCTCTATTTTCCATCTGTAGGCCTGTCAAGATAAAATCATCCTCAGACAACCAAGCTGATGAAACTCATTTTTACTCTGCTGACCAAGATCACTAACCTACTACTTTGCATGTCGTAATTCTTCAGTGACAAAAGTAATTTCTCATGCCATAAATAAATTGTTGAAAAATGTTAAGATAAGAAAAGACACATAGATCTTAYGGACATTTTCTGGCATTTTTACAGCTTGTTCTTTCCCTTTTCTCATGGCCTGTAGGTTTTGAAGGGAATGCAACTGGCATTGCTCTGGCTCCCTACTGCAGTCAGCTGGAGAGCTCAGCTTCAAAGCTGAGGATCAGCTGAGGATCAGGATGGGATGGAGCAGGGCTACCACTTCAGGCTCTACTGGAGTGCAAACCTCTCCAGTCCCAGCAGGACAGGCAGTGATGGACTCCTGTACAGCTGATATGCACTCCTCTGTCCCTCCCCCGGAATGATGGGCAGAGGGTTCTGCTGCTCCTCCTGCAGGAGCACATCCCCTTGCTGCTGGCCAGTCCAAACCTCAGCAGCTTCAAAGCTGGTGCTGACAGTGGGTAAAAGACAAATTGTCTTGACTCACCTGCAAGGYTTCATGTGTAGGAGGCACCAGCCAGGAAAGAAAAGCTGGCATATCTTTTCCATACACYACAGTAAAGCAGCTGTAAGGAGCAGGCTGAAACACCGATCTGACCCCCAGGGAGCACAGCACATACAGGAAGGCACAGGGGAATGGCAAAGTGTAGCTGCTGGCCTTACCCAGACAATACACTTAGAAATTATTCTTCACCCAGCTGGTACCTCAGCACTTCATGACAACATGCAAAGTGCCTTGACTCTTTTACAGTCCCACCCCTTTTCCACCTTCTCAAACAAAAGCAGGTGAATAAAATAACCAGTCTAAAGAAGCTGATGGCTTCTCCAAAAACAGACCCAGTTTTACATTTAATGGTTCACTAAATAATTCCTGCAGCCAGTCAGATATTGAAGCATCAGCACCAAAATTTAGTCAAATGACTAATTCCTATCAATTATATCACTGATATTGGGCTATCAGGATAATAACAATTGGTACATAGGGAAACACACAAATGACTATCCATCATCAGTGACAACTATGAGATAGGTTAATTATGAATGTACATCATAACTTTGCCTTTAGCATCATGTGACTCAGATTTAAAAAATGCAGGTTCTATCTAATACTATAAATCTAAGCACAGAAATTCTGCATTTTATACTTTCAAACACAGCAAACAATAGTCACAAGAAACAGATTATTTTACACACAAACTTAAAAATTCTGTTTTAAGGAGTGGTCTAGGACAAAAGCTTTAYATTTTACCTAACATAATAGAAATTTGTCAGTTGTCCTCAGGTATAAAAAACTCATGTAAGAGGCTCATGTTTCAAGCACATCACAACATTCAATTATTTTCAGCAGCACCTCATATAATAATATGTGCAACTTTGCAAAAAATCTCATTCTGTTTTCAAGACTGATTTGATATGATTTATAGATCTCTGGATTCAGAACTATGAAATATTTTTCTAGACAGCTGAACTGCATTTATCAGAAAAGTAGGGGTATTAACCAAGACAATACCCAACATGACATAATCACATATGCAGCCTCCCATATCAATCAATTTCATTTCACAATTTCCCTTGGACAGTACAGACACACACTGTGCCATGTGCAAACCAGTCCCATGTAATTGCCAATTACCCTTCCAATCATGGCATACATCTGAGAAGGCCCAGGGAGGGAAACACAGAACTTTTCACATTTTGGCCATGAAATGTTCAGRCTTTAAGCTATGATGTTGAATGGGGATTTACAAAAAACAAAGAATTGCTTGTGAACCATGTGGTTCAGAACAACAGTCCACCTAAAATAAACCCGAGCTCAGCAGAAGACACTCACTACACAGACTGCTTTGGCATTGCATGAAATTCTGCATGCTGTTCTATTTTGCAAGTTAAATTAGTTCTACTTAATTATAAGCAACAGGACACTATTAAAATAAAGGATATTGTTGTGTTGACATTGAACAAATATAAAAAGTATTCCGCTGAAATAGAGCCCAGATATGCATGTCTGTCAATGCACACATGTGTCTTATATTCTGTGAGTAACTAAAGCTGTGCACAGAATTGTTAATTTGTAAACTCTGGACCAAAACCATAATGTTCCCACTACATAGGGACCATGTAAATGCCACTTCAGCCTTAACACAGGGTCAGCTAATCTTGATAATATCCTCCTTGTGTTTTGCGCAGTTGCATCTTCTGCAGGTCTGGCATCATCCAAAGTAGTGTATCCAGAGGACCAAACAGMCTTTTTTCTCTGGCTTTCACACTGCCAAATCAATTCTAGCACCAGCAGCTCCTGTGATATCAATGAGAAAGTTTTTTGGAATGCAAGGAAAGCATTTAGAATGAACACCTTTCAGCAGATGCATATTTTAGTGTGTGTATTACCTTCGCAAAGGCTGTGGGAACACAAATAGGTATAAGGCAGTCACTTGCCAGGCTTGCTCCTTTAAAGATTTTATTTGAAGGCACTAAAAGGAAAACGTGATTTTTATAATGACAGCACACAGAAGCATTCTCACAAAACAATCTTTCTAATTTTTGACCTATGCATTTTTTTGGCTTTGTCCTATCACCATCATCTTCTTTGGTCTCCTTGATACTCCAGAAAAAAAGCTTTCCACATTTATAGCCTCTTTGACTACTCCAAAAATCAATTAAATGGAAGCTGATATTATTAGCAACTTTGAGGAAATGAATCTGCACCTGGCAGTGCCTGCACATCTAAGGGGCTACCATTCAAAGCTTTTCCATGCTTCTGACACATCCAGTCCCTTTAAAATCACAGTCCCAGTCAAGAACCTAATTCCTGGAAAATGCATCAGAAATCAGCATCCACTGTTTGTTTGACCAGTGTGAATCAGAGCACATTTTCAAAGGCATGTTCCCAGAAAGATGGATCTACTTTTCTGCATGATTTAAACTATTATTTTGGCATTCTCAATGGCGTGAGCCGAGACATTATTTAACCCAGTGACTTTAGGCACTGGTACAACATTTGCTGGATCACCAAGGTCCATACTGGGAAGTAAGGTTTAAAATAGCAATAGAAAGTCACAGACAGTAGGATTACATTGCATAAGAATTAACAGCACCAGGATCCGTGTCTAAGTCTTGTCCCAGCTGATATTTACCAGTAACAATCACAGAACAGCCCCTTCCAGGCTGGGACTGCCAGCTGGAGGGTCCCCACAACTGGTGGCAGTGGCCAGGACCAAGAGCCAGCTCCCACAGCTGTTGTCCAGCTAAGCAAAATTTAAGTGCATGGTTCTAGCACTTAGTTCTTTCCCTTTTTCCTGACCTTTCTTCATGCCCTGCTTTCTACTCTGCCCCCTGGAGATTCATCATGCAGCCTTGACTCCTCACAATCACTGTCACACAGCCTAGACTCCTCAGAATCACTGTGCCATTAAAAAAGAATGATGAAAACATAGACTTCCTAGCATAGTGTTAAGCTTTTTACTTTCTTCTCACTTTCATTTTTGCCTCTTGCTATTCCCTGCTTTTCTCTAAAAGTGTCCATGTTGATTCCAAAAAATGCAGCTGCTCTTAACAAAGATACAGCCCCAGTCAATACACTTCAGCAAAATAAAAAAAGTTTCAATAAAAAGTTACTCAAAATTTTCTTAAGTAAAGCTTTTACATTACAAGCATCTACACGGCTTTAGTATTCCTTGCCTATTCTAACAAACTGCTAAAAGCACATGTGAATTTTCAGCTAAAAAAGTCTTCTGAGTTTTGGCCACAATTAGTGTTTGCACATATATCTTGGCTTTATGGCAGCCAGAACTCATCCTTTTTTATTCTGCTAGCAGATAACTGACTTACCATTGCCATAAAAGGGACAAGCTTCAAGTACAATACGAAAATTCCTGGAATGCTTGAATCTACCCTCATGTAGCTGATTTTTCCCTTAATATGTGCACTATGAATACAAACTATTAATGCACTAATTTCTCTTTAAACTTTTGTTCTAATTCTTGACAGCTCCATCAGTCCACATCAGTATAATTTTTCAGCCTTATTTGGGTTTCATTCCAATCTTAGGATATGTTTCAATGTTTTTAGATTAACAAATATTTCAACAGAAGTTTTCAGTAGAGTAGAAAACAAATTTTCTTCCACTAGATAAACAAATGGACTAATAAGACCAAAAGACTTACAGTATCTACTCAGCACATAGCTATCCAGTGAAAATGGGCTAATTTGTTCTATCCCTTAGCTACAACTGAAACAATTTGTCATGACTAAGAGAAAAATAAAAGAAAGAACCTTTCTCATTCTGATTTCTCTATACTAAACTAAGAACCCTATAAATCATCTACTCAAAGAGAACAAGCTAATAAAACTATTTATTTTCCACTAAGTTATGGATTATTTGCATGAAAGATTATTTGCATGAAAGATTATATACTTCATTATGAATTTCCAATGTGAATTATCTATAGGAAGAATCCTCACATTAAAATGGCATTGATCATTGACTATGATGAATCAGAACACTTTCTCCCACTAAACCATTTAGAAATACTCTACCACATTCATTCCCCAGTGTTAAGACAACACAGACATATACAGAAGACATATTGAGAGGGCATCTTGACTAGAAAAAAGGTTGAACCCTCAGACCTCCCATGTAGCCAGAGAGACTGTAAATCCCACAGCAGCTGAGACACACATGGGCAGGGAGAAGGCTGGACACTGGTGTTTAAAGGTAGTAGAGGAGATGAATGTTACTTGCCTCAAACAGTTTTTTTCTAGCAATGTTAGGGAACACCACCAGACTTTGGGCACCTTTCAATAAAGTTTAACATCTAAACCTGATTTGTGGCTTTCATCTTATCTCAATGCAGATGAAGAACAGAGTTTGCAAACTGGAGCTAGTCAGCACATCTCTCCCACTCCCACTTTTACAGTTGGGCAGGGATCTCCATGGGGGTGACAGACTTTACTTAAAAACTTTCTGTTCTGTAGTTGTAGTTGTAGCATTTGAAATGTTTCTTAATAAGGTATATGTTATCTACAGACAAGATAATGGATAGTTTGTACCATATGTCAGTCTTCTATAAAAAACTACATTTCTTCTGAATGCAAATGACCAAACTCACTTGATTTTTAAATTAAATATTCTAGTTTTTCCTACCAATCTTAGCRCATTAAACTAACTCTTGGATTTATTTTATAACTCTGATAATTTATTCTGCTGGTTCCCCCTCAGCCACCTTAAAAATCTGCATGTCAAAATGTGGTCTGTCACTGCTACAAGCAGATGAAAGCCACAAAAAGATGAAAGAAACTTAATTATTACTTTGCAATTTGTTTACTCCACACACTTGACAGCACTTTGTATTTTGTCCTTCACATTGTTCTGTTGAAGAAGCACACCCTTCCTCAGACCCTGCGAGAAAGAGGCTGTCTGCCAGCAGCAGTAAAGGTGAAGGCAGCAGATGCATACAGAGAGAAAAAAAGCATAGGAAAGGAGGGGAACACAGTATGATTAGGGATTCTCTTGAATCCACGCAAAGAAAGCCTTTAGCTTACAAGAAATTTCATAAAAGTAGCTGAATAACTTTGCTAAAGACACAATTACACATTTTGTAAATTAAGTTGGTGCATTCATGGCAAACCTTATGCCATTTATTTCAGAACATCTGCGAGAACAGCATTCTTTAGATATGAAGGTAGCATTTAAAAAAAAATCAAGAAAAAGGAAATCTATCCTTTTCCAGCTCTTCTTTGGCTTCCCCCATTTCATTTTCTGACATGTCCTTTTAATCATGGGGCTGTAAGGCAACCCAAGCCAAGCCAAAAGAAGGGAATTTTTTGCCGGCTGTGATGCTGACTCATCTCCACCCAAGCAGATTCCCAAGCTGCTGGGTTCCACAGCACCTGCTGTCTGCACCCAGGCCTCAGCACCTTGCACCAGAACTGCACTGATGTCACTGTGCTGAACACCCTAGCACAGGTACAAAAGCAAGACCACAATTCTCACTGGAACCCATATTTACAGGTTTTAGATGCTGGATAACTTGGCAAATCAGAGGTGAAAAGAGGCAGTTCCTACCAGCACCACACAAACACCTAAACTAAGAAGAGCTAATATAATATTAAGGCTTACAATGTCTTTTGCCTATGTTGGAAATATAATGAAAGTATACCATGTTAAGAGGTTTCCYAAAAAGTATGTATTTGAGATATTTTGAGATGTCAAAGTGGTAAAAAGTGAGCTGAACAGTGTATTGTAGAAGTACAAGGGACTGGAAGCTGAAGTGCTTTTGAACATTTACACTGTACTTTTCTTTTTCAATTTAGAAAGTTTATTCAAGCTCCCCCTTCTGTAAGAGGATCTGTCAGAGATAAAGGAAGATTAAACASTCAGTTTTTCATCCTATAACTGTTTGTACATGCCAGAGGGTAAAAAAAGGATAGTTTCTGCACTAGTTATATTCTTTATGAAGAATACATTTGCCTATTTCTTTACTGTAACTCACCTCAGATTACAATAGCATAATGGCAGTAATTACATATTGATAATGTTTTAACTTGTCCTTTGTCTTACTGACACATTGTCCAAGACACTGCTATATAAAAACTCTTGAAGGGTTAATGCCACATACTTTTCTGATGTATTAAATCACCAAGAATAATTCCAGCTAGTCACAAACCAGAGAAATCAAAAATTCATCTTCCCACACACATCATTACATTGCAGCAGCACTTTACACCTTCAGCTACTCACTAAAGCCACAGGTTGTTCTTCCATTCAGGTCAYAGCCCATGCCCAAATTCCAAATTCTTGCAAGGTGTTAAGGTGTTAAGTGTTTATGATGGGAGAGTCAGCGGAAATTCTGGGAAGGGTGCACTATGTAACTTTCAAACACTGATGAAGTAAGTCAATTTATTCTTGTGTAGAGGTTGTTGAATCTTCCTTTGTTTAGTCTAGTTCTATAAAAAGAACAATATTCCTAAGCCTATCCCTAAAGAAGGTTTCTGACATTTTAGAACAATAGTCTAAGCTGCCTGCAGCAGCTGTGCTACATTGCTCTACATAATCAGGGCAACTGACAGAATATACATCCAGCATAACCTCAGGCATTACACAAGCTAGTGACATCCAGGATTATAAACACCAAGCAGACACGTTGCAATGAAACATTGCAGTAGTCCTGCAGGCATTTGATACAAACACTCAGAAGCAAAACTTGTGCAGCTGGGGATGACAGTCCATGAACTCACTTGCATATGCTGACACTCAGCAGGTTCAGAGACTGTGCTCACCAACTCAGCTGGCAGCAGGCAGGTGTGTGYTTCCAAAATATCCTGCCCTTCTCTCCCTCCTCCAGCACCCCATGCCATGATGCTGTAGAAGAAGTGGCCAGAGGGAGAGGGGAAGCTGGCAGAAAGGACAACAGGTATAAAGACATTCCTGGAGTCACCAGGCCTGTCYCCTTGTCCCCAGAAGTGTCCATGCATTTTTCTTTGTATACATACTGAGTAATAACCCCCCACTGCTGGGACAAGTGAACCCATGCTCACCACTCCTCCACTTTCTCAGCAAGCAGTGCTGGCCACAAGCTGGAAGGCCACCCTCCTGCCCATGCTCTCATGACCCTCTCTGGTGCACCCTCAGCCACCCCAGATCTTACACCTCTTCCTGACATCTTGCTCCAACAGGAGGAAAAGGGAGCACTGCACTTGYCTTCTTCATGCTTCCACACCCCACCAGAGCCTAGCAAGGGCAACCAAACCCATTTCCTGCTGTTCTCTGAAACCTTCTAGCCYGAGAGGAGCTTTATTCATTAGAAATCATTTGGGCCCTTCTGGCCATATTTTTTGAATCAGAGTGCCAATATCTCCCTCCTGAATCAACACTTGCAAGGGTTTATTAAACTTGCCCTTGGTATTGTCAAGTCCTTGAGGACATTCAGGGACAAGGGTGTCAGATGGCCTCAGGGTGTCTCAGCATCAAAGACATGGCAGTCCTAGACATGAACTGCTGCAGAAGGCAGCTGCCCAACTCTGTCTTACTTCATTAGTAAAAGCACACCCAAGTGAAGTGCTACCAGTGATTCAGACTCAGTCATACAACTTCTCTTCAACCACATGCCAAAAGTCCAGGTCATTCTTTTTATCTACTCTAGGTTTAYGTGCCCTGTACAACTCCATCTCAGTAAATCACATTTTTAAAGAAAAGATAATAGAAAAATTGGTCAGATTATACTCCTTTTGCTTTTGGCTTCTAACTGCATGTGTCAGAATGCACTCCCAAATATCATGTAAAAACAGGAGAGGTGATGCAAGGAAGGCATGAGGACAATACAGCAGAGCTGTCTCTGCCTGGCCACATACAGGACCACCTTTATACAGGGCTTCCCCAGGGACAGGAACCTCCTGGCCTCCCACCAGTGCATCCCCAGTTGCCACCACACTCAGCTCAAACAGGACTACTGGAATCAGCACTGCCCTTCTGGAAAAATTTATGCATGCTTTTATCACTGTTTTGGCACACATTTTCCTACTAGCTCCATAGAGCTTGCTCTCACTCTGTCCCAGCACCTGTTTCACCAAGACTAAAAGCAGAAAAGGGAGATTGGTTGGGAACTTGGAGAGAATGCTAAACCCAGTGCTGAGCAGYGGTGGCCAGGAGAGCTCCTCTCTTCCACCAGTGCTTACTTGTGTGCAAGGTGACTCAACCCAGGGCTCAAGTGCAGCAGAAGATCTTGCTGCACTGCACACAGCACAAGGACCAGCACTGCAGCAGCATGGATGGGGTACCAAACCATGAAACAGGCATTCCCAGTACTAATGTTAGGAAACAGACTTTCTCCAAAGGAAATGKCAGCCTGAAGTGTGTCACAAATGAGAGCCCCTGCAGAGATCCATCAAAACAAGCTTCTCTTGTAACTGTCTCATGGGAGCAGTCTTTTATCCTGACCTGGAAACATCTTAATCTGCTGCCCTTCTTCCACTCTGCTCTCATTATAACCTGAAAACAAATCTCCTGAGAAGAATGCAGAATGGCACAAAAGCCCAGATTAGCTATAAATATTATTTTCATTATAATTTATCAAAATAAAGAACACTAAACTTCCAGAGTCACATCTGGGAGCTCCTTATAGTGCCACACATAAAACCAGAAGCAGCTGCAACAGAGCAGCTCCCTCTTTCTGTACTGAGGCACGTGATCACGACAGTAGCTGGCTCAGGGCTGGCTTTGCTACGTCAAATGCCTCTGTCAGAGCAGTCATTCCAAATCTCCTTGTATGTATTTAATCACAGATATGTCAGAGATAAAAACAATTTTTAACTCTGTCAGCCCTGACAGMCTGCAGAATCACCACCACCAAGACAGCATGAGCTGCTTCTGTCACACTTGCTTGCACTCACAGGCATGGATGGTCTCAARCCTAGAACAACCACTCTGCACATATGAAGAAACATTTACTGTGAGGGTGACTAAGCACTGACACAGGTTGCCTAGAGGGATTGAGCAGTCTCCATCCTTGGACATATTCAAAACTCAGTGGGACACAGCATTAAGCAGYCTGTTGTAGCTGTCCCTGCTCTGAGCAGGAGGTTGGACTAGATGATCTCCAAGGGGCCTCACCAATTCTGTCATGAAGGCCATAGTACAATTAAAAAGACTGTGGCTGCACAACTGCCATTAAAAAACAAACAAACAAACAAACAAACAAACAAAAAACTAGCCAATAAAAGCTACTTTGGGGAAGAAAGGAACCAGCATAATTTTTTTTCCCCTGCACAAAATTGGTTGCTCTCTTCAGCCTACTGCAAAGAGTACTGCTACAACCTTCCTTACCACACAATCTTCTGCTAATACAAATATCCTTTAAATGTAAACAGTAGGAACACGTTCATCTGAGGACATTGTGAGCACTGGGTCARCTCTGCCAGCTCTCCAAAAGCAGAAGAGGTGCTGCCCAGGTGCAGAGTGCTTCACACCACCCTTGCCATAATCATGCACAGGCATCAGCCCAGCTCCACAATCTCCAAAGAGCAGCCTCTGGATCACCACCCACACRTGGTATGGTGCAGGCTAGCAGGCATCTCCATCACCTTTTGTGTGGCTGCTAGTGACAGGCTACAGTGTGGAGCTGGGGACAATGCCACCAGAACTGAATTGATTGAAAGGCCACCCATGTACAGCTGAAGGTTTATCTAAGGCAGCAAAACTGCAAGGAGCTCAACTTCCACTGCATACTTGTGTTTTCTGGTGGTGCTGACAGGAACTGGAAATGTGCATCAGCTTAACACACAAAGAATGGTTAATTATGGGAATAGTTTTGTAATATAATTAACAGCTTYAGGTTACATTTTAAGAAGTCTTTATTTTAATGGAATAATTTWTCCAGCACATGGCTAGATACTTCTAGAACAGAGCCTCTTCACAGTTGCCACAGATGACCTCAAATTGTACAACTAATACTAAAGTTTGTATCTTCCTTTAATAASCACCTCATCCCTACACAGTTTTGTGTCTTTGACTGACAGTCATGGTTCACCCAATGACTTCACTTCACAGCACAAGGTGGGAATGTATCTCACAGATAGGTATTTTTATCTCTAGATATACAAAATTCAGAACTCAAATGTAAATAATTTACTTCAAAATACTGTAATTAATTAAAATTAATTACAACCTTAAGGGAATACAGTTTAATCAACTTAACAGCAAGTGCTCAGTGAATTGCCATAGAGGATTCACCACTGAGTGATTTATTGCAATCACAGTAAGCCTGATATTATCAACCTAGGAGCAACAGACAAGACATCAGAAGTTCAGTGCATTGCTTACTTCAGTTCATTCAATACATACACACCATCCCCCCAGAGGCATCAAAATTCATTATAGGACTTAATTTCAGCTGAAATTGCAGAAAAGCTTAAAATAACCCTTTCCCATACCTCCATTGTTGACTGAAATGTTAATGCAAGATCTTACATTTACAGCAGGAAGCATGACAAAAAGCCATGTGTCTACAGCTACTAAGAAGTTTTCTGCACTCCTGAATTTCATTAATACAGTATCAACCTAACCAAGTTCAAGGAAACAAGGAGACACAAAAAGATAACCTAATACAAATTATTGTGTCAGCTGCCCATTACTTARACGTACAGAAGGAACAGCCCAAATACTTCAGGAGCGCCAGCAGAGAGAGTCCTTTAGACTTAAGRACAGCTAATAGCTATTATCACAGTGATAAAATTAGCTCCCTTAGCAAAACTTTCAGACTACTTGCATGCTTTCGATTTTACAAAGTCTATGCCACAATCTAGTTCCATCCGGAAAGATGCCAAAATTCAGCTTTAACCATTAACATTAGGATCCTTCCCAGTCCTCAGCCTACCGCCCATCGCGGGAGTCAAAGGCAGCGTGCRCCGCACTTTGAATCCAAGCAGCCCACTCTAAACTGTTATTAATATAAATATTGTTTCTTTTTTACTTTTTAAATTATTATTCTTTTTCACCGTGGCAACACCGCTCGGTACTTTTCAGTCCCGGGTGGGTGCGTGCTTTCCATTCCCTCCCCAGTCAGCGGCGCTCCGTGCCGGGCCGTGGGAGAGCGCTGCGGGGCCCGTCCCGCCGGACCCGCGGCCATCCCCGCGCCGTGCCGGCCGCCCCGCCGCGCTCCGCTCCGCGCCCGCGGAGGGCCGGCGGGCAGGCACAGCCCCGCGCAGCGCCGGGGCAGCCGGCATCCGCGCCCAGCCCACCTGCCTGCCCCAGCGCCCCGAGAGCGGGGGCCCCGCTCCGGCCCCGTCCCGTCCCGTCCCGCACCGCTCCCGCGGCTCCCCGTGAGAGGGTCCCGCGTGTGCGCCCGATGGCGCAGCCCGAAGGAGCCGACCCCGCGTACTCACCGCGGCGGACACGGCGCTGAGCTCGGCGCTCAGCAGCAGCCCGAAGCCCAGCCAGAGCCGCATGCTGCCGCGCACCGCTCCGCGCCGTCGGTCCCTGGGCGGCGGGGCGCCGGCGACTCACAGTGGGGCTCCGCGGGGCCGGCCCCACATGCGCCTCTCTTCCCTCCGTCGCRGCCGCGGCGCCTGCAATGCCTCGGGGGCGAAGGACTCGACTCGTCGTACACGATGGGCGGTGGCAGCCCCCCCTCTCCTCCCCTCCGGGCGGGGACCCTGGGAGGGCGCAACCTCGCCCGCTCCCGTTCCCCGCTGGCCGCAGTTCTTCCGCCTCCCGGTCCCCGCCGCGGGTGTGTGGTGGGCCGTGGGGGGCGCGGGCGGAGCTGGGAGGCGCGCCGCTTCCCCGCCGCTTCCCCGCCGCACACGGCCGCGGCCGCCCGGCACGGCACGGCACGGCACGGCACGGTACGGTTCGGCAGCGGTGCGGAGCGGGCGCGGGGCGGGCGGCGGAAGGGGCCGGGGCAGGACCGGGGGCTCCGCTCCGCTCGGCCCGTCGGGGTCCGCGCCCGCGGGTGGCTGCGCGCCGGGAGGACGCGGCTCGGGAGCGGCGGGACAGCCCTGTCTCCCCCGGATCGCAGCCCGGCCCGGCCCGGCCGCAGGGGCCGCTCCCTGCCCCGGCAGCGGCGTCGCCGAGCCCGGAGACCTCCGGCGGGGGGAGCGGAGTTACGAGCGGGCTCTTCTCTGCCTTGCAGGGGTGGCCGTCCGGCGGGAGGGAGCCCTGAGCCGAGCCCCCGGCCAGGGAAGGAGCGAAAATGGACATCTCGCAGCTTCCCAGTGCACGTACTTTCCTTTGTCAGTAAGTAATTCCGCTCGATAGGCTTTTGGAAATAACTTTTTTAAAGTCGTATTGTCGCCTTTAACTGCAGAGCGTTATCACGTGCTTGTTTTGCACTAGCTTAAAACAATATCGTCCTTATTCACCTTTCCCTGCAGGGATACGGGGCTTTTGCTGATCCTGATGGAAGTTGTGCTGTCAGCCGTCAAAGTGGACGCTGTAAGTAAAACATCTCCTGACTTTTACTGAGGAGAGAAGAGGAGAAAAAARCAGTTTCCTTGGTACCAATAAGTGAGGAACTGCGTTTTCCTTGCCAGATGGCTTATCTGTCTTTCTATTAAAAGAAACAACTAACAGATCATCTTAGGAAGCCTTACAGATTACTGTCTTCAACAAAATTATGTTCAGCAGAGAAGCATAATGCTTCAAGTGTCAGGTGGTTTGAAGTATTCCACTGTTAATTTCTCTGTTTGGGTATTTTGTTAAAACAATAGTGAAACAAACTCAACAATTTCTTTATTTTTGTGAGAAACACACCAAAATGCAGTGCTGCAGATCCTAGGAGTACTTTGGTAAAGTTAACCTGCAAGTGAAATGTCTTCATTTACTTAAAAACCTCAACTGAGGACTGTGAAGCTTATTTCTACAAGTCAGAGTTTATAAACAAATTATTGTTTAAATTAAATTGTTAAATCCAAAAATGGGTGTTATGTGCCATATAGGTGGTTGCAGCTATCTGCCTGAGTTCTTGATGTGAGCAGAAGTTACTAAACTCTTGCATCATTGTCACAAGGATGTGAAAGCTGTGAGAGATAATGCATAGGAGAGTGCAACATTTGCCTGTTACAAAGCTTGGAGAGTTTAATGGAAAGATTGTCATTAATGGGAATAGATTTTGGATCAGGCCTAAATATAGGAGACTGAGGTTGGTAGGCTTGGCTTGTGGTTGCATTTATTGGTCAGCCACAAGTGTGGGTGAGGCTCTGTGGTCATGTGCTAGTGGGAMCTTGATTACATTTTTTCAAAAGCTRTCCTACTTATATTGTAATCCTACTGTCTGCAACCTTATGACTTTCCACTCCATATAGATGTGTGATGATAGGCCACATCTCTGGTGAGATGGCATACTGTGTAATGGAATGGGAAATACTGTGTTAAGGAATGGGAAGTACTGTGTAATGGAATGGGAAGTACTGTGTTAGGGAGTGGGAAATACTGTTTTAGGGACTGGGGAATACTGTGTTAAGGACTGGGAAATACTGTGTTAGGGAGGGAAATACTAGGGCTTTTGCAGCAGGTGCTGTGACACAGGATAATCCTGTGCTCCAGCTGCAGTTGTCATGTAGTGTCTGCCCRTCAGCCTGCGTGGATGGTTGATCTCTCCACATCATGCCTGAGCAAGAGCTGTCTGGCTGGGGACCCACAGCCCTGTGGGAAGGGACAGGAGCAAGAACCTTAAGTGTCATGTGCTTCTTGTCTTTGCCTCATTTAGATACAAACATTGTTCTGCTGCATAGTGCTGAATGGATGATAAAATTACCATGTGCTACTGAAACCAGAGCAGGCTGGTGATAACTGCAAATGTTTTATGCCCAGTAATGATATTACTGGGATCAGTTGACATAAACCAGTGGCATTATGACTCTTGTTTTATGAAGTTGTGTTGCAGTATGCATAGCATGATACCTGAGTTTTAGCTATAGCAAGGACTAATTCATTCTCCCTCATGTCCTTACAGTCACCTGCAGGCTGTGGTGTTAAAATAGAGGTATACTGAAGGGGTGTTCAAGAGACCTTGGAATGCATGCAGTCCGATCATGGCTGCTTGAATCTCCACATACYGGTTTTCCCAGAGAATCTTGAAAAAGTAAATTGGCTTGCTTGAAAGTTTCATTTCTCAGATTTGGTAGTTCCTAAGGTGGCWGCTGTATAGGAGATGAAACACTCCAGTGAATGTGAATGGGGAAGTCTGGTCATGTTTCCATGAAAAATTGAGCTGCACTGCCACCACAATATTTATCCCATTTTCCACTCATATGCTGTTTCCTTCCCTTGGTCAGCCGAGGTCTATCTGTAGTTTTGTGGTGAGCTGATTTGGAAAATTCCTTGTTTGTACTAATCACTACTCCAAAAAAGAAGAGGTGTGAGAGCTAACTTTATCCTGGGTCAGATCACCACGTGTATTCATAGAAACCTGGGCTGGCGTGGGGTTGGGAGCCAGCAGCTGGGGGTGGGAGGAGGGTTGGGCTTGTGCCTTGCAGTGACCACTCTGGTCAAATATGTTTGTGAAGTGGCAGAGTGGGTGTCAGTGGGAACCAGTAGCACCTGAACAATTGCCAGAGCTGCTGGCAGTCATACTGTTTATATTGTAATCCTGTTTCTCACACTGAATCTTCTCCTATTTGTTCCACAGATCRATGTTATGAGGTGTTTTATTAGCTTGAATTTTAAAAACTGCTATGAATTATTAGAGTCTGTGGGACCAGGTCTTAAAAGTCATGGTTCTGCCTGTAATGAGACCAGCAGAGCTGCTGGCTTTGACAGCCATATATATGTGAATGAGTTACAGCTGCTGGACATAAGTGCTGTTGAATGAGAAAAATTGCACATAGGAAGAAATTGGAGGGAGATTAAGGAAAGAGCAGGAAAGAGGGAGAGAGGAAGAGCGGAACTCAGAGAATTTGACTGAGTGTGTTGCCTGGCAGGCTGCTGCTGGCTGTTAGGGAGACGGATGTTTCTCAGCAGAAAAAGACATGAGAGGAGGAAAAAGAAGGAGGATGTTTAGGATATCAGAGAACTGGAAGAGAAAAAAATGGTGTCTCTGGCAAGAGAAGAGGATGCTGGTTGCAGGCTTGAAGAACTAAGGAAGAGAAGTCTCTGAATGGAAGTGCCAGGACAGACAGCCAAATGGGGTGGATCAGGCACAGTTATCTTTAGCGCTCTTTGGCGCACATTGGATAGTGATGTTAGAGGCCTCAAATAACTTTGGAACTACTCTGAATTGTAGATTCAATAATTCACATGGCTTAAATAAAATTAAGTAGTATTAACTACCTGAAGTTCAATTAAGTTTACAGATTTCTTCTCCCTTTCTGTCCCTGCTAATGCATTACRTCAAAAATACAGTTCTTGGGTATTTTTTTTCTCTTCGGAGACAATGTATCTTCTGCTAATGCTGATTTTTTTTTTCTTTTGTCTTCCAAAAAGAACACTTTTCCCTAAGTAGTTTTGTAACATTTGATTACTTTATTGGTGTCCTATTAGTATATTTTTTTAGCTGCCTCTAACAAAAGTTACTTTTTTTCCAAGTTATATTCAGGTGAGAGCTATAGAATCCCAGCAAAGAAGGAAATAATTGTAAGATCAAAGAAAGAAAATTGAGAGAGAATAAATTTGAATAACGTCTGCAAAAATAACAGCAAGTAAGAGATCACAACTGTCATTATAACAGGAGACCACATATAGTTATATAGAAAGAAAACAGTTGAAGTAGTGCATGAGATGTAATTCTCTTCACTTCTGTGAGATTTTAAGGGGATATATCATGGAGGATGTCATCAAGTGGAAGAATCAATAAGTCTTTAAAAGAGAAAATAAAACCAACACTACTATGTACTACTTCTATTGGTTTTGTGATGAAATTAGATTGCTGACATGGGGGCCTAAGTTATTGCTCTAAGTTTAAATGTATTAATGCCCTGGGCTGTCTCACATCCAGGTTTTCACAGATGTGTCCTGTTTTATTCCATCTGGAAAGTTTTGTCAGGTTGAAACGGGAGGACTTTTTTCATTAACACAGGATTTCCAGGCTAAAGAAGCCAGGGTGGAGTCATCACTTGGCCCATCCTCCTTAATGTGTCTACTGTAAATGTAGGCATTGGGTCACAGTGTGAAAAATAGGATAAGGCAGGCATACTGCCCAGGTGATCTAGGAAGGAGGCATCAATCTGATGTATTGATTTCATCTGCCACATTACTTATTTAGTGCATGCAAAGTGAATCTACCTCTGCCGGGAAATACCAGGCTCCCTACCTGTGGGCTGCATCAGAAATAGGCTAGGAGGTTCCACAAAAAGATACATGGCAATCCTAATTTAGAACAGCTTCATTTGAGGTATATCCACACTGACAGACATGGCTTATTTACATCTGATTAAATAAGTGTATAGTTGGGCTCATGTCATTGTAGAGCACGACACAGCACAAAGTACCACGACTCCATCAGAAGGGTGCAAGAGAGATTTATTATAGCAACATGTTGCTTTTATACTTTTTCAAGATATTTACRTTCRCCCAACRTATACATTCACTGCCCATTGGTTATAGGGAAGAAACAAAGTTCTCAGTGGGTGACCAAGAAGCCAGGTCATTCTGTGAGCCAGCTAGAGTCTGTATCTCTTAACTTTCTCTCCTTCATCACGTCTCCATGGTTACAACCTTGGTGTCTTCCTCAGGAGAAATATGGGGCTTTCCTTTATCTTCAGGAGGTCTTTGCTGGCTCACAAGAACAGCACAGAATGTCTTTCCTACAGGCTCATCTTTGAGTATGAGTGGTGTTCCATAAGAAAATCAGACAGAATAATGATACCTTGAAAAAATCACTAGCATTTTGGGGACCCTCCTAGCACATCTCATTGCTTTATTCAAAATTTCTTTGAGCCCTGGAAGGATTATTAGTTAGTTAAGAGAGGACTCTTTCCATGTTCAGTCATGGAGCTGACAGGAAGGGGCAGCTCTCTTAAAGAACAGCTGCCTAAGGCAAAGCCCCTCATTTTCACTGCCATCAACAGCCATGTCTTGGTCTGGCAGTGCTGTTTCCGTGCTGAGGGTCAGAGAGTTTGTATCACATTGTGGACAGCCAAYAGGATGGCTGCCCAAGTGGGAATTTATTTTTTGGTTTTTTTAAGAGCCATGACTTCTCCCATCAACATCATATGATGCCAGACAGGCAAGCACATTCACAGCCAGTATTGCACACATGGAAATGTAGTCATGGTTGATAGCTTTGAATTCCTTATTTTTGGTCCCTCCTTTCTTGTATGCTGTCTGCTCCACTCATCAGTAAGAGAGTTTTTTCTTGTTCCACTCGAAATTCTTCCTTGAAATTCTTTTTATCTGCCATGCCTATGAAACTGATACTGATTCTAATTTACTAATTAATCATTCTTTCTTGAAAGATTTCTTTAAGAGTCATTTGTTCTATGTCTATGTGGAAAAAATTAGAGAGTCTATTCTTTGTATACAGTCATATCCTGTATAAGTGAATCAAGTTRTTCATGCAAGGACAAGACAGGTTACACCAAAAGCAAAATACTGTATCTGCCTGAAGTTGGTGATGATGAGGAGGAGTTTCCTGCGTGTGTCCATGTTTTTTGAGCTCTGTGCAAAGTCACATTTACTCACTTTTTCTTCTTTATAGATCAGAACTATGCTCAGCTATACTTATTATAATATATTCCAGTTAATTCTATCTTGTTGAGTTATTWACTGGCATATCATATGTCATGCTGCATTTGGTAGCAGAATAGACAGAGTTCTGTCAGCCTCCCAGAATTCTCAGAGTKAAAATGTTGATACTGAGAGACAAGAACCCTGACAAGGTAAACTTTCATGAAATAAAATGATCTTGTTGTTTTTTCACCTTACTCTGAAAGTAGCTGAAGTGGTTTCAGAAWTTCAGCATTGCTTTTCCTTGAGCTTTTAAGGTAGGACATCTGGGTTTTATTGTGTAGTGATTTTACCACAGGAAGCCTTTATTACGCATTATGAGACTAAGCATATCATGCATTTTTAAAATTTTGCACAAAAAATTATTTGTAGGTCCAAATATATTTGCCTTACTCAGAATGTAAAGCTGCATTGTGGCTTATTCAGTTATACAATAAGCAAACACATTTGTTATAAATATTTTAATTCAGTAGTCAAGGCATATTTTGTATTAGTGTTGGGTTTGGGGTTTTTTGCAGTAATACATTTCTTATTTCAGACCAGATTATTCTTAATTACTTCTTTGCTTTTGTTTTGACAAGCCAGAAGTCGGCCAAGGAGTGGAACATTCTTCATAACATATTGTACTGATCCAAGATCTTCTGAGAGTTCAGTGTTAATTTAGTAGCTTACATAGTTTTGCCTAAGAAGGTAGCTTATCTTGCTTTATTCGCAGTGCCCTGTTTGCTCCTCAGGAGTAAAAAGCACAGTGAAATCTGCAGTGTTTCCTGATGTTTATCAAGAGTTATTTTCTTTAAAATGGCAGCACCTAGCTGATAGCAGCAGTTGACTCAGCTCACAGTGAAAGTATGTGATCTTTATCCTGCAAACATTTCTGAGTGACCAAGGACCAACACTGTTGGTTTCCACGTGCCCTTTTTTGTCCATTTGGAAGTTGAAGGTGCTGGTTTGATATGAAGAAAGCTCCTTGTTTTCACACCCTAGAAACAATGTGTAGCAAGGAAAAATGCTCTCACAGTTCATGAGCAAACTTGCATTTGTGTGATTAATTTTCCCTACGTCAGCAGAATCATGTTTTTGTTGCAGTTTCCCCTCTTTGACAGTCAGAGTGTTTGACTAGGCTGCTGCGTCTTCTGAACACACCTGGTTTTGTGCTGTCTTTCAGTTTCTGCCTTTACTTTTGTTCTTCCCAGGAACAGGGGGTGCTGTGGTTGTGGACTGGGCAGCAGCAGAGTGGGCTGCTGCTCCCTGTGGGCAGGGGAGCCAGGAGGACAGACCACGGACAGGGTGGGGGTGTGGGCAGGACACATCCCCTCCAGCAGGTCCAGGTGGTCATCGGGGGCAGACACAGCCCTGGAGGGCCGGGCAGGACCGTGGGGATGGAGGCAGGCAGAGGCCAGGCTGGGGCGTTTGCCCACAGGTGGAGGAGGCCGGGGTGGCCCGACAGGGGCATGGCTGAGCACAGCTCAGGTCAGCACCGCGGCCCAGCGCTCGGCCAGGCTCCCAGGCTGTGGCAGGCCAGGGGGAAGCCCCACTTCTCCCAGCCCTTTTCCCACACGGCTCATCTCGCAGCGCCCTGGGAGCGCAGCTGCGCCCGGAGCTGGCCCTGCGCCCGCTGAGCGCTCCCGGSGCTCCCCCGGGCCGCGCTGGGGAGCCAGCCTGAGGCAGAGGCAGCCAGCAGGTCCTGGTGCAGCCCAGCCGGCTGCAGGGAGGCTGGGAAGCTGGAAAAGCAGATGTGTACGGTTCAAATATGTGGCAATTTTACAGAAATCTACATGTTTTAGGAGGGCCGTAACAAAATTTAAAAATTGACCAGAGCCTTCTGTATTAATTGAAAGGGYAGCATCATTTGGTCTGTCTCTCCAGGAAGTCAACAGGGGACTTTTTGTCAAGAAAACCACTTGATTTCTAATATAAATTTACTAACAAGTTCTATTTTTATTTTTGAAATACGAGATCAGAGGAACATTTAGATCATATCAGTTACTGAGGTTGCACGCTTACTGGGATATTTCAGGCGTCCTATTTATTTGTAAATGATCCCAACCTTTATTTTGAAGTAGCTTTCTGAAGTTAGCAAGTAAAGATCATTCAGATAAATAGGGYTTGGCTTATTTTTGGCAGGTCCTAGCTGCAGATCCTACCCACACCTCCTCTCACTRTTGGATGATGCACCCAAATAATAAATCCTTTATTCTAAGTATACTTTTCCTTTATAGTTCACCAGACCCTTAAAGGCCTGACCAAAATCRCTTGAATAAATAATCAGGCTGTGTACAGAAAAGAAATGCTGGGCAAAGTGAAATATTTTGCATACAGCACACTTGTTTTGTTCTACAATTGGAGTTTTTGGGGGTTTTGGTGGGTTTTTTTGTTGTCTTCTAGTTTGTGTCATTACAAAACAACTAACTGCCTCAGGTTTGAGCCTTGTCACAAAGCACAGCTCTGAACTCCTGAGTTTTTACATCCAGTGGAACTCCAGCACCTTGCATACCTGTCATCAGTGCCTGAGCAGTGTGGCTGTCCTTCTGTCCATCCTCTGGAGGCCGCAGCTCCTGGCTCAACACTGAGCTGACCCCCTTGGTGCACACCCCAGCCTTCCATGGAAACACAGGCTTGGAAACAAACCTGTTGCTCATCAGAGATAAAAAGAAGGAAAAAAGCCATCTGCACAAATTGTCAATTCTCTGCCTSTACCACATGGGTCTCTGTTGTCAGGTCCTGCCCGTGCTTGCAGGGAGCAGGCTCATTTTCCAGGGTTGGGACAGGAAACTGGGAAAGCATCGCAGGCTTTCCCCGTCGCCCTGGTATGTGTCTTGCTCTCAGCAAAGTGTTGGCTCCTGCTGCTCCATCTGTGCAGTCCCCGGCCATGCTGCATATGGATGAGGAAAGGCATTCCCACATTCAAGCTGCAGCCTCGCTGACCCYGTGTAATTGATGTTCAGACACCTGGTCTGAGTCTCACGGCATCCTGAACACATGGACCGAGACCCCAGGGTGCAATTCCGGGAGGAGAGCGGAGCTGCTGCCGAGGCTGCYGGAGTGTCCTGGGCTGAGCCTCGGCACAGGGAGTGGGCAGAAAGGAATGCCGCTCCCGCGCAGGGCTGGGAATAGCCGCTGGGGCCACGGAGCATGGGAAGCCTGCATATCTCCCCCAGCCAGCAGCCAGAGAAACAGTCTGCTGGAAACAGCCCAAACGTCTCCGCAAGGAACTTAGGAAATCTTAAGTGACACTGGCTGAATGGGGAAATGTAAGCATTTTTCTTGCAATGTGGAGCTGAGGCTGCATTTCCACCAGGTGCTTTGCAGGTTTGTGGTAAGAATAGGCATGAAGAGGTCGGTGTGAAGTTGTCCAAATCTTCTGTCCTCAGTACGTGCCCAGGAGGTAGCCAGCACATCTGTTATCTCTTAACTCACTTAGGCATAGAGGCTGCTTCCTCTCTGGCTGTGTCCCTTACAGTAAACCGCAGAGTCCCAGGTGCATTCTCTGCCTTGTGGTCAGTTGGCACAGCCTGTCCACGTCCACAACAGTAACAGCCTCCTTAGTTTCCAGAACAGGGTGGCCCCTTAGGGACTGCCTCTGCTCCTTACATTATGCTGACTCCTGCACCATGGCTAAAACTGTCTTTGCAAGCAAAGCAAGTGAAAGCTTCCTAGCCCAAATTGCAGGCATTCAGGAGGCCATTCTGGCAGCTAAATGGTACAGATGGTCTGTACCATGGCTCTGGGGCACAAGGCTCCTTTACACATTATTACAGACCTGGAGCATGTGTGCCTCAGACTGATATCACCTGSCCGGGAATCAGAGCCCACTCTCCTTTCTCACATGCATCTTTGTATTGGGGAGTTTTACCAGAGTAAGAATGCAATAAAAGAACTGAGCAACACCGTCACCCATTTGAATAGGAAATTTGTGCCAAGGAAAACCCAAACCCTTCCTGATAGTTTTGTTTTAAGATTTATGTGATGATTTATGGCATTTTCATGCCCTATCTGTTGATATTTCACTTCATATAAGGAAAATAAAGGACAAAAATAAGCATATAAGAAGCTGCGACTGGCAACAGATCACAAGTCAAATTGCAAAAGCAGAGGTATCAAAAAACTATTTACTCATCCTATGTGTCATGCCTACGTGTTAGAAAAAGTAGTCTTTCCCAACAAAAGATAGTGACTAGAATGTTTAGCAATTGGCTACATCTTTGTTTTCTGGTGGCTTCTGTTGAACATCCCAGCTGCACCCTAATCTGTTCTGGAGTGTCAGCGCTGCAGTGCATCTTCTTCAACTGCCCCACGCTCCAAAGAGCTTTTCCAGGGAATAGGTGAGGGGCATGGCAAAAATGTGCTCTTTTACCTTGTGGTTTTAGAATGCAGTCAAGAACAGGTGAGTAGTAGAAGGGAAGGGTTTTAATTGTCCTCATTTGATGTGAGCTGGGGTTTGCCAGTTGTCAGTCACACAATGCCAGCTTCCAGTCTAGGTTTCTTTCTTACTTTTCTATTCCACTTCTTTCTTATGGCAAGAGGTTTTTATTTCTTTGTGAATCACAGCCTTGCTGCCTTAGCTATTAGGCTATTAATACTGCCTTAAAAAAAATCTGCTATAAGATCATCTGTTTAGCTTTTACCTTGGTCTTAGAGAATAAGGAGAGAACTTTGTGAGACTCTATCCCTTCAATAATCTAGAGATAAAAGGATCAGTAGCCCTTTATTTTGAGTAAACAGACTTAATTAGATGCAAAAAAAGTGAAATATGGTACTGGTTTTACACAACAAACCATCTATACCTGAATCCCTTTAAAGAAATTATTCTTTAAATAAACTTATGTGGTTGATGGACTGGAAAAAATCCAGGAAAAAAGAAATTTCTTATTAAAATTTTATTAASCTTTTTTCTCATTAATCCTTTATGAATTTATGTCATCAAATTGAGACCCAAATACCTTATACCATCTACGATCTTCCCAACCCTGTTGATGATGTTTCTTTGTGAGGGGGGAATCTTTAAACTCTCCTTGTTGTTACTTGCTGATAATAATTGTTTTTCTGTCTTCAAGGGGATAATATAGTAGCCATTCTTCAAGAAAATGTTGCCTCTGCTTTTACAACTCTAATCTCTTGCTTGAGATTCATATTGTCCCTTGGGGACACAGTATCACATATAGTCACAAGTGAGTASATGGGTGATTAGTACGGAAGCTTGAGGCTGTATCATAAATCACTTTGAAGATTGGGACTGTACTCYTGAATTTGTCTGAGTAAGGAATCCTGTGAGCCCTACAGCAACGTGCTTGCATGATCCTGTGTGCTTCATGCTTTGAACCAACTGGTCTGTTCTTTTTCCAAGGAAAAACACACAGCAGTTACTGTGAGCAAATCACAGGCAGCCAGAAACATCATACTGGCACGTTGGGAGCTCTTTGTGTATAGAATCCTGTTTCCATATAGAGATAGATTCCGTGAGGCTTGTCAGCTGCAGTGTAACTATACCCTCTCAAATTAGGGATGATGTAATTTTTACTACTTCTTCAAGGTATTTAATTTTCATTCAACATGATTTCCATGTTAGTCATGTATCATTCACTGTCTTCAATCAAGTCAGTAACATGTGTAAACAAGGAGAGAGGAACTGAAGTACAGTCATCATGCATTATAAATGAGGAGGAGACTGAGATCCGCCCTGGACACGTGTTCTTAGACTTGAGGCTACTGATCTTTCATTAGGCTCTAAAAAGAATGTTCCATTAAGACAAGGGTGCATAACTTCATAGAATAGCATAATTAATTTGGGGAGATTAAAGCTCATCCTCCTCAGAAAAAAAATAAAAAAGATATAAAAATGCACTTCCCGAGTAGTTTCACTTCCTACCCTGCAGACACAGTCCATGGAGAGATTACAGTGCTGCATGCAACTAATGGGCAATCCCATCTGACTGTGCAGAAACTCCACAAACCCATGTATGTACATACAGAAAAAATAGGATTTTTTTTATTTAACAGAGGGACAGAAACCATCTTAAAATTATTTGACTGTCATCCAAAGATCCCCCAATGTTTGCAGCATTTCTGTAAATATAAATTTAGTCTTTTCTTTGAGGAAAGTCCTATTTCTCAGTAGCTAGGAAGCCAGGCCTCAGTCCATTTTTTGTCTTTTTGTGGTCAGATTGATCTGAAGTTGTTTCAGCTGCAGAAATCTTGCTGTTTAATCTCAGAAATCCTACTGTATCTTCCTACATCCAAGTTTGTCTACTGTCAAAAGTGGGTAGTTTTCCTAAGAAAGGACGTGGGAAAATGGTGAATTAAAATAAAAGTGCAAGGTTGTTGCTTGCCTTTTTTTTTTCCCCTCTTGGGTAAAAGACTAAATCAGTTTTGCCATAGCTTCAAGAAATTTCCTTTTTTTCTGACATTTCACAGCCAAATTTTAGATAGTCTGGTTAGCCTTTGGTAGAGAGTCTTGTTAGTAGTGTCAGCTGTCCCAGCATCTTTCAAATGAGCAAAGAACACAAAAACTGTACTCCAGAGCACAAGCAGGAAAGACTTCTGACCTTTTGATCTGATGCTCTGTTCCCAAAATCTCTGCATGTCCAAAAGAAGCAAGACAAATACCAGAAGTCTTGGAGAGTTGAGGCAAGGGGAAGYTCCAGCATTTCACAAACAGAAGAAGGGAGCAGCTCTCTGAGGAGCCCAGCGGCAGCACAGAGCTCACATCCAAGGCTGTGAGGGACCTGGAACTGGCGTTTGCGGTGAACTTCTGTAGCTCTCTTTCAGGCATCAGACTGTCCATCAGCCTTCACAACAGCAGAGCTGCACAGACTCTCTTAAAAACAGTCAGCCCTCCAGTACCTAAAGGAGGCATAAAAGATGAAGACAGACTTTACCAGGATGTATAGTGATAGGACAAAGGAGGATGGCTTTAAACTGAAAAAGGTTAGGTACAGATTAGATATTAGGAAGAAGTCTTTACTGTGATGGTGATGAGGCACTTGAATAGGTTGATCAGAGCAGTTTTTGAAGCTCCAAAAACTTTCCTGGAAGTCAACAAGACCAGGTTGAATGGGGCTTTGAGAAACCTGCTCTAGTGGAAGGGGTCTCTGCTCATGGCAGGGATGTTGGAACTAGATGATCTTTAAGGTCCCTTACAACCCAAGCCATTCTATGGAAACATAACCCCAAGGAGAGATCCATGGTTGACTAATTAGGGAGAGTGAGCAAGCCAGGACTTGCTGTCTGTCCCTCCCCGTGGTGTTGGTCTTACTGAAGTAATGGTGCAGGTTAATCACAGAATCAATGAGGTTGGAAAAGACCTCTGAGATCATTGACTCCAACCTATGACTGAGCACCACCATGTCAACGAGTCCATGGCACTCAGTGCCACATCCAGTCTTTCCTTAAACACCTCCAGGGACAGTGACTCCACCACCTCCCTGGGCAGCCCATCCCAATGTATCGTCAACCTTTCTGTGAAGAGCTTCTTTTTAATGTCCAACCTAATCCTCCACTGACCCAGTGTAAGACTGTGTCCTCTTTTCTTGTCACTTGTTGCCTGGGAGAAAAGGTTGACCCCCACCTGGCTACAGCCTCCTTTCAGGTGGTTATAGAGAGTGGTGAGATCCTTGCTGAGTCCTCTCCAGGCTAAACAACCCCAGCTCCCTCAGCTGCTCCTCATAGACTTGTGCTCCAGCAGCCTTGTTGCCTTTCTCTGGATGCACTTCAACACCTCAAGGTTCTTCCTGAATGGAGGAGCCCGGAACTGGACACAAGACTCAATGTGTGGCCTTACCAGTGCTGAGTACAGGGGGACAATCACTGCTCTGGTCCTGCTGGCCACGTGGGGACACACCAGCTCATGTTCATCAGGCTGTTGACCATCACCCCCAGGTCTTTTTCYGCTGGGCTGCTTTTCAACCACTCTGCCCCCAGTCTGTAGCTCTGTCTGGGGTTATTGTTACCAAAGTGCAGCACCCAGCCCTTGTTGTTGGACTCAGCCCATGGATCCAGCATGTCCAGGTCCCTCTGCAGAGCCTTCCTACCGTCCAGCAGATTGACAYTCCCATCCAGCTTGGTGTTATCCTCAACTCTGCTGGTTTGTGAGTCATGCCCCAGTCTGCATGAGGCAGAAGGTGTGCATTGCCTGGCCCAGCATATGGGGGAGAGGGAACACATTCTCCCTGTTGGTCTGTAAGCAGGTTAACCATTTTCTCCTCCTTAGCATTCAGTACACACATTCCTGCTGTGGTTGCATTATATTAACTGTAACATCTCTAGCTTTGAAAATAACAGGGAAAGAAATGTATCAGAGTGGCATTGCCACCAGTGCAGGTTACCGAGCTAGATACATCGCTAAWATGAGAGTTACTTTCAGCAAGCTGTGTGTTTCTGCAGCAAGAGCGTTCTGAATGAAGTCCTCTAGGAGATTTTACAAATGCACTGCAACTTTTGCTATTCAGGCCAGACACAGAACCCAAGGCAGCTCACTTGAAACTCATTTTTTAAATCTCTCTGCTGTATTGCTGTGCTGCATTAAATATGCCTCAAAAGGTCACATTTCCTAACAGTATATTAAGCATGATTTGTAAAGAATTAGTGGTGTGGGATCTCAGTATATTGTTGCATGGATTCTGTCTAGTTATTAAGGACATGTGACCAGTTGCTTTAAGTCTAAATAATTAAAGCTGAAAAACACAATACTTCCCCGGCTCCACTGTTTTTTAATAATTAACTTCAGTGTTATGAGAGCCATTTCGTGCCACCAGCTTTTAAGCAGAACAGCATGATGTCTTCAACAGAAAATTCCAATTTTTGTGTGTGCTATCAAATGGTCTAAAGTTTCCAATCAGGTTTTAAAGTGCAACAGGTTTGTAGAAACCCCCTTTAAATCAGTGGGTTTAAGCACACTTTGGGTCAGGCTCTAAGCATTTGACCTTTTATGTTAGTTGCTRCAGGATGCAACAGAACACAATAGGATTGACTGGATTTAGTTTTCAGGGTAACAATTAATAGAAATTCTTCCAGTGTGTGCTGACAGTGAGATTTCATGTTAATCGTTACTGAAGTTCTGCTTTTCAAGCCTCCCCCAGGTAATAATGAGTGACTTAACATCACCTACATCTTTAGGCTTTCCTGGTTTTGTAGCTGTATGTCCTGTGTATGTCCTGTCCTCTGTCTGTGCTGATAAACATATTCCCTCCTTTAAGGMGGTTCAAGTCTTAATTTCTAAGAACCAGAAATTGAAAATAGGGTCCTGGAAGAGTGAGTCAGAATATGTCACCAGACTGGTCACCTACATTTGTTACCAACCAATGACGTTACGTCTGGGGTGAAGTTATGCGAGCAGAGAGTGTCCTATGACATCCCCCTCCACATTACACTTATGTGAGACCTACAGCACTAACTGTCTTTCCTCTCTCATCTGCAGTCCTTGCCTATCATAAGCTCAATGTACAGGCTCAGTTTGATAGAGAAAACCTGATTCATGTGGCATATTGGTGTAAAGAAATATATGGAATATATACAGCAAGAAAGTTCCTGAGTTTAATTCATGCTTGAATTAGTGCCAGTTTTGGAGAAACATCCCATCTGTATTTTTTGTGGTTTTAAGTGCCAAAGAGCCTACCACAGCCCCTACTAGATTTTTTCAGTAGTTGATTACTCTTAAAATAAACACAGATTGATTTAACCACATTGATCTAGCTTTAAAATCAGTCTCTGAGCTTTTGTTTTACCTTTGCAAGGTAGGTGAAAGAGCCTAATATTACAAGTTTACTAGTGTCATTATATAGGTACTATATATATAAAAAAATTAACATAATTTTTAAATCATAGCCAATTAAGGAAAAATAATATTTCCTTTCTCATTTCTTGCATACCTTCCATAAAACCCACAGACCAGGTTATCCTGTCACTGATGCTGTCCAGTTCCCCTAGGGATGGTTATTGGATTTTGCAGATAAAACTGAAAGGGAAGTGTGGCCCTTTATGTATGTTGGCAGGCAAAGAGCATCAGAAGCATTTTTGCCTTCGGGAYAATTGCTAAATTGTTTCCTTCTTTTTTGTCATCCACCCATGGTGCCATCTAATTTGATGTTCCTTGGCTGCTAGCTGTTAGCCTCATTAACCTTACTTGATAGAGTGTTCCAACATTTATGATTCTCATGTGAAAAATGATTCCTGATGGCTGGAATTTGTTTTTCTTTAATTTCTACCTTTGCCCTCTTGTCCTATTATGCATACTAGGCTGAAAATAGTAACTTGAGACTGGTGTGCCTACTTCTTACAGTGTAATGAATTCCAGTTAATGCTCTTGCTTTTTCTTTCTCTTAAGATAGTCATGGTAATTTAAAATTATTTAACCAACAATCCTACTTATTTTCACTTAGGTCTCTTATGTTTTCACATTTAGTAATAATTCTTCTGTGAAAGGAAAAGAAGAAATTCAGATGTGTATCATTTGTCACTTGGCCTATTTCCACAAATGTGATATTACCCTGATGTTAACTTGATTGTCTTACTTGGCACATGGAGTAGGGCCAATGCAATATTCCTGTGGGCATCAAGACTTGACATTTGTGAGGTTAAAACTTCATCAGTCAATGCAGTTTCACTCTGCAGATGGGGAATTTAATCCCTGTTCACAAATAAAAGGGGTTTTTCCCCTTTTTGGGGTCATACAGAGACTCTTGTGTACTTGCAATCTACACTGGTAGCAACAGATCTTCCCATCCAGCACAGGTGCTCATTAAAAGTACCATCACAAAGGCAGTTCATTTTTAATGCATTTTCTTTAAAATTCTGACATTATTAAAAAGTTGAATGTATGTCTCTTAAGGATTAAATTAGGATTGGTCCATAATGCAGCATCTTTTCTTTATATGGATGCAGATTCTTTTGAAATTCTGGGCAATTTTGGGACAGAGTCCATTGTATTCCAGGAAGCCTGTAATATTATACAAGACTTATCAGAAAGGCTACCACACTGTTTCAATTAGYTTAGAGATTATGTTAAGTCCTTTAAGTTCAGCTGGTCTGGAGCTTGGTGGCTTTTTTCTTTTCTTTCTATTGTTTACTTTGTTGTTTCCTAATACAGGCTTCACAGGGTGAAGAGAGAAACAAACTGTGACACTTGATACCTAGGGAAAAAAGGTCATTCCACTGACAAGAGAATTGTTTACAATTGTTTACAAACAATTCTCCCCAGTCAGACTTTTAAATTAAGTTTATAAAGGATGAATAGAAAGAGGAGATTGTATGTTACCTAACTGGGGTGTTAGGGATGAAATAATGCAAAGAAACATTCACAGTGTACTTAGAAATTGCAGCTGTTCGTGGCCTGAGAGGGTGAAATTGTGGTTACCATTCACTGGCGAGTATCATATTGTAAATTTCATCCCTGGATACARTTGCTTTTAGGGCTGTTTCCTTTTTTGAGTTTAAAATCTTCCAAATCAAGAGTCTGTTTGATGGTCTCTGTTTGATAAGAATTCTCATCTTTGAAAATGGTTACTTCAGCATATATTGAAACACCCGCACCTTTGTCTGAAGTCATGAAGAAGCACACAGTAAAGGCAATTTTGGCTTTACTGGCTATTAAAAACCTATTCAGAAGTGTCCACCTTTTGGCTCAGGTTCTATTTTCTGTATAGAGAAAGTATCTTCTGAAAGGTTATCTTGCCTTGGACAAAGTTGGTGGATTAATCAAACTGGAAGTTTGGCCTATCTATACAATCTTGTATAACGTATGTCATTCATCCTACATGGAAAAATAAACCCTTCTGTGAATGTCTTTAATAATATTCTGAAGACTCACAAAATTTACTTTCAAAGTCTACTTTTAGGGAAAAAAATTGAGGTTCTTTCAACAAATTAAAAAATACTGTGCAGATAGATAACTCCAAATGATGTCTTCTTTTGCAAAAATAACCAGAGGTCAGTTTTGCTGGAAAGAAGGTTATGCTACCAAAGTTAAGCATTTACTGAGTCAAGCATTCCAATGCCAGGTTCTTCTGGGAGGTATCCTAAGAAATAGAAGCCTTCCCTGAAGTACTATAAATTCAGCGATGATGAAATAATAATAGGATCTTCTGGAAATTCAATTTTAGAAAGTTATTTCACACTTAAGACAGTAAAATGCAGCTTCTCAAGTAAATTGAGACTTTATCGGGCGTGCATTTCTTCCTCCTTGTATTTCTTTTCATGCTTCTGAATGCATACCATGCATCTATCACTCCTTTTGCTAGCTGCTAATCTAAGAATTTCTCCACATTTTCAGGAAAAAATAAACTCATTCCTGAAAATCTTCTTGCCTACTTGTTGATATAAATTGTTGACTTGATAAACTCATTAATACAAGCTTTTCTCCTTCATAATGGTCCAAGTATTGAGGAAAGTAAATGTGCAATGTGAGATGCTTCAGGGAAGTCAGGTTTCAGAAGGGCTTGGCTTCCCTTCACCCTGCATGGTGGCTCTGGACAGGCTCTGCAGTAGGTCTGGGCTGGCCCTGGGGGAGGAAGTGCCTGCCAGGCACAGCTGAGCCTGTTGCATGGTGCATGGGTSTCTAGACAGGCACAGCAGGACCTGTTTCTCCTCTGGAGATGTCTCTGTCTGTWCCCTGGTTGCACAGTCAGCAATGAGTGTCAAACAGACCCTTCTGAGATGTTTCAGCAGCACACCTCATCTTCCAGGAGTCCATAGCCTTTTGTCATTTAGAAAACACTGCTGGCTTGTGCATGGTGACATGGGCTCAAGGCTTTGCCTCTGAGCAGGTTAGATCCCCAGACACTTTTTTATGGCTCTTAGGCTTCYGTTTGTCATGACTCTGCAGGACACAGCTTATCTGTGTTTCATTGCAACCACACACCCATAACAAGAGGCGACTTCTGCCTTCTCAAGTCCATCCTTGGGGTGAGCCTAGGGGGGGGGGGAAGGCTGCTGTTGTTGTTATATTGCAAAGGTTTCATATTATTGTCTCCTTAGTGCAAGAGTTTCACACCTCCTTGATGTTTCCCATAAGCAGCTCCTCTAAGCACTGACTCCTCCTTCTTCTCACAGCAGCCAACTGACTCCAACTCCCCTCAACCAACCAAGCCACTCTTTTATAGCCGTCTTCCTACTGGCTACAGCTGTGGCCTGTTAAAGTCAGGCCTGCTCCTAATCTTTAATAATTAACCCAGCTGCAACTCTTTAGGGGTAAAATTACTTTCTATACTGCCTTTATTTACTTATGTTCTATCCCCCTACAGGCTGCTGCTAGCAGTGATCAGCTCTGCCACAGCCTCTGCTGAGGAAGCTTTTCCTGATGCCAGGGGACAGGGACATAGGGGTTSCCTAAGAGATATGACACCCCTGCTCTGCACTCCACAGGGATCCAGGGCCAAGTGTAGGAGGGAGCATGCTTGCTGAAGTGAGGTGCACTGTGTGTTTGCTACCTGGCTCAGCACCCCAGTCAGCAGGGAAGTGCCTCTGCACAAAGAAACACTTGGGAGGATAAATACAGTGTGGTTCTTTTAATAATTTTTAAGCTTGAGTGCATCTCAGCGCAGTGGGTTTTTGGTAAAGAAAGATCAGGAGACAAGAAGATGAAAGAAATCTAGTGAAAAAAAAACCAGTGAGAAAATGAATTACAAAAAAGCAGCGACAGAAGGAATAATAGTGCTTTGTTTATTCTTTCCCTTTTAGCTTTGTGGGCATATAATAGATTTCCACTTCTTGCTCCTACTTTCTATTTTCTCTACCACCCACAGTGTCCTTTCATTGCCTCTCCAAAGAGGCCCAAGAGTGCAGCCACCCTGCACAGACTAACCTGGACTCAAAGGGCAGTCTAATGTTGTAGCCTGAAGCCAGTTGCTATTTGTATAGCAACATGACATTGCAGGAAAAGAGTTTAGTCATGCTCAATTTTGCTTCTGGTATTGCAAAAAAAAGTACATCAGTGATAGAGTTGTGCAGATTGGATGGAACTAATTATATTAAGTTCCTCAATTAGAACTTGTAAGAGTGTTGCATGTAGAAGAGCAGGCTTTTTTGACAAGAAGTTGATTTGTATGAGGTTTCATGGAGCATTTATTTTTTATCCTTATGAGTTCAGGTCACCTTCTTCCATGAGAAAAACAAGAAAAGGAAATCTTTACCAAATTTCCTGTAGAATTTCCTCCCCCTTTCTTCAGGCATTTTCCTTTCTCAGGCTGGAAGAAACCAGCTGCATGGGCAGCATGAAATGTGCCGAGAACCCAATTTCATCTTTCTCCCTGGCTGACTGTGTTCTCTGTGACTACCTTTAGTAGTTTAGGTRAGAAAAATCTTAGAATTGTTAAGGTTGAAAAAAACCTTTTAAGATCATCAAGTCCTACTGCCAGCCTAGCACTATCACCATGTTCACCATTAAACCGTGTCTTCCTCTGTGGGATGAAGCTTTTCATCTTAAAGGTCTAAGGACTCCAGCCTTTCACTCTTAGTTGGATGGGAGGCAATTCCTTTTCCCAGATATTGTATTTTCCCAGATATTGTATTTTCCAGATACACAGCAAGTGCTTCTAAAATCTAATACTGTACACATCTGAATAACTTATCAAGGCTTTTTATAATTTGAAGGAATATGACAGAACACTCATGTTCACAGAATTTGGTCTAGCTTATTATCCTCAAACTTAGATTTTACTGAGACCACCAAAACACTACTGGCCAGGGCAGACAGTTATCTTTTTTCTCATCACTAATGATGACAACTGGGTTCCTAGTGTCACAGCACTGTTATTTATTTTCCCTGATGGGGCTTCATCATGCTTTTAATGAACATTAGTTAAACACAACTGCTAGACAAATTCCTCTGGAAAATTCCAATTACAACAAGTATAGAGATAAGAGATAAGTTTAAAGCTAGTTTGCATGCTTCTGCTTAAGAAAAGGCAGCCACATGGAAGTTAGTTTATGTGACTATTTTTAGTGCAGTCAGAAGATTCAGAGTAGCTCTCAAATGATTTTTTTTTTTTTAATGTGCTCCTTCTAGCACATATTCTAGGTTTACTARTTCTGTTTCCTGCAAGTCAACACATTTTTTTCTCCAACTTAGTCGTGCTGTTACAATTACCTCATTTTTATGCTGCTTATATCAATTGAATACTCTAAATGACCTTCTTTATTGTTATGGTCTTTCMACACACAGGCATCAGGAGTAACACCAGTGAATCTTTTCCCTTCATGGGCTGACACAAGTGACAGAGCTCCAGATGTGTAATACCAAAGCTCAGTCTATGGACAGGCTCCTCTGGCCTCTACTTCCCGACTTGGGCTCCATTAAGGAGCCAAGTGTTTGTAACTGTTGTTTTTCAGTCCATTTTCTTTTTTACTTTAGTTTCTAGTGTGATTCTCAGATCATATTTTATAAAACAGTCCTGTGGGCACACTGCTTGAAAGTAGAGCATGGGGACCAGCCAGAGACAGCAGCTTCCAGCTCAGCCCACCCGAGTCTCCCTGTGCACTAGGAAAATCAGAAGCACCCATTTCTGTTGCTGCCTGCTAGCATGGGTGCACTGCAGAGAAGCCTGTAGGATACCTGCAGCTCTGACTAAGGAGGCTGGAGCTAGAGCATTAGGGGAGTGAGTGTGTATAACAGGAAGATGAAAGAAGTGATTGCACAGCTTTGAATTCATGAATTCAAGCTCATCTCTAAATTCAAGGAATAGATACACCCATCTGTAAAGGCAAGAGCTGTTGCTATCATCAAGTAAGTCTGGGAACACCCCTATGTAATATTAATTCAACACGAAAGTTCAGTTTCTTTCAGTTAAATAGCTCCTCTTTTTGTTTTTTTTTTTTTACTTGGATGTAACTCAACTCCCTGTTTCTTAAATTGCTTTCTATCTCCTCGCCAAGTTAGAGAGGCAAAAAACAGGAAGAATGGAAGGAACCATTCTTCCCATTATTAAATCAGAAAACCAAGTCCCAGAAACCTTTCTCCAGTCTTATTTTTTTCTAATTTTTGAATACACTGCACYTACAGAGAAGACTTTTAGCTTTGCTATTTTTGAGAAATGGAAGAAAATTATGTTATGTCCCTACATAGCCCTAGTGTTTACATTTATCAAGTAAAGAATGATAAATATGCTAACTCATTTTGTCATAACAAGATAAGTGGTAATGGTGCTGTTCTCTAGTCCAGGCAACCCACAATTATTTGATATTCAGCCACTCTGCAAAGTTCATTTTGCTGCCGGCTGTTCACCAAGGATCGGTCACAAAGATAACAGAGGCTTGGGAGTTCTCAGGAATATTCTCTCTTTTGCAAATGAGTGAGTAAGTGAAGAATGTTTTTCTTTTCTGCATTGCTAGCCAAGAACTTTCTCCACATGCTTGTGGGACCTCTTGTTTTCCTCATGCAGTAGGTATTGCCATGTCCAGAGAAAGACATTTAATGCCAGGAGAAAAACAAATTCAGTGCAGAAAAGCATTTTAATGAAACAAGACACAAGCCCTCCACAGAAGGTCTATAACCTCGATGAGATCAGATAGCAAAGTGATACCAAAACTGCTTTTGATATTCCACTGATGCTTCTCCACTTTTGGCTGTCGATCTGATGCGCAAGGCTGTGCTGCAGCAGGAACATTGGCAGGCTCCAGCCATGCTTGGGAAACAGCTGGAACAGCCTTGCTGGTCTTCATTGCCGGCAGCCCTGTCAGTCCAACCTGCAACCTTATCAGATCTCCCCAGCAAAGCAGAGCTGGGCAAGCTCCCTGAGGCAGAGAAGTCTCAGCACAGGCGCCTTGAGTCTGTATGGAGGCATGGCTAAGAAAGTTGCTTGACCTTTGTACCACTACTATTTTCCTGAAGGTGTGGGCTGCAGCAGTGGGCACTTCTAATCTAAAAGAAAGGAAGCCACATTTCAGAGATATTTAACAAATTTAATGGAAAAGTATCTGAAAAACAAATTTTTCTTACTCAGAAAGATTAATAACTCAAGTGATCTATCCTTTTGATATTGAAGATTTCTACATTTCATATTTACATAGAAAGCATGTTGCAGTCATATAAATTTTTCTGACTGTATAGRTCTAAACCATAGTCAAAGCTAGGAAAAACCCAAGTTTACATTTTTGTTTGTATACAAAAAAATCAGAAATTAATACCAGGTTAAGTAAACTTTCCCAGCTTTACTTAGACATGTTTTGATATGGTTGTTGCTATCTCCTACCACAAACAATTAATTTTTTGCTATTTTGAGTCCAAGGATTAGAAAAATATGAAAGCAGAAAGCGTGTAAATGCACTTATAGACACTATATTGAACTTTSAGCCTACAAATTACTAGAAGAATTGTACTGAGCTATTAAAAACCAGCAAAATAGAAGTGTTTGGTAGTACTGATCTTGATCAGTTTCTCAGTTTGCAGCAAGGGATATTTAGATGGGATGGACATCTGCCCTGCAGCAGGCAGATACAAAGGACATTTGTGTTTGTCCTGAGCTTTGGGACTGAATCATGCCACAAAACRCATGCTACAGGTGCTGTGCTATGGAAACAGAGCTTCTTTAGAGTGAAACAAAGTGACTGACATACTAACACAGTTTCAACACTGCAAATTAGAACTAGTCAATGCTTTGGGAGCTGCTGTAGAAATATGGGAAAGGAGGATGCATTTATGAAGGCTGGGTCCAGGCTGCAGACATGGGGTGGRGTGCTTTGGGTTGGTGGGGGTCAGTAATAGTTTGGCTCATGGTCCCCTCAATTCCTGTGGCAAGTCAAGCAGTCTTTGCCCGGTTTTTTGAAAGCTGTCCAAGTAGCATCCTTACTTCAGCCAGGTCTGCAGTCCAGCCATCAGTGGATCACATATACTCATTTTGCTGACAAAAGCCTCTATTATACATAAAGCTAGAAAGGTAAAGCCTGTGCTGTTCCTGATTTGTATTTCTTGCATAGAGGCACTCCACTGGCAGAAGTGATTTGACAGGGTGATTGCGATACCAGCCTTTCCTGGCCRAGCTGTCCAGGTGATAAATGACGCTTCAACACATCCACTATGTACAAGACAGTTGTGCTTCTAGATTTGATACCTACTTGTGCKCATTGACTCTTTAGAGGTCTGTATTATCTTGGAGCTGAGATCATTCAGGAAGACAGATGTCTAACCCAACAGGGAATTCAGCGTGAGGGAAACCTCTCTGGCAAGAAGCAGTATAGGTCAGAATCAATTTTAGCTTTGCTTACGAAAGAAAAACAACCCATCCTGCAGAACCAAACAAACTGCACCAGTTTGAGCCTCCACCCAGAAATCTGGCAATCTAAATTACGCTCTCTTATTGAGCAGTACTTCCCTCCTCAGGAACAATGAATCAAACAAAATAAATAAATCTTTACACTTCCCTGTTCTTTCCACCTCCCAATTAATCAGACGTCATTTTGGAAAACCTAAGCATTCCACAGCAGGAGGCAAAGCTGCCATCGCAGAGCGTGTTCGCAGCGTCACGCCGGCCTCCAGGAGCAGGGCATGGGGGCTGTGGTGGCTTCCCGTTCCCAGCCCCGAGGAGCGCGGGGAGCCCAAGCCTCGCAGGGCGAGCGGCCGGAGCTGCTCCGCCGCAGCTCCCCGCGCGTGTCCGGCCGTGCGGGGCTGCACCGTGCGGGGCTGCACCGTGCCGGGCTGCACCGTGCCGGGCTGCACCGTGCGGGGCTG
>JACDOX010000053.1:1609520-1795101 GCA_014549065.1 Cardinalis cardinalis | reverse complement strand
GGCTGCACCGTGCGGGGCTGCGCCGCGCTAGGCTGCCCCGCGGCCCTTGCCAGCATCGCTGCTATTATTGATGCTGCCGCCGCTGCTGCCGCTACCCCGGGAGCGGTGCCCGCCGCTGCCGCCGCCCCTTCCTGCCCACTCCCTTCCCCGGGTGGCAGCAGCTCAGCCGCGCTCCCGGGGCTTTACAGAAAGTGCAGCGGTGCGGGGATGCACAGCCACTGCAGAGCCCCTGCCGCGCAGAACGGACTGACCGAATTAAGTGGTTTTTTTCTTTCCTAAGGAAAAAAAAAAAAAAAAAAAAAAAGAAATAATCTCTTAGGAATCTTTTTCCCCATATAGTCACACTTTTCCACTTCTTGGGACAAGAGCAATTTATCGTCAGGACCATTATTTACCCCAGGATACCTCTCCTTATAGGCACTATATTGAACTTTCAGCCTACCAATTACTAGAAGAATTGCAATGAGCTACTAAAAATCTACCTACCCAATTCTTTGCAAATATGTTTTGGCATACTGTTTTCTACACTCTTTAAATTAATGGGTTTTAACACACAGGTCCAAAATGCTAGAAAATAAATGTTCAATTAAACCTGATAAAACCTGGTCCATTATTCCCTTCCCTCACAGGCAGATGCCAAGAGATGATGTTTCTTTTCTAGGCTGTGGAGAGGACTTGTTGACCATAGAAATCCTTGAGAAAGAGCTGCTTTTCAGATCATCTGCTTTCTTTGGAGAAAGTGACTGATTTTGTCCAAGCTCCTCTTGTTGCATGAGCGGTTTTGAGTTCTGACATGCCTGGTTAGCATTTCCAAGATAGCAGATTCTAAAGTTACTGGGCTTTGAGTTCTTATGCTATGCTCTCAGCTTTACACAGGATCCAGAGGTGAGGAATTACCACCAAACAGATCAAGTTTCTAGCCTGAAAGCAAGTTGTGAAATTGCTGCAGATGGCCTGCCAGTACAGGATTTCTGGTACCATTTCACAGAGCATCAGATGCTCCCAGTAAGTTTCAGATAAGAACTCTGCATTTTGGATGCTTATCTTTAACTCCTGATCTTTTGAAATTTGCACCAATGCATTTCAAGTCTGTCCTATAAACAGATCTTCCTCTAAATTAGATTATTAATATTGCTTTGTGTCTTTTCAGTGAATCCATGTGTTTATTTATGGTCCCAAGGGAAGACTAAATTAACCCTGCTGCCATTTCTTGAAGTATTACCAAATGACACTATTTATACTAGATTTAGCTGTAAATCCCTACTTTCAGGGGCAGTGTGTCCCAGAATAGTGCAAAAAGGATGTTTTTCTGTCTATTTTTGGGGCATGAAWAACATTAGAGAGAGATATCTTTCCTTTAGAATCTCAGAGGATAAGAAGTTTGCAGACTGAAATAATGTAAAGGTATTTCTTTAAATGTCTTTTCAAAAGGGTAAAGGATAGCAGATAGAAARTATTTTCTTTAARAAGTTTTTTATCATTGGAGGTTCCRTAGCTCTTCATTACCAACAGCATTCTCRTCCCCACCACCACCAACTATCCCACCCTTTTTCTGGTAGTTCCCTGAAACCTAGAGGTCTCTCTTTTCTATGACTTCCTTCCTTCAGATTCTCCCTTCACATTTCAGTGATGTAAAACAGCCAAGATAAGAAATAGCTGTCTCTTCCCAGGAGAAGGCTGACGGATGTGCAATTCAGAAGAGCAATTCCGTTTTCCCTCCTGTGTTCCTAGGATGGGGGGTGGTGGGGAGTGGGGGAGGTGAGAAGTTAACCTCACTTTTGCCAGCTATGCCAGCTGTTGCCAGCAAAATAGACACAGCAAAGTACGTCAGCATTGTACTGCTCTCTTCCTGAAAGAACAGAATAATTAAAAAAAGACRAGATATGGAACAGAGGTGGCTAATAACTTGCATGTTTGGTCAAAGTACAAAACCAGATAATTGTTYGTGCTCTTTACGAATAATCCTATTGCTCTTTACGCATCTGGCATAAACTGTTGTCTTCAGTCACGTTTCATGTAGGTCCCTTGTTGCTAGAAAGAGATCCCTGGAGAGTTAAACTGTTACCATGGGGGGATAATAGTTACATTTGTTGTGTTTTTTTACAAAAAAAAAGCATACTGGGCTTTGGGACTGTAAGAGTTAAAGAAGTGTATTTGTGTAGAGGATGAGGRGTTTGTTATTGTGAGATTTTAAGAGTAGCTTTTTACATGATTTTTATATTATTTATGTGGCTTAATGAGGAAAACACAAGAAATCATGTTTTCTTACTTACCTAAGTGTAATAAAAACAGCAGAAGCAGAAAAAGCTTACTTGCTTGGGATTCTAATTCACATTGTTGCAGGAATTCRCAGGCAAGAACATCACATTTTATGATGGTAAGGAAGTTCTTCAGTAAGCAAGAAGAGGCTGGATTTCATGATTAAGGGATACAGTTGGATTTAGTGGGACAACAGAGTTAAGGCCAACTGGCTATTTGCAGTGGGAGATTTTTGGGGATGAATAAGAAAAAGCAAGCAATTGAAATGTCACAAGAATTTATGAGAAATGTGTTACTATAGATACCCCTTATCTTTCTCAGTAAATAGGAGAAGAGRAATCCATAAAGGGTCTTAATTATTACCATGTTAAGATCCTCAAAAATTCTTTTTGTCATGCCTGTATTTTCAGTATCTTGCCTTGCTGCATCAGGTGGTGACCKAGACTCAAAATCTGGCTTATGTGTAATAAGCAAGCACAGGAGCACCAACAGGAGCAAGCACTCCCCTAAGATACTAAAGCCAGTGTTCTGTGTAGCAGTGGGCAGSAGGAATCACTGATGCCACAAAATAAGGCTTAATGTTAGTGTGACTAACCTTTTAGGGAGTTGACCAAATGATCTGGTGACCTAAATGTTGTACAGAGAGAAGGAAAGAGMGTGTCAATGATTAAGGAAGGTAATGGGCAGCAGTCACAAAGGTCCAGGGAAACTGAAATATTATGCTTGAGCTATCAGAACAGCAGAATAAATGTTCATTAATGGACACTGTGTGAATGGTGTAGTGCCCTGAGGACTGTAGAGAAATGGTCCAACTGTGCTAAAAGATTGTACTTGAGCAGCATCAATAAAACTGAAACCCAGTTAGCAACTTATCTGGGATCTCCTGCTACTGAGAAGCTTTTGGCTGAGTGGAACCCAATTCATCAGGAAAAACAGAAAAGACAAGAAACCAGAAGAAAAGCTATTATATTTCACAGCTGGAAAATTAATTACACTTGTATGTGTGTAAGTACACTCTAAGGAAATAAAGTGGATAAGGTTTGGAGGGTTTGGAGTAAATGCCCCCAAGGCTTGTTTTACCAGCTTTCCAATTTAGTAAAACAGATCCCAGTATCTGATGACTAGAGAKCCCTCTTCTTACCTTTCAAGATACAAAAGGGAAGACTAAAAATCAAGTAGTATAAACAGAGAATGAGAATTTTCTGTGGATTATTGCTCAGCTTGTTAGATGGAGAAATGAAGTTCTAGTTATGCAGCTTGCAGGCACCAAACAGAACTTAGCCCCTCAAGTGCTTGGTGAGATTCATCTCTGTGAACAGCAGATGTTGCTGACAAAGTGTGACCACACTCAAGACCTCTGTACTGATCCAGCATGTGCCAGTACTGTTGCCTTTTCATGAAGAAGACCTGCCTTTCAAAACTCAACAGAAATAATTTCTTAGAAGTTAGAAAAATAGAACAGAGAAGGAAGGATCTAGTGAAGAGGTAGCAATGAAACTATTTTACCAGGCTTTCAGCAGATGAATTATTGAGTTTATAAAAGTAAATGGTGAGAGATTTATTCTTCCAGGAGGGGATATGTAGTAGAGTCCTTCTAGAAGCTTAATGCATTTGAGATCTATTCTGCTCACAAAATACAGTGTAGATACTGACTTTTCCATGATCACAAGACAAATATGTGATTTTTCTTTACCTTCTGATGCCTGAAGCTGTGGTTTTTGTGGTAGAGCAGAGGGTCCCTGGAGAACAGTCTTTATGGTGGTTGAGCTATATGTATAGTAATGATTCACTAGAGGCTTGATTCCTCAATCTGCATGGGGAGAACTGTTTTCCTCTACTTCCTTTGAAGCTTAGCAGAGTCTTGCATCTTATGTCAGAGGAAAGCCACTGGGTTTTTGTGTTTCAGACCTCAGAGAGGCCAGACCAGTGCCGTAATAAGATGGTACCTATTCATGAGACCAGCAGTCTCATTACTGATCTTTAATCTGAAGATCTGTTCTGAGCAGAGGCGTGAGATACAATCCATGAGGTTTCAAGGATAGAGCTTGGATTCATTGTTGAGGTTGTTTTGTTGAACATGAACGTTGCGGYCCCAGGTTATTTCCACACCATTGCTGATAAAGTTTTTCTAAGATCCATTCTTAGTCTTTGGGCATTTTTTCTCAATGTCATTATGTTGAGCTGGCATCACCTATGAGGAGTTTCACAGAAAGATGCTTATAGCAAAGCTGTATAGATGCATCCAGTCTTYTGGTTGCCTCTGGATTTCAAATTCAAGGCTATTCTTCCTGGGTTAGGTGGTGTRTACAGCCCATACAGAAACATGTTCTGAATAAAGCATCAGTTACCAGTTTCTGAGACCTTTGAGGTTGATGAGGACTCCGGGATTTGTTCCACCTCTTWTAAGAGTCAAGCTCATATCATGAGTCAAGATCATATCACTGCATTCAGTGAGCTACAAATGTGTTACTTTTTTCTTGTCTATTTTCTACTTTTTACTGCCAAGACATAAGCATTTCTTAATTTTGTAGATCTGTTTGCAAAAYAGCAAGCATGTCATGAAAAAGGATGTGAAAGAGAAGCCAAATGACATCCCTTAAGTCAGTTTAATGCTCGATATTTGGTTGTTTATAATCTCAGTTTGTTAGTTGTTTGTACTATGATAAGAGCATTTTTGGTGTGGAGGCTGAGCAACAATTGCAGCAATGCAGACAGTGTTTGTCTGTTGGGCAGGGAAGTGGACCGGAAAGCAGGAAGATCTGGGTCTGAGACCAAGCTGAACCAGTGACTCATCAAACTCTGGGAAAGTGCATTTAACCCAGTTCTGCAACATTGCAGAAATCAGCTCAGCTGCCAAACTGAACCAGAGCATGCTTTAAGTCACAAGTCAGTGGTAATATGGGAAAGATGAACCCTTTTCTACATTGAGTAAATAAATGTAATTTCCATATTACCATATCCTGAGCCAATGTTTCACAGTATGGCTGTGGTAATGTTCTTGTATAGTCAAGGGGATATTTTGAAGAAAGTGAAACCTCCCCTATTCCCCCCTTCCAAAAAACCAAAAAAAACCAATAAAACAAACAAACCTTCCCACTCTTCCCATTAAAATTATGTGGAAACAGATACACAGGATGAAGAAATATCCAAAGAATAAACTCATTTATTTTTTAGGATTCAGGGTATCAATTCAGCCATTCCAGGTTTCTGATTTTGTAATCTACAGATAGAAATACTTTATAATATAGATTTTGACCCCTAACTAGGTAAGTAACTAGAAGAGCTCTTTGGCAGAAGAAAGAAAGATATCATGTGAGTTTTATGAGCAAATGTTTTAAGACATTTAATKAAATCAAAAGTATATAGGTGAGAAAAGAGATTATCAATGATAGTYGACTACCAGTTTTTATATCCACAAGAGGCACATTGGTCTTTTCATTCTGAATACGTTCTTCTGTTAGATTACCTTCCTTAACCTCAGTGCAAATAGAAAAGCTTTCACGGATGTCTGCATATAGCCCTGATATGTCAGATCATCTACTGTAGCTTCTTTATTTGCTAAACCTGTACCCAAGGCTTTTTACCAGCAGCAACACAGATCACCTTGGAGCAGAGGAAATAAGGCTCAGGGAGGAGGTTAAGTTTTGCAATCAGAAGTGGAAAGTAAAATGGGTCAGTAAGAAAGCTAGTTCTCRTGGGCTTTTTCTTGACTGAAATAGAAAGGAAATGGTGGGTGAAGCATCTGACCAAGCAGTTAGCAGTAAACACTTCCATCATCAAATGCAATTCTTTTTCCAGTTTGCAAATCTCTTACCCATTCTTCTTACTTTTAAGGAAATACCAGTCCAGTCCCAAGAAGCAGTTCTGAAAAATTGCATAGCAAATTTCCACATTTAATATTTCCACTACAGTCATTTGTCTAACAGCCAACTCTGAAAATTGAGCCAGACCCATCAGCATGTACGATAAATGCAGCCAATCTGTGCCATCACTGATAAACCTGTGCAAATCCATTCCTTCCAAGTCATGCTGTCAGGGATAATTCCATACTTCCACTTCTTGGTAGATATTTCTAATTGTTATTTATATAATTCTGCAGGAAGAATTTAAATTCAGCTTTCTTGCTTTCTTTATTATATCTGATTCTGCAGGCACAAGCAGATTTTAAAAGGCCGTTGATAACCATTGCCAACTYCATCCCTCCCAAGGGAAAAAAGAACTCCCAGGATCTCTTAAGTATTCACTTCAGACCCAGATCAGCATGTCTGAACCATGTCTGAACCATGACTGTAAACAGAACGATGTCTGTAAACAGTTATCAGAGCAAAACAAAGTTAACAAATTCAATTGATGAAAGCGGTTCAGACACAATCAAACGTTTTTAAGTTATTACAGAAGACATGAAACAGGAATAAAATCTCAGTGGTTATGCTCASATTTTGGGAAACCCTGGCACCATTGCAGTGCACTGAAGAAAGTCCAGATGCTGCAGCCATGTGAACAGCTGCACAGCTGGTTTCTGTCAGTCCCCTCCCCACGAGCAGAGTAAAGCCATTGCACTGCTGCTGGTTCAAAAGTAAAATCTTTCCTACATTGGCTGGATGGTTTGTTCTTAGTGTAATAGGCACAGATGAGTTCTCAGAAATACTGGTTGCCTATCTGAAGTATGATTAGCAACCTTTAAGGCTTACCAGTCACAAAGAATAATATGTTCTTAAGTTTCCTGAGTCTGCCAATTTACGTAGGTGAGTAAACTAGACAGGTCAAATAACTGGCGTGGTTTATAAATAGACTAAAAAAAAATCTCCATATATAGACTAGTATCCAGACTTTCTATTGTTTCAAGCAAATGATATCATTATTTGGATGTCTTTCCAAAACTGAAAATGACTAGACTTCGGAAACCAGAAGTAGTTAAATATAGAAATTGCTACTTTAATGAGTGAATGCTGTGGTTCATTATTATGCTACTAGTATGTGAACAAATGTCTTTCTGTTCTTAGGGATGGGAAAGGAGGTTTTATTCTAGTCATATAAGATATTGCACAAAAGCCAAATTCAGATTAAGAGTTGRTAGGCTTTGACTTCATTCCTTTATGGAAAATATTCCAGTGTAACTGCACATATCAAATAACACTGTCCACTAACTTGCACCTTGCATAAGCTCTGGGAAGATCAAATAMAAAATGCACAGTGGTTTGCATAAATAAAATACTAGAATAAAAATTAAAAATTAAAAGAGAAACAATCTGTGCTTTTCAGAGTCCCTAACAAGCGATTACATCTACTTTGGCAAGTCACAATAAAATCACAGAATTAATTCAAAGGACTTTTTTTCATTGCTGATAACTAGAAAACACTTGTGACTTCTGTAATACTGTTTTTGAAATGACCTAAGTAGTTTCTGTGGAGATGCATTTAATTTCTAGGGGTGGGATGTTGAGAACAAGGACTCATGTTAAGATGTCCCAGCAGTCTTAGTCTAAAGACCACTATCCTTTTAGATGAGGAATGTCATGTTGAATATTAGATGAGAGTCTGCTGTCTCATAARAAAATATGATAATGAAATAATACGCATCTCCAAAAGTATGGCTTTACAAAGATGGGATCAAGTTTAATAGGATACCAAATTTTACCTTACCAGTACAGATTTTACTGTAGTTAGTGCTGCATCCCATACCTTTCTCTCAGATTTAGCTAAAAAYCCCTGTTTGAACAAAGAACCAGGTGACATGAACTCACCTAATTTAGGCATCTACATATTCAGRAGGTGTCTTGAGTTCTCATTATAATCAAGGAAGCCAATGGGCCTGCCTTAACTAATAGTAATAATTAATGTAGGTATCTTTGCTTACCTTTATTAATACATTTCCAGCTTCAAAATCTTACTWGGCTCATACTTGTGGGATATTTTTTTCTGCAGGCAAGCCCAGTTCTGGCCTTGGTAAAACAGAGCAACACTTTTATTCTCTTTTTGTAATAATTGTGGGCCATAGGTATCACTTCATGGCTGCATAATATTTGCCCCTTTGTAAGAGACATTTTTAACCATGGTTGCACAGTCTTCAAAGGGCTTCATTTTCCTGCAGTATCACCTGTCTCCTGCTACCATATATTCAAGCCTCAGCTGATGACTAAGACAAAATTTGTCATTTCTTTAGGCAGGCTCAAATAGACAAGTGCCAGATGATGTTTTTCTTCCTTTTCTGGATGCAATTTTGTTACAGAAAAAGCCTTTTGCATCTTATCCCTTCTTCATTAGCTCGTGAAAGCTGGAGCACTTTCATGCAGAGACCCAGGGCAGCCTTTTAGGATTCCCTTTCCCATGGCATTACAGATTCTTCAAAAATAAGCAAGAGTTCTATATTTTTCTATAGAGGTTTCTTTTTTTAATTGTTTGACATTTTAAAGTGTTTTAACTGGGTTTTCCTATCTTATATTCCTCTTTTGTAGCATAACATATAATCACCTTGTGACAGAAAAAAAAAGGAAAAATATGGCTGAATTCAGCTTCATTACCTGTAAAATATGAGACTTCCATTCTCACACTTCTTGACAGAAAACTGTGTCACAACATATGCTGCTTGCTTCAAAATGTGCTGTTTGCAAACAARCTGATGTAGTACAACTAGGCAAGACCCCTGGAGAAGAGTTATTCAAATATCTGTGCTTTATATGTAGGCAGCTTTTAAGCATTTCTCTTTGCCTGGCCTCTTAAAGACCTTTTTTTTTTTTTCAATGCCTACTATATCACAGCTGCTCTTTCTGGGTTTCATCTGGTTTTCTGGGTAAATATGTGTTTGGATGAAAGCCACAAAATTAGAAATGGTTTTATGGAAATGTGATGGATAAGTTCACACTGTATCATATCTGGCTTCTGCCATTGTTCCAGGGCAGTGTCTCCAGACGGCAACAAGAGAACTTTATAATCTGAAGGGGGACAGTAAATAGTACCTCAAATAAAGTGAACATGTGGAGCTGTGAAGTTTCACTTTGAAATGAAACTATGCAGCCTTCAAATCAAGGCTGCRTGCCAGGAGGTTCATATAATCAAGACTCACAAGCAAGTCCATAAGAGGAAAGTCTTTTATAGCTTCATTTCTGATAGATACAGAATTCATGCTTTGCATCTCTGGTTCCAACATACTTGCTGAGACACCCTTGAGAAGACCAGCTTCTGTCTCTTGGGGTCTTCTCAGCATTGGAGACTTTAAATTCTTGCCCTTTCTYTCCTCACCCCACACATCAAACAAAGGCATCCCAGACCCTGGGAGAAGTAGTGCTGTTGGGTACTTCTCCTTTGTTGCTATTCCCATGCCCATCAGGACTCAGAGCTGAAGCAAGCCTCTTGCTTTCTTGGCATCCTGCTTCCCAGTTTTCCTGATACACTACCTGAGAGGGAGAGGCAATGTGAAACTTCACACCAGTTTATAATAAAGAATTGGTTACCACAAGTACAGCTCTTCTCATTGCATTGGGAGGACTCCATTGGGCAGTGGTTAGGAGACCAGCTCTCTTCATATAARTGGTAGGAAGTATCTTTGTGTTCTTCTTGGGACCAGTTTCCTCCTCCAGAGTTTTTTCATTGAAGGATATGTAAATACATGGCTCCCCCTACTTTTGGTGGGAAGTGTAAACATTCATAAGATTTTGAGGTCACGCACTAAATTATTCTAGTTGCCATGCATCCAGGCTGGAAAAGGTTCTGGCTCTCATTCAAATATGAAAGAAAGAATTAGTTCTTAGCGAAATAATTCTCAGAACAGTTGGAGAGAGGATCCACACCCACATCTTTTCCTTCCTCTCTGACTGTGCCAATTATCTCTCCCTTTCCCTGGACAATTAAGGTCTTCACAGTGGTCTTACTGTCCCATGCACTAAAGGGACTGTTAGCAGGCCATTTCAGATGGCTGATTGCATCTTTGACGTTGTAGCTCTGAGGAGAGACCAAGCCTGTTCCTGGGCAATCCARGCCTTCTCCGCTGACAGCATTCTCAATACTTGTTTTGAGTGGTTGTTTATACATATTTCTAGAGAAATAAGTTTGGTAACAGGCAACAAATGTTTTCAGCTCTTAAAGGAGTAGAATGTTTGGTTTGAGCAAAGACAACTGTGCTGTCACATTTGAATCTGAAGAAGTTCTTCTCTGTCTGGTGATGATCAGCAGCAGGAGTACTCTGTCATATTCCTACTTTATTTTTTCTTCTTTCTTTTGAAGGAAGCGAAAAAATACTGTTTCTAAGTCAGGGCTGTATAAACCGAATTTGAAATTAATGTCAGTATCAACAGCTGAAGGTCAAATGTGAAAGTAGAGGTTCATACTGGAGGTGTGGCCTGGTCTGGTCTCCCTGGCACTGACACAGAGGCTGACTCTCAGGCATGCCAGGAATTCCCTCGGGACTTCCAGGCTGAAGCCTCACTGGAAGCAGCTGAATGTGCTGCTCCAATGTGCTGTGCACTGCCCCACTGCAGAGGCATGCAGTATGTCAGCACCTCCAGTCCTAGCTCAGTGCTTCTGCAAGCTCCRAAAACTTCTAAAACACGCCTCAGTGAAACTTGGGTGAACAGAATGGAGCTTGTCAGCACAGAGGTTAATGCACAACTACAATGCACAAAACACTATCAAAGAAGATGTCGGTGTATGGAGTCTTTGATTGCAAGTTGCAATATTTTCATTATAATTTCCGTAATTATTTTTTGAGCTGTATGTAAGGAAATGGCTTATATTTCCTGGTCTTTCTGTACTCATAGAACTGTACTTTGAGGTCTGTCTCTGGTTGCTTTTGTTCTTTGTYAGAATACCAGCCCTTGAAGTGGAGGTACTTGAATGGGCACGCAGAAATGACAGCTACCCAAATGTGGCAAAGATTAGCAACAAATAAATCATTAACATGTGGAAAGGTTTAAAGAAAAGTGCACATATATTTCTGTGTTTTTTAAGAGCTTGGCTGAAAGAAACTGCATTTGAGTTGTCTATTTTTGGCTGAAGATGTGTAAATAGAGAAATAATATTGTTTGGAGACAAAAAATGATGAGAAAGCAAGAGGGCAGAAAWTTTTTTGTGTTGGGACACACACATTGTATGCTTGCTATACATAAAAATGAGAAGTATTTACRCTAGGCAAATATGCAAGCTTTACAAACATAGGTGGCACTTACATGTTTTCTCTTGCTTTTGTTTGAGCAGTGTTCRTGTTCCTTGAACATGATGAATATATTCATCCCAGCASAGTGGCTGGGTAAGCCAGCTCTGGAGATGSTTAGCTTTGAACAGTGTGAACCTGAGCAGTGTTAGATGTAACTTAAAATTTGCTGATTAAAGAAAACACCTCTAAGAACCTAGCATTTCTTTATTTGGCAAAGTAATATATCACTGTTGTTACTAGTAATAATTCACAACCACATCACTGCAAGAAACAGTGAATTACGATTCTATATTGTCTTGTTATTRTCATTTGTACAAAATCACTGTAAAAAAATCTGATAAATTACACAAAAGGGCTATGAGGTTGTAATTCTACTGCCTTTGCTCCTGCAGTTGGTATTCAGAAGTAAGCCTGCCCACCTTCCCACAGGGACATGCCTGGTCAAGAGACCTGTGGTCTCTCTCCATGGGGGCTCCCAGTGGGCTTGTGCTCACAAGTCAACATCACTGCTGCCTGCAGATGTCCCTGCCCTTGCTCTTAGTATATCCTCACCACTTTCATTCTTCACCTAATTTGATGCTCTCTTCATCTTTTTTTTTCCCCCAAGTTTTTACCACCCTTGTACTACCATTTCCCTGCCGATACTCCTCCTAAATAAACAACCTACTCTTAATTTCTTCTSCCTCATTAGTCCCATATTTTTTACTCTCAAAATTTACTTTTTCTGACACTATTACCTAGGCAATATTTTCTCTAATATGGCATTACCATTACAGTTGGCTGAATGAGACAGCCTTGCCTCCAAGGGCTGCGTTTTGGCCCTGTGGGTCTCATTGGGARCATTAATGTTACACATTTCTGGACAGAATTACCTTACTTTAATCTTGATTCTCCAACCTAATTCTAATTAAGCAGCACCTCACCTTATGCACAGAAAGCTTGCACACCAGTGCAATAGTATACTCATTTTGTGTTTGCACATRTATCTGCTCTTAAATAACATTCTTCACACTCAGTGTTCCCATCAAAGGATGTTTAGCTTCCTGTGAGGGTGAGACTTGGGCACTTAGCACAGGATTCATCTCATGTGAAGCTGGACATCTGCTCTGTAGACACGTCTCAACCAGTTACCCTATGCTACATCTCTAATCCCCCTACCSTCCTATGATAAGATTTAGGTCTGGTATCTGAAATAGATGAGTCTCTGGGCAATCTAAAACAGCAGCTGGATGTTGTGCCTATATTGCATAAATCTTAAATTAGATCCTATAAACCCCATTTCTAGACTCTGCCTAAACTCTGGACTTCTTAGAGATTAGTGGGATTATACATCATCCAAAACATGAGAAAGACTTGGAGCTGAAAGGCTTCTCAGCAGACACTTTCATACTTGAGGGCCAGTTCTTCCAGATTACACAAATCCTAGAATATCATTCTGGTGCAGGCACACTTGTCTTCATTTAACTGCATACTGAGCTAGTCAGGAGATTCATCTCCCCATCCTTTCACTTTCTACCTGTGGTGGATCTCTATGTGGAAGCTAACTCCACTCACCTTCATGGTTGAGAGAAAGCAGTAGGACTTTTCTGTGAGACATGCAGTCCATTATTTTAAATTCCAGTGTAAGGACGGGATGAAGCATGTCCTAGATCTGACTGTTCTCACTGACCAAAAAGGGTCCTGCTCAGATCAAAACAACCASATTGGGTTGTCACCATTAGTGTTATATTCCCAGAAATCTGTTTTCCTCAGGACACAAATAATTGAGAACTTCAAAGTACATTTTCCATTGCTAGATTTGAAACTTTCAGGCTTTTTGCATTCTAATTATTGGCTTATATATGTCCATTTGATTTCCCTTCATCTCAATTGTAGGTCCATGGATRTAATTGTTTTTAGCAAAGTTTTACAAGAATCCTTAACAGACTTATTTTTGAACATTAACAAGCTTGTAAACCATACTGTTTTAGACTGTAACCCCCAGTAATGTAAGATCAAACAACCGTACAGTAAYCTTCAAAAAATTATAAATATTCTAGCTATTTGTAATAGTGGAAGATAGTAGAAAATGCTGCATGTGACTTAAAGTTCCCAGAGTCATTCCACTAGCAGTTGAAAAGTGAAGAGGTGGAAATTAGGTAATAAAGAAGGCCCAAGTATAATCAAGAAGAGGTATATTACTGCTGATCTCAAATGCTTTCCCATTATGTTCCCTACCCKTGGAGAATCTTCCAGATTTCTCTTTTCATTATCTGCAGAATCTGTGTGCATAAAAGGGTACAAAATGAAAAAATAATGAAAAAAAAAAAAAGCTTCCTAAAATTGTGGAAGAAAACAATTGTGTCCCCATATTAGCTGCTGGTATTGTTACAGCATGCAAATTAAAATATTGGATGGTGGATAGTACACAAACAATGGACCTTGAACTTCCATTTGAAATAAGCATTAGCAGCCTCCTCCATTTTTTCTTACAAGTGCACAAATATCTTAACATAGTTCTGATTCATTTTCTATTTTCTTCTTGACAACAGTTTACCAAATTTAGAGTCAGTATGCTATTTAAAGAAATAAACTTATTGTTCTCWTTATTTTTTTCTCAGTAGGCAAAACTGAGAACCCACATGATCAAATTACTGTATCTGTCTGTTGCTCTTAGGCTGGGATATGCTGTTGTTTACAAAACTGACAAAACCAGATTCTAAAAGTTCAGAATTGATTGTTACCAATGGCAGCACTGCATAGCACAGTTCTCCTTAAAGTATACCCACATCCTCCAGAGGAGTATGATCACACAGGCCATTCATCTGCATGGCATCCATAAAAATTAATAGAACTGTACTCAATTTCAGAGAAGTAACTGTGGGGAAAACTCCGTTAAATGAAGGATACTGAGAAAAATATGCACACTTCATCTGCAAATAGGTTAATAAGAAATAAACTCCATGGAAATAGTGAGGTTTATTTAACTAAAAAATGGACCAACCTGAGCAAACTGCTGGAGCTTATAAAATTATCTTGATTTAATATTTCCTCTAAACAATAGCTTAAACATAAATCAGAATTCATAACATGACACAGAATTCTGCTACATCCATGAAATAATTTCCTGAATAAAACACCTTACCTAGGTCAGGGCGTGGTTTCAGTTTGGTGTACTGCTTTGTTCAGTATGAAAACCCTACCTCTTTAATTAAACATGAGAATTAAATATAAAGCTGAAACAAAAGTGTTTTAGTATATAAAAGTACTTTAGATACAGACATGAACCTTCTCATGATAAGCATAAAAACTTGTTTTGGGAGCTTTGTATTTCTATGTATCGTAAGATTAAGAGTCTGCTGTACAAGTATGACCAAAGCAGGACTTAGGTAATGCTTGGTGCCTGCTCCATACCTTTTATTCATTTGACTGCCAGGGAGGTATCCAAATCCCAGAGCTGTGTTTTCAGGTAGTATGAAGGCAGAAATGGATACCTGAGAAATGTGACCAAAAAACCTCAGGTGTTTAGTAGAGGATTTCTTAAAGCCCATGGTATCTTTGGTCCCCTGTCTGTTTTAGCCCCTTAAGTCAGCCCKAGAGGCAGGAATAGCAGCATCACTGTCTATTTATGAAACAACACAGCAGTTCAGAGCACTCATCCTGTTTTGGAGCSTTGTTTATATCCCCTTCACCTCCCTTTCAAGAGATGATGAGCTCAAGCTCTGAAGGAGGCAGAAAAGTGGAGGCACCGTTTGCTTTAGCCAAGAGGAGAGCAAGTGACRTGGAGCCTGACTCTGTACCCTACAGCTGGGTTGCCTTGAGGTTTCATGTGAGGAGCAGTGCATGTGAAATGCCCTGAATGAGGGATTCGGGTTTCCTGTAGCCACTAGACTTAGTCCTTCTCTCTTTTTCTTCTGACTGTATTAATTATTCACTGTGGGCCAAGTCAGGTTCAGAAATATTGATGAGAAATCCCTTCCTCCTTTCCCACATTACTTACTAGGCTGCTGGGTCATTTTCAGGGGTCCCAGTGGGCTGCAGGCTGKTCTTCACATCATTCCTAATCATTAAGTTACATTTATAAAAGTCACACCACAGCATGCACAGCATCTCTGCTGTTCAGGTTTCTGAACAAGACTGGCTGTGGCTGCTGCATTCTGTGCAGGCACTTGCATGGAATATAATCTGAGTTTKCCTGCCTGTTGAAGTCCATCCAAGGATTTCGGTGGAGCAGTGCACATTTTGTGATCCATATATTTGTGGCCCATGCCAACGTGGTTGTGGTCAGGCAGGAGAGATGTAACTGAAGACATTTACTTAAGCTGGGAGTGACTTCTAAATCACAGTGGTTGACTGCTAGCAAATTTTTTGTTCTTCCAGAATAGGTAGCTGTAGAAGAGGAGAAAACAGGAATTTGGCTCGTGATTTTGAACATGACACCTACGTCTTCCTTTATGTCCACCAATAAATATTTCAAAATACAGCAACCATTTGGAGCATGCATAGAAGGATGTGCTGTGTTGTGACCTAGGACTTAGTCCATGTCCCTAAAGAATTCAAGCAGCTGCACTTCTGTGATGTGATATCTATTGCATGTGTCAAAAAGATACGTGAGATACTGCTCAGCATCGAGCTGCAGTGTTTTGAAATTGTGGAGGGAAATAAATGAAGTAGCATTRTATTTCTTTATACTGATCTCCAAGAACTGGACAGGCACTCACAGTTGCTTCTAAGCATATATTCAAGAGGTTTCAGCTGTAAATCCTAGATCTGATCCTGGTCTTTGCTTTAGCAGTTCCCAGCAGGTCTGCTAATCAAAGCTGATTGTGCTGTTTCATATATTCTAGCTGGTGTCTTTTAACCTTTTTGTTATGTGTGTTCTGGTTTGCAGGGTGGAAAGAAATACACAGGACCATGTGGAGGCAGAGACTGCAGTGGAGGATGTCAGTGTTTCCCTGAAAAAGGAAGCCGTGTAAGTAACATTTTTTCCTGYAAATTGTTCTTGATGGTACAAGTTCAATGCTATACATTTTGCTATAGGTGGACTTGCACTAGACTGCTAAGAGTGCTAAAACCATTATTCTTTTTCAGGAAAAAGTTGTTGGTGTTTCATCTTGCTTTCTCACAGGCTTGCAGATTTGAAGAAATGCTTTGTTGTGAATGCCTTGTTRTGATATGTAGCAGGCACCTATCTCAAAGATGAGGGCCAAGGGACCTGACATCCATGACAAGCTGATCAGATCAGAATGATGAAAAGATACCACATACATGCRTGGGATRCAGACATTTAATGATTTTAGAGATCTTTTCCAACCTAAATGATTCAATARTTCTGTGRTTCTATATGATTTCCATAGAGCAAGAGGGAACCATGACTGCAAAACCTGAAATCCCTGCTGAAAGGCAACTGTTTAGAATTCCTGGCATTATGTTGTGGATGATAGTCTGTTCTTCGTTCTGGGAACTAGTGAGGAATGAGGCAGAGGAAAGGAGATGGGGTGGAGGGGATTAGCCACCTGCCACAAAGAGCACTGAGAAATAGGGCAGGGCTCCTATCCTGTATGGCTTGGAGCCCTAGCTGGCAGGCTCCTTCTGTACAGCTTGGTCTTCTGCAGCTGAGACAGTGACTCAGCCTTTTCCATCCACCCATCTCTAAGAATAGGTCAGGCAAGAGATGTGGTGGCAGGTCATGTGCTAGTTCTGCTATCACAAACCTCATAAGATTTTTCAGTCCTCTTCCTTCCCTCCACACAGCCAGCCACCAGTTCCCATTCCCATTGCATTCCTCAAGCTTGACTCCACGTCTGAGTGGAGGGAGAGGTGGCAGGAAAGTCACAGTGTAGGTGGGAGGCAAGGAACATTGTTGTTTACAGCAGAAGTYCTGATGTCTCCATGGAAATCAGATGATCCTGGGGCCACCATGCCATGGGGACTGTTATGGTTATACTCCCATGGCCTGACCATGAGCTGCTCATGATCTGCTTTCCATTACAATAACCCAATGGCAACCTGATGATSTGAGGACAAACAATCCATCCCCTGAGACACAGCTTCCCATGGGGCTCCCTCCAGCTGTTACTGCCTTACCCTCATCATCCAGCRCATGAAGTTTGGCAAGTGCCTCCTGCCACTTCCCACTTTTGACTGAAAATCAAAAACTGATGCTGTAAGATGCTCACTAGAGTTCATGAAAATATYTGTTACAAAACTATCAACTTTGAAATGTTTTTCATGCTCCTTATTGACTGAATGACCTTGAATTTCAAGTTGCCAAATGTGAAAGAAAAAAGAGGTAGTTAAACAAAACTTACTGCACAAATTGGAAAAGCTGAAAATGKGAAAATACCACAGTAGAGAGGCAGTCAGATGCCACTGACAAGAAGCTCCCTGTGAGTTGCTTCCTATCTAGATTGGGAAAGTGAGAGCAGATTTTATGTACTTGCTTACCACTCTCAGTTTTACCTTAGGAAAGTAAGTAAACCCACTTACTAATGAGGTTGGCMTCCCTTTAAATAGATACTCAAAAAGAGAAAAAGGATATGCTACAAAACATTGTGGTTAATTGTGCAAGATGTGAAAAAGTATTGGAAAAAGGGATTTACAGAATTTTACACTTCAAAAATCATATTTTATCTCTCCGTATTTTACCTCTCTGAAATGATACACCTCATCCTGATTTAGTATACACTGCCTGTATTTTGTGTCTGCTGATCTCTTCAGATGTCACAACCTCTGTTAAACATCTGGTTTAAGGAACAAGATTGGCCTTTAGAATCTAGTCAAGTTTGGCATAGCTTCTGGTCTCATGCTAATCCTCAATGGGAATATTTATTTTCACAAAAGCTCAGTATAATCTGGCACAGCACACGTTCTCTGTTCGAGGTGACTCATTGCATGCACAATAGAGGTTCCTGCGTGTTTGCACTTGTCAGAGTGCCTGAAGCAGTCTGGCAGAGCCTGCTTCTGCAGTGGCTCTCCAGCCCAGGTGCCACAGAGCTGTCACTTGCCTGCAGCTCAGGTAGGAGCAGCACTGCAAGGGTCTGCAGCCAGCTGTCMGCCCTGCCATCCTCTGGAAATTCACCCTCTGTTAGTGACAGGTCTAAAAGCAGGCAAATTAAAAGCATTTTCTTTGGATTGCTGCTACTGAATGCATCTGTTGAATGAACTGAATTCATTGAAGTGATAAACACAATTGCAAACTATGAAAGGAGTGAAGGTGTGAAGGAATTCCTGCTCTTTATTTATGTGTGCTTCTACTTCACTTGTTGTCATTGTAGTCTTAAGATACAGCATTGAAGGAAATAGGCTTAGCTTTATTTGTTGTCTTAATCCAATAACTTTTGTTTTTAAAAAAGGGGTTTTTTTGTAAAATATGCCCACTGGGATCTCCTGGGACTCTGTGCTAGAGAGGCACTGTCAAGATGTGCAGAGATTCATCCTGGCTTTGGTGATCTGGGCCAGGTCTCCAGGTGCAGGGCACCTGGAAGCCCTGTTCTACTGTGTACACTGCTTTTGGTTCAGGACTGGTAAGGACAGGCACAAAGGCACAGGAAAGTTGAATCCTGCTTCACAGGGCCAGTTTCTAGGGGCAAAAGGCAACCTARCACAAATCAATGCACCCACCTAGCAGACCTACTGGAAAGAGGTATGTGGTTTTAGGTTTTCCTCTACTCTRTTTTGGCTGGGCTTGACCCTGCAGCTTTCACTGGGCTCACACACAGCTAAAATCCAGTGGGAACAGAAAAAACAGAACAGCAGAAGCACCATCTGCCCACTGTAGTGGTGAGGGAGCTGCTGCAGCTAAGCAAAAGCATCATCTAGCCTGCAACCTCCTGCCTCTCATCTGAGCTGCTCCAGGGCTGTGAGGACACCTGCAAATGGCACTTTCTTCTTCATTCCCRAAAGGAAAGCTGGTCAAATCCAAATGTGCAGAGAATCAGGACATTGTTGATAACTCTGTTTGCAACTCACAGCAAATGCTGAGTTGTTTCTTGGAGAACTTTCTCCAAAAAATGTCTTTCACGCCATGATCYCCTTGAAGTTCTCACCTCCAGTCCTGCTTTGTGTTCACATCCTCATAGCAGAAAGAGTAAAGTTCCTTCCATAAGCTGGTTTTGGTTTTCCCAGTCTTTAATGACAATCTAGTCTTTGTTCTTTTCACTTCAGCCCAGTTATGTTCCAGTTGTATTTACTGTTAGCTGGTTACAAATACCCAATCTATCTAACCATACTTTGCATCTAGGTAGATGGTTGGAGCTGGGGCTGCAGGAGCCAGGCTTGGGGACCAGCCTCAGCCTCATCTGCCCTTCTCACAGTGGGCAAAAACTCAGTGGAGTTCCACTGCAAATCAAAGCTCCTGAAGCAGTGTTCGAATCCACATGACCATAGTATGACCAAGAAAYCATAATATAAGCCTCAGTGGAGGGCACAGAGTGAGAAGGCAGAGCAAAGACAGCAGACTTTTCTCCCTGAGACAGATTAATCTTCTAATTTCCTCTATGGCAACTTCTCCTAAATTGTTCTCCTACAACAAGAGGCTCACCCTTTCCCTAAGGTGCATTTGGAGAACATAATATAAGGAGTACACAGATGCCTGGGTATGAGGGAAAAGAGTAAAGGGAAACACTGATATGGTATTGAAATTCTGTTTTGAATGAAACGGAAAGCCTAGATTAAATTAATTTTAAAACATCTGGTTTTCTTTCTTTCTTCCTCAAGATTTTTATTGCGGCTCCTAAAATCTTGAGATATATGCTTCTTTGCAAGCCATGCATTGCTCAGAGAACAATATATGTACCTTAAAATTTGTTAAACATTAATGCACTTATGTAGGAAACGATAACTCCATTCAGTACAATGGCCAACTGTTTGATCCATTGAAGTTCATAATTAGCCTCACTTCATCACCAGCCTAGAAGGCTTTRTAGAAAGTGGAAGTGAGTAGAAATCTTTTTGATCTTTCTATAGAGTGAGAAATTGCACTCTTTTGTACTTCCCAAGTCAAGCGTCTAACAGTGCTCAAGCCATTTAGCCATTGTTTTTGCAAGGGGCTGGAATGATGGAAACTGAAATTATAGGACAGCTTTGTGTCCCCCCATAAAGGCCACTTCTTGGGAAAGCCCAAACATTTCTTTTTAACCTAGACTGACATGAGTGTTCACTAGCAGTCCTTTACAGCTAGCTGTTCTGTTGCTTTCACTGATACAGTGGCCAAGGGTAAGCTATTACCAGTACACCTAAAATTACTTCTGTCTGCTTTTGGATGCTACACAGTTGGGAAATGTAGTTGTGATATTTGCTTGCAAACATTTTCCATACAAGTTTAAGTCTTAACACATGGGCTAGATTTACATGTGTTTCTTTGTAATTAAAAACAAACAACAACAAAATAGAACATACAAATATTCTAAAGTCAACTCCATTATTAAATTATAGGGAAATGTTTAAATCCAATAAAATAATTTTGTCAACTGTTAGGGTAATTCTTGTTTATCATAATTAACTGGCTTCCAAGCTGGTATAATGGCAGTAGCTCCTTGTAAGTCTGTTGATGCAAACTGATATATCTGATTAAATCTGATATTTAATTTTTTTTTCTCCACAAAATAATAACATTAGAAGCATCTTCTTAATTATTCATCTAACTCACTATTCTGTTCCCAAAAGTGAACTACCATAAGAGATGCTATTTATAGGGAGCACAGAGTTCTGGCAATTTTCTGCAGTCCATGCACTTGCACCCAAGATAACGCAATTTAAATATTCCTTCAGTATCTGTGTTTCATCCTGAATTTTTCCAATCCTTTTTTGAAGCTACTGTAACTGTGTGTCTTTGCAACCTCCTGTGGCACTATTCAAATTATATAAATCACTGTCTGACCTGTTCTAAGCAAAGCTCCCTCTGGTTTCCTCAAATACACCCTATTTCCAGTACTGGGAGATTTTGAGTAGTTCTGTGTTTAGGTTACTCACTGTTTCCCTGAATTTGTAAATCTCAGTTCCAGTCCCTCTCAGCTTTCTCTTCTCCAAAAGGGCGAGTCACAGCCTTTTTAGGTTCTCTTTTGGAGGTGACACTCTAGCCCTTAGTCCCTTTACTCTCTCATTCTGTGACAGACCAGAACTGTACCCATCCAGTTTGGTGGGGTCCTTCTGGATGTCTCAGCATGAGAAATCATCAGATCTCCCCATTCCTCAGCACCAGCATCATATTTAACAACCTAAGAGAGACTAGTATCATCTATAGACTCAGATGTTTCACAGTTCAGTCCCTTCTGTAGATCACCATTGGAATCTTTGCAAAAACCAGTTACAGCATGTGTCTGAAGGGACCCAATGGTGTTATGTCTTCATTTTGAAATGTGACCATCAGGTACTATTCTTTTCTTCCTATCCTTTTAACAGCCTTCAGTCCATAAGAGCACCTCTCTTACAACCCCAAGATAATTTATTTTAAAAGCTTCAGTGAAGCATTTTATAAAAACAGTTTTGAAAATCCAAGTACATTGTAGTCACTAAGGCTTTCTTTACCATGCTTATCCTTGAGCTCAGTTACTGYGTTCCTTAAGGTGGACTACTGCCTTGCCAGGCAGGAAAGTTAAATAAACTGCCCCACAGTTCTCAAAGTCTCCTCTTGAGCCCCATTTCCACGTGGAAGCTTGGTTGGCACCAGCCCACTGGTGCAGTAGCAGTTTGTAATGCTGGGTTACACACTGTGGCCAGCAGTTCTGCAGTTTCACTCTTGAGTTCTTTCAGGAGTCATGGGTGAATGTCCCCACTCATGTTCACTTAGTAATGCCTGCCTTACCTGTGTTGTCTACTACTTCCTTCATACTTACCTGAAATTATTCTGCCTCAAGGAATAGAGATCTTCTCAAGTACCTTGAGCAGTAAAGACTCCTGCAGAGAAGTCACCAAGTTTCTCTGCTAAGGCCTTACTATCCCTGAGTGCCCCWTATGAGCCCTTGGCATCATGTGGTGCTGCTATTTGCCTTGATGGCTTTTTGTTTTCCTTTAAACAACTTCTTACTATCAGCTTGGTTATCTTCTGCAAAATCTTCTCGTTCATTTTTAGGCATCCTAGTTGCCATTTATTCTTGATCTGTTTTTTTGGGCTTTCCTGTTCATTGCAGCAATTTTTTTAAATGCCAACTCTTTTGCCTACAATAGCCTCCTTAGGTTTTTTTAATTAGCTGTGCAGGGTTTTTATTGAACCATTTTACTTTCTTTTTGATATGTGACACATAGTTTACTGGGATTTTTAATACAGTGTTTTTGAAAAGCCTCCAGGTTGCTTTAGGCTTCTTGCCTTTTTGACTGCTTTTTCAGGCTTTTACTATTTTTATGATTTTTATGTATTTCCCCTTCTTGAAATTGGATATCTGTGTGATGTATTTGTTTGGCTTACTTTATCCCAGTGCACTACAACATTAAATTCAGTTATATTTTGAAGCTCTTGCAGAGCAGATCTCMCAGTGGTACCTCTTGAAGCAGGTCCTGTGCAGCACTTGAGACTAAACCTAGAGCAGCATTCTATCTTATGGGTCTCAGTGTTTATTGTGCTAAGGGAAAGTCAGTTAGTGGGTCCAAAACTTTCATTTCCTTATCACATCTGGATGAGGCATTGTGCCTGACAGTATCTGGGTAGTTGGAAYTGGCCAGTATTGGTACCTGACCTAGTTGTTCAGCTTCTCTAATTTCACTGAGTATTTAATTATTGGYGTCTTTAACAGAGGAATCCTAAATATAAACCAAGTCCTACGTTTCTGTTATTTCCACCCACAAGGACTCCWAATGTTCCCCTCTTCCCTATTTTTTTCTGTAACACTTTGTTGTAGCCTTCAAATATTGTGCCATTTCCCTGTCTGTGTCCTCTTTTCTGTTGTTCCTGTAAAGTAGATGGACTAGTCTATGTATGCTACTGATTATCCTCCTTTCACCAGCATGAGATGCCTTTTATATCAGGGTTGTCATTTATTGCCAGGTAGCATAATTCCATAATCTTGTTCTTTTGATTTCTAGCATTGCTGTAGAAGCACTTACWGCTTTTGACCATCCTCTGTTGCAAGCACCAGTCAAGTGGAATTGTAAATGGTGTTATTTACCTTAGCTATTCCACAAAGCTGGCCAGGACCTCAGTCTGCCACACAGCTGCCTTGAGTTAACCCCCTTGGATACCCTTGTTCTACTTTCCCTCACGAGGGGTGTAATACAGAATTGTGTACAGAACTGTGACCACGGGTCACCAGTCCCTCCTGCCAGAACAAATTCCTATCTGGCCATCTCTTGGGCTCTGCTCCCTTTGCACGTAGCAGCCCTTTCAGTCCTCTCACCTGTTCCAAGTCCAGCTCTCTGTGTCAACTCATCAAACCTCCTGCTGCCATCACCTGCCCTGTCCTCTCCTGGAAGATTCACTCTCTCCCAGGAGCATCCTCACACCCAGCAGACATTATAGTCAGCTAGAGTTTTTCAGCTTAGAGTTTATCATAAGTTTGATCCCTTCTTCCAGGCTGATCATCCACCTTATCTCTGTCTGACAACCCCTAAACACTTGTTAGATCAGCATCAAGGTTTTGTGGGATTTTTTTGATGGTCAGCAAGACAGAAATGGGTTGGAAAATGTCCTATTTGCTCTCCAGTGCTCGCCATATACAAAGCTTTGGGAGTGAATTTGATCCCTTACCTACTGAAGTATTGTCAGATGCTGCAGCAGAATGGATAGAAGTACCAAAAATGGGTGCTTCAAAATCTCACATTACTTCATAGACCAGGGTTAAGTCTCTGGAAAATTCCCAGAGGAAAAGCTGCCCTCTGAGGGAAGGTATTTGGAGGAGGTGTTTGTWATGGTAACAGATTTAAAAGTAAAGTGCCTGTGGTATTAATGAGCACTATACATGGGATAGGATGGGRTGACACTCTTCATTATTTCAATGCTGTAATCAAGTCTGGTGTGGTACTTCAAGATTTCATTTTCTTTTTTTCTTGAGTCAAGGTAATAGAGGAGAGCAGCTCCATTGGCAAAAGACAGGAAAAGTGTTACTGTAAAATCTATTCAACAGAGTGAAGCTACATTCTGCTTTCAGATACATGCATACAGTTTTCTTTTGCACGTGTGTGTGTGAGGGTGGTTTCAAATTAATGCTTTTTTTTAAAGTTTATACTTTTAAAACTCAGCCTTACAAGGTCTTGCCAGCATACACAAATGCCTGAACTCTTGGTATGGTTCCATAGGCTGGGTATAAGGTTTAATTGCATGAACTTGTTAGCAGCAAACAGGCCCAAAATCTTTAGAGTTCACTAGCAAAGGCAGGCAATATACAGGTTTGCTTGACAAAACTTGAATTTGTGTCAGTCTGAAATTTGGTATCTTTATGACCTAATGTTTTATTTAATGAGCATTGCTTTACCTGGGCTACACTGAAAATTAATCGACCATGTAGTGGGATAGTTATGTTGTTTGCTAATTGTTGTCCTTTAGTACATTTTTCTTGACATTTTTTGAGTGAAATATGCATGTTTCCTTTTTTTTTTTTTCCTAAGCTCTGTTTATACATGTTTAATCAACATCAGAGATCTTTTTGAACTAGTGGATGGAGATTAGATAACTTTCCCATGAGCAAGGAGCTGCACTTCCCATATATGCATTCTACACAAAATCTGAGGTTTGGGAAGCAGCGAAAGGTCTTCCTCAGAATCTCTTTCAAATAAAAAAAATGCAAGATATATTAAAAAGCAAATCAAGGTGTTTTGTTTCAGTATATGCAGGAGTGCAATTAAACATTCACACAGAAACCACATTTTTATTTGTAAATGTTCAGAACATTGTAAAGAATATTTAAAATATAAAATTAACTCAAATGGAGACTTTCTTTCAAATAAAACAAAATATGCATATTGACCAAAAATTCTTTTTTCACTCCTTGTTACCCTTTTGCTCTTTTGCAGAACATTTCTATTTCAYCCAGATATGRAACATTGTTTGATTCCATAAGTAAYGTATAGAAATTGTATTTATTTGTAATCCAAAGGAATAGAAGAYTTTTTAAGCCTATCCCATGGTAACAATTTGCCCTCCCTGCCTTTTGCTCCAGCCCTGAAAGCAAAATTCCTTCAAAGCCTTTTCAAATCAAATGTACAGAACTGTACAGAAGAAAAGAAGAATGATACTTTAATTAACGGTAGTCAAAAGGACACATTCACCTTTATATTTGCATTTTCAGTTTAATAATTTTAAACTCCCCTGGATGACATATATTATCTCCAGCAAAATAAGGACAAGGTATGTAGCATTTGGTGGTGCAGATGCACCTTCCTCCGAAAGCCCAAGGTTAGACCTGTGCAGATACTTCTATGACCTTGTATCAGAAACATTTGCAATCTCAGCTGATGTGATGAGAAAACAATTCAACACATTGGACAAAGCTCAAGAATTTGTGTCATCAATCAGAATGAATACCAAGGTTGCAGTTTAAACAAACTTATGACTGAAGTCAATATGCTGGATTAACTATTTGCATTGTAGATTCAGCTCTTCCATTTGAAATGACACCATCTGGTGCCTTTTGCATTACCTATGTGATCTGTTGATTTATGGGCTTGTTMCACTCATTGAAAAAACAAATCTTATGGCAGTTTGCTTATAAATCGAGAAGGTATTTCACTGATATTTCAGGAATTTATTTTGAGGGCAGCCTTTTTAAGAGTGTATTTGAACATCTGCATTTCACAAATTTGAATGAGAGATGGAGAGAAAATGCAAGAGAAATCACAGTAAGGAATCAAGAATCATTTTATTTCAGAAAATAAAACAAGACTTAAAATTTAATTCTAGAAAAGTGAACTCCAGTGAAGAAAATAGAAAGGAGACTTGCTGGGGATGAATAGTGCAAAGTTGACTTTGGTGATAACAGCCAATGCTGAGATAAGAATCCTTTGGATGCAATTCACAACCATTTAAAAATATTGCCATACCTTTTTTTTGAATGGCTTTTATTTTATCCTTCCTGTCTTCCTATGAAATCCTGCAAGTATATTTTACCTTATTTAGAAAATAAGTACCTGAAGTTAGGGAATGTCTCAAGTGTCTACTCATCTTTCACCTTTCCACTCATTGGAGTCAATAGTGTCTGCATAGCACAGCACATCTTCTGTATGTATTTATTATGTATGTATGTGTGTGTGTGTGTGTGTGTGTGTGTATGTATGTATATGTATGTATGTGTATGTATGTGTGTGTGTGTGTATGTGTGTATGCATGTGTGTCAGCTCTCTGTTGGGTAGAAGTTTCCCGCCATGGGGTGCTCACAGTGCCAAGGGTTTGATCCCTGGGCCATTCCCTCAAGACTTGGACTGGATGATCCTTATGGGCCCCTTCCAACTGAGAATATTCTGTGATTCTGTATCATTGATCTTTTTCACATATGAATTTCGCTTCATTAAGGAAATGAAATGCACGTTCAGGATTGTTTTCAGAAAAATGTGTTGTCCATTTGGTTACACCGTCAGGCTTTGACTTCTAGCGCTCAGTTCAACTACTGCACAAAAGTATTATTTGTGCTTTCAGCCAAGTTTTGCAATTTCTGCTTCCTGTGAGAAGAAGTTTAAAGATAGAGCAGTGGGGAGATGATGGTTTTACTCTGTGACTGGGTAGCTCACACAGGCATCCAAGAGGGATAATCCAGGTCATCCTTTAGCACTTAAATTATACTCCAGAGATTGTCAATGTTTCTCATGACATATGTCTGAGGCTTTACAAATTTCTCAAATGGTGCTTGTTTCTATTTTCTGTATTTTTGTCACATGGGAGCAAGTAACATTGACCCATTTTCATTTTGTCTGCTTTGCTAAGTACCAAACTATTAGTGGAATCCTTTGAGTCTGACCTGGAGAGACCAGGAATGTGGGAATGGGCAGGCTGTCATCTCAAACAGTATCTGCCGAGGCAGACTGAGCCTGTTCTCAGCATTTTCTTACTGACACTTCAGAAAATAAATCTTCTTTATTAACCTCAGTTAGTACAAAAGGTTTCCAAATCATCTTCAGTGTCTTTGCATAATGAACCAGACTGTTGAGGTATACCTGAGTGTTTCCATTACATGTATCTGGAAAAGGATGACAAATGTTAAAATATATTATATTGACCATTAGATATGAACTTTGGGAGCATGAAGAAAGAAGATCTTGAAGGATAGAAATCTCTGTGTTTTAGGCACAGGGAACAGCTCTAGACAATGAATAAAGCTGCAAGCCCAAACAAATAAAGCATCCATGCAGCATTTTTTCTCCCACAGGCCAAAACTATTTTTCTATGAAAAGACTATTAGTCTGTAAAATTCCTTTCTGTCTACTGCTATCATAGATGCCCAGCAAAGAAAAGCACTTTGGAGTTTTTTATGGTTTTGGTTTGGGTTTTTTTTTTTCTGGTATGGGTCATGGTTGTTCAATTAAATTCTGTGTTTACCTATTGCTTATTTAGTATTATTTATTATTTATTATTTATTATTTATATATTTATTATTTACTTAGCAAAACTAATTTTTTGTAAACACAGTATCACTGGTTAAAGATATTTTATTAGTCCTTATAAACTTGTTTAAACTAGGCTTATTTGTCCCCAAGATTGTTGGCAAAGTCTAGCAGAGGTGTAAGAGCAAAAAAGGAAGCTGTACTTGCTATCCTCCCCAGTACAAACTGCTTCACTCCATTGAAAGCATGGCAACTTGCATAGTCTTTCTGTCCAGTCAAATAAAGACTTGGATATGTCTGTATTATTTTGTTTGATCTAAATACCCCTTTTTCTCTATAAATCACCTTTTGGCTGTTTTTCAGTTTCTAGACCCCCTGCTTTTCTCTTTCTTTGGCGAACTGTTATCTACTCTCAAGCATGCGACATCTTTTCCTTTTCCATTTCACCACCCTTTATCTGTTAAAGGCTTCCTACAAGGGACTTCCTGTCTTGATAGCCTGGAAGAGGAATGAGGGAAGCTGGTTTTGAGATGTCTCCCTCCTGTAATGCAGGATGCCATGGTCTTTGCAGCTGTCTGGGCTTGTCTGTGTTAGGATATGAGCTCCTTGGGCAGGAGCTGTTTGCATGTGGCTCTTTGTATGGTGCCAAAAGCATTTCTAACCCTTCCAGGTYTGTGGTAGAGGTAGCATCATGCAGAGGAGCACAGTGACAGCTTCTTTCCAGTGCACAGGGACTCCAGCAGCAAAGGGCTCRAAGGCACCCCATGATGCTGTGGGTGTTGGACCCATGTATATTCCTTATTCCAGTATTTAATGAGGGAGTGCACTGGCATGCAGATTTATGGATAAAATGTTTTTTCCACAGGAAACTGTTCTGTTCAAATATGACTGTGCTGCTACTGCAGAGTATCCCTTACCACTGTGAGACTAATCCCTTTCCATGACAGTCCTGCAGACTGGACAAGCTAGGTTGCATGAGCCCAATCTTGACCTTCAGCCCSTCGTCAGAGAGCGAGGCTGCAGGACAGAGGAGGGGTGGGTTCCCTGTGTGAGGAGGATGTTGTTGCTGTCCCCTGCAGCTCCTGATCCTTAGCCCCTGCCACTGGAGCAGAGGCAGAGGTGGATGTGCTGAGGACAGATCCATTTGTTTTTCTTRTTACAAGACCTCACAAACCAAACTGTGGACTCTGTGCTCTGCTGTCTCATACCTGGTGCTGCCAGCAAGGTCTCAWCTGCCCTGCCCAGCTGCAATAAAACTAAATACACACATAAAACTGCTCAGGATTGCAGCCCCCATACAGCTCCTCCCTCTCCTCTCCTCAGCTGGCTTCCCTCCTTCAGATGGTTGCAGAGTTGGTTTTGCTAAATGACATAAGGTTATAATAAATCAAGTGAGAAGATTTGTGTTGTGCTTCCTACTGTATAGGAGAGTCCATATGGTTTAATTACTTCCTCTGTACGTCAGATATATGTGTATAAAATCTCTGAAGTCATGTGTAACTGCCAASATCCTATGGTGTGGTTTGAAACATCCATGCAGTGAGCTCTCGCATYCTACAGATGTGCTATGAAATATAAATGTCAAAKAGAAGAAGTSAGGTTATCCAGTTAAACAACAGCATTAAAATTAGAGAAGTTGATGGAGAGATCCAGAATTCAACACAGTGGGGGGGGGGRCGGGRACGAAAAAACTTCTTGAGGCAGAATAGAGTTTTATCATCAAAGGAGACGAGAGAAAAATATTACACACACCCCTCATAACCCCACATACCCCCCTGAAAACAGCAGAGCAGCCTGAGGAGAGAAACCGTGTCAAAGACAGCTGCTTAGTGAACTGTTAAGCCATCTGAAAAGTGTAATCACAAAATAAATCTGCTGATACAGCTTTGGCCACCATAGAAAATTCTGCTAGGCCATGTAGACCTGCAGACCCAAGATCATGGATGGGACTGTGCACAGAGCCACAGTCAGTGTCTCAGCTCACCCCTGCATCTTTAGAGCTTTTTTCTCAGGGCCTGTCAGGCATGTAAAAGCATATTTTCAATCTGGCACAATGGCTCAAGCATCTCTGGAGTAGGGAATGGTATGTGCTGGAGTGATGTTAAAGGTGCAGGGCAACTCCATGGGATCAAGCATGTCTGGGGCCTGATCTGSAGTGGTAACCTTGGTCAAGTGAACTAGAGAACAGGCTTGCTTCTCCTGCCAGCATCCTTCTGTGTCATAACTCTAAAGATGCCTGAGCTATTCCAGATAAATGGGAAGTGGRGAACAGGTCTGTTGGGGCTAGTCTGGATCCATGGCTGCCACCAAGACCAAGGAAGATGAGGTTGCTTTGTAAGGAATTCCCCATGGGAAGAAACAGAGTGTCCTTGGGCTACCCCTGCAAGTGACCCTGACGCCGCTCCAAGGTGCCAATACTCAGCAGGACACTTCAGCCCATGCCCCACTGTGGTACATGGTGTGCAGAACAAGAAACATGCACAGGGGTGGGGGTGCTCCCCCTCAGGGGATGGAGACCCTCCTGCCCCCTGCAAGTCCCTCCTCAGCGTGTCCAGTCCTCGCTGGAGGGACACATGACACCACAGGAGTGCCACCCTCTCTGGTAAAGCCATCAAAGATGGCTATACATTGCTGCCACTGTGATAGTTTTAGTAAGTAATAGTTTCTGCTATACAATGCCAATTGTATCAGTCATGTGTACATTTAATCTGCAAAAATCCTCTATGTAATTTCAGCATCTCTTCCTAAGCACAGCAGTTTGGCTCCTCATGTTTACCAAACCAAATACACACTAAATACCATTCTCAGTAAGCATACTTTTTTTATAAAAGCCCAAACACTCTGGTATAAATAAATATACACATCATATTGTTAGCCGAGGCTGTGGCTTGGTGCATTTACACAGCTGCAGTTTGGGCTGTTGTTACTCTTTTCCTCACAGACATTGTGTTCTGCTTTCTCCCTGTAAGGATTTTCCTTCTCTACCTATTCTCAGTCCTAGACAGAGAACTGTCCTAACTTATCTATGTTGTGTAACTTTAGTGACTTCAAAGATGTTTTGTATGGTGTAAATCAGAGCACCAACTGGCTAAATAAACCCTCCTTGCAATGAAGCATAATTGTAAAGCTAAATATGTTCCTGCCTCTGTGTACTAAATCAACARGAGTCCTTTTTTGTGGGATAAACATACTTCTCTGTCATGTATTTACAGTCACTGGAACACTCTTGCAGCCAGTTGTGAATCCTTTGCTTCAAGAAATCTTTTATACTGTTTGTTTTTTGGTTTTTTTTTTTTTTTACATTCCTAAGTCTCTAAACCAAATTCTGTTGAAGATCTCAGGAAGTGTCTGCAATTAGAGGCTGCAGAGCTGTTATCTGTGTCCAGTAGAATACTGTTTCATTTTCAGTTCAGTTCAGAGCATTCCCATAATGAAATTCAATGCCTAGTATCAGTTTATAATTGTTCATCTATTCCTGCCATTTGTTTATTCAAACATATACCATAGTTTTCAGAAAAAAGATTGTTCAGCTCATGTTGTCTCAAGTATTATAATGTGTTCTTGTCATGAAGTGAAATACAGGTTAAACTTTAACTTATCCCTTAACTAGCTATTTAGTTCAAGAATAAACTTCCTCAAAATTCCCTCTTTACAAAATCTAGTAATTCCTATGGCCTTGTAACCTCTGTCAGTAAASCTGTGTCTTTAAGCAAGTACATGATCCCTTTTATGCACGTGTCACAAATGAATCCCTTTAGCTGCAGGTCTCTGTAAGCTGTGGGGTGTGTCCCACCCCAGCCTTATGCTTGCCAAACAGACTGCAGCTATTGCCACCAGACACAATTTGGTTGAGGTCCTGCAAAAAAGGACTATTCCCGTTTGATCACATAGTCTAGCTGCTGGTCCGATTAGCTTTCAGAACTGAAATTTGTCAAAAAGTAAGCYTTGGCTTTTTAAGAGCTAACTAAGCAGCTAAGAGTTCATGAGAGGCTCAAGTGTGTTTTGTAAGARAGCAGAAGCGTCACAGGCAAATTGCATTGTGTTTGACCAGGGAAGACCCAGGTGCTTTAAATCAAAACTGCAGCGGTAACGAAGACATTCCAGAGGGTCCAGGAGATGCTTAAGCTTCCAGCTTAGTCTTCTGGGAGAACCTTTCAGTTTCTTGTAATGGAAATAGGAAATAGCCATCTTTGCTTAAATTTGACTGTCAGGGGGGGAATTGAGATAAAATTGTCTGGAGATACTAATCTACTACTCTCCAAAGCAAAATATTATTGAGATTTCCTTCCTAGAAGGGCCTCCTTCCCTGGGCACAAAGCTTTTGGTGTAATCACAGGACAAGCAGAAGTTTCCTTGAGTTGGTTAGGATGGGCTGAAAGGGGGAGAGAATGGCTGTAAAAAAGAAAAATTGTAGAAGTGTACATAGTGATATGTAAACCAAACAAAAGGCAAGTCTTTCAAACAAAACACTAATATTTAGATACAAAAGTGTCATGAGGTAAGCAGAGACAAAGCAAAGCAAACCTCAGCAAGAAATTCCTGTTAAGAACTASTGACTGAAGAAAAAGCTTTTCAAGCTTGAAACAAGTATTTCTTTTCCTGGGAGAGGAAATGTTGCACAACCCACAAACACTCCAGGATGCAGGAGCATCAGCCAGCTGATGACTGATGAATTTCATTTACTTCCTATCTGACTTCTGAATATTCAGGCAGTTGAAATTGCTAAGAATAAATTCTGTTGGGGGCTGTGAAACAATCCCCTGCTTTGTTTATCACCCTGAAACTGGGGCCAGTTTAGTCTATGTCCAGAGAGCATGTGCCTTTGTGTGATGCCATGGTGCTTGTAAGGCTCTCTTGGCTTTTACCAGTTTTTAGCCTGACACTTGTGCTCCTCCAGCTTCTCTTACAGCCAGAGTCAGATGTGTCCCTGAAGTGATGTAATCTCCTCTGTTGCTGTCAGTGTGAGATGTATTTTTACTGCTTTGTGGCTGGTGAATATGGAGCTTGAGTGAACTGCACCTTTGCTTTCTGTTATGTACAGCTGAGTGTGTTCCTGTAACCACTTCAGAATGCTGTTACTTTTATCCCTCTATTACAAGACTATTTTCTGTGTTCTGTCCCTCTCCCTTTGGTCAGGGTATTAAGTGTCTCAGTGTCTCAGCTAGGTGAGGTGCTAGGGATAGCCCCCTTGCACTTTTTTTTCCAAGGTTTTAACCCAAATCTTTAGGATGTGAAAGCAGTTTCTCTTGATATTCAAAATGGCTGAGCTATGAGTTACCTGAGTTTTTGATAGGGCTCTTTTAATGGAGAACTCTAAACAAAACTCTCTCCTTGGGGGAAAGTTAAACAAACATAGAAACCAGAAATTGAACAAATTTGTGAAAGTTTCTCAGAGGGAATTTACCTCATCCTACTCCTATGAATTGACTTACTATCTTTCAACTGAAGTTGCAGCCACCACCTATTCTTCACCTGCTCTCTGTGTTTTCCTCAGAAGAGGCAGCACTCAGCAGCACCTGGTACTGCTGGCTTGCTCATGGAGAGAAGCAGAAATTTGCTTACAAAATCCTGACCTGCTCATTCAGTCATCAATCCTGTGTAATTCATCTCTTTTGTAATCCACAATCAGGTATAAAAAGATGTTTGAAATTACAACTATTTGAATTGTTTTTCCCTTTGTGCATTATTCTGTACTGAGCTRTAACTATCTACATCCATCTGACCCTAAAGTCCCTCCTCTACCCATTGAACATCTTTGTTCATGTATTTTCAAAAACACAGCCCCTTCTTGTGCTGGTACATCATCCTGGGCCACCAGGGCCCATCTTCCCTCTCTGACTCTCATTCCCAATCATTTTTTAATAATGAAAGGAAACCTTGCTTCTGGTTTCTTAGACACCTCCAGCTGGCAGCCTCCACCAACCTCTTCATCCAGCCTGGTGTATCTCTGTGTATGCTCTGTGCTGCCTGAGTGCTTGTTGAGGAGGGCCAGGGGACTGGCTCTCAATTTCCATATCTGTCCCAGGCTGGTTTGGAAGGAGAGCTGCAGAAATGATTCCCCAGAAGCTCCTCAGCTTTGGGGAGTGGGCTGCCACCCAAGTGTCTGTGAGGCTGATGCTGCTCCATGGTTGTCAGAGGTACCCCACAGACACACACACACACGAGATGCTCTGTGATCCCAGAGCCTGGTCCTGAAAAGGAGCAGTGAGGGTTTGGGGACACTCCAAAGGAAATGCAGGATCTTCCCACATTTCAGCTGCTGGGAATGAAAAGCTTTGCTGAGTGCATGAAGCTTTACAAAGGTTTGTATCTTGCTCAAGTGTCAAGCAAAGGTCAAAAGTTGCTTCCCTGACACAAAATCCTTTTCCTTAGTGGAGCAGGGGAGGAAACCGAATCCTTCAAAGAAAGAGGTCCCCAGGAGATGCACCCAGAGATCAAGGCAGACCTGTACCATGACCCAGTGCTGACAGTGTGGGCAGTGCAGGGGCTGACAGTGCCTCAGCTCTTCAGGTTTCCATGTGTGCCCTCATGTCAGGAAACTCAGCAGGAGCATTTCTCATCTAAAACTGGTAACTGATTCCATGCACCAGCTCAGGGATAACTGATTCCATGCACCAGCTCAGGGATTGGAAGCCATGGTACAGGGAAGAGGCGCATCAAGTAGATTACAGATAATAACAATTTGTGTTTCCAAGTTCAAGATTATCACATATTTAATTCCACACACCTTCTTATTCAGATACTACCATTCCAATACATTCTTTCTACTTTAGATTTGAAGTTCAAAGAGAAGAAATAGTGGGATCCATGTTCTGGATTGTACATTGCAGTTTTGTGCATTTGTTTCTGTGGAAGGAAGGGATGTGAATCATATGCATTAGGAACAAATGAGCAATCCAAACAGGTGCTGCAGTTAGATACTGTATGTGAAGGAAAAAAACCCAAACAAACAAAGCTCACATCTCTTCAGTGGTTTTTTTTTTCCTTTTACATTTTAGCCAGATGTCATGCAAGTATTTTGGTACTGCTTTTGAGAACACTCTTGAAGTTTTACAGAGAGCTGACAAATGGAAGGACTATAAATGTATGTGCATTTCCCAGATGAACCGTGCTTGCCAACCAGTGCAAAGGAACAAAGAGTTAAGTCAAAGCAGAGAAGTTCCTCTGAGCATTTTGATTATGAGAAGATTTGTGGGGCTTTGCTTTAATAACTATAAAATACTTCAAACTGGTTTCTTAATGTCAGTATTATTTATTTTCAGAGCAAAGTTCAGAAAATCTTGAATGATTGTATATGATTTTTTTTACATGTCTTGGCTCCTTCAAATGCACATATGTATACTTTCTTTTTCAGAAGTGATAGATTGCCAAGTTATCTGACCTCTCAAGAGAGGAAGTTGGGAGGACAGTTTAGTAACATTTTCTTTCATTCCCAATGTGGAATAAGATCAAAAAATATGTATTTTAAATTCTGTTAATAGCCTTATCTTTTCTAAACCATAAGGTACTGGCAAAATAACAGTGCAAGTAAACATGGCTCTTGATGCACCACATTAAAAAATGGCTTTTGTTTATGAAAAGTTTTTTTGTTGTAGAAACTTGTGGGAATAATGTTGTATTAATGGTAGGATGTTGACCTTTTCCAGCTATGGAAGATAGTCTCAGAACAGGATCCAGGAAAAACAAACATGGAAACTACTTAACTCCTTACTTGTGTGCCTGAAACTTTGTGAGGAAGCATTATTTAACTTAGACTATTGTACTTACAGATTGTGTCATTACATTAAAGTGCCACACRCACAACCATTTTCAGCAAGTACAAAGGTCTTGAGAGCTTAAGGGAAAAAGTCACTTCAGCAAGGAAGAATATTGCTATAATTTCATGTAATATATGTAATAATATGCAGTTGCCTGCKATTATCTGCATTTGTTTATAGTCCCCCAGGGCAGATTTTCTCCAGATTTTAGGGTACACAGTGCAGTGCAACTGAACAGGAATTTATACTGAGAAAAAGTGTGAAAAGAAAGATGTTCCATGTTAGAGAGGACTTAAGCTCATTCTCCTCCTATAGGCTAAAGCAGACTGCTCTGATTTCTTAAGTGAAAAGCCCCAAAACTCAGGTGCATTTGGTGTAACTTTTGCATGTGACCTTTCCTATACAATCCACCTTCACCTCTGCTGAATTCACTCCTGAACTGAGAAGTAGCCACAAAACTTAAGGCTTCTGACATCCACTCAGGATCTTGAAATGATACCTGGGAGGTGTACAGGTGGCTGTTGATAGTTTCCCTGTGGTCTGGAAAAAAAACTGATGGAGGCCTGGGGTGGGGAAAGAAGTTAAATACTCTCTGATCTGTCATTGCACTGTGTCTTCCTCTTTTTTGAACCAGCGGTAGTCAGATGTCCTGTAGGTGGTTTCTCTGCCATTCCCCTCCTTTGCCCACACATGTTTCTTCTGAAGCCTCTCTGATGACAGTAGACAGTAGTCAGATGCCCTTACAAGAAAACTGCTAGCTTCAAGAAGAAAATGGAACTACCCCAGTTAATATCAGCTGGACATCTCACCCATGGTTTCCACTAGATTTCATCTAGATCTCATTTGCCATTCCTGTCAATTAGATTGTATTTGTCATAATTAGGCACAAGCAAAACAAAATAACACCAACAAAAAATGAACAAACAAAAATATCCCAACAAGCAAAGTTTATTAGCATCAAGCAATTTTAATATTTTCAATAAAGTGTGTAAATCATGAATGCACAGGGTGAAAAGTAGTCATTASTACAGTGTACCAGTTCACCTTCAGAGTGCTCTATGCCCAACAAACAAAATCAGAAACGTTGATTTCAAAACAGGTTTGAGGGTTTTTCCCTAAAGAGATTAGATTTCTGTACTGTCTTCAAACAACATATAAGTGCTACCTTTTATTACTAGAAGTGCACTTTTTACACTCTGAAGCTCTCAGGCCTGTTCACACACGAGGTACTTAAATACATATATTGTTTGTCAGGAGAAAACCTCAGCTTTGCAAAATATAGAAGCTTCAGCTCCTATCAGCTTTGCAAAATATAGGAGCCTGTGAGGAGCTATTGCCAAAAAAAAAAAAAAACAAAAGCAAGAAGTGTTTCCCTCTTGTGTACAGTATCTCAGCCTGTCACTGCTCCTGGGGCGAACTGGCTGCCAGCTCAGGAGGCAGCAGCTGATCCCACAGCTCCCAGTTCACCCTGGGAGTGAAGCACACTGAGCTCTGCCAGCTGTATGCACTTCTGATWTTCAGTCATTACTGCATGGGTGCCCCACCTGTGCCCACAGCCAGTGATAGAGCAGAAATGGGGTGCAGGAGGTGCTRCAGCCTCCCAGCAAGCTGTCCTGCCTGCAGCCTTAGGCTCTCAGGAGACATTGCTTCCTCTCTTGGCTTATTCACAGGTTCATGGTATGTTGGGAGGGAAGTCATAAGGTAAATCTCCCAAGACCTCATCTCTCCTTAGTAAAATGGATTTTTTTTTARGTGTTTGACAAGGAGTTACATCCATTGTGTGCTGATTTTTGGTCATCGTACTTATTTACTAAATAATTAAGTGAGAGTTCGAGGCACATAAGGGAGCTTGGAGCCAGGGTTTGGTACTGACTATTTTTGCAGACTAGGTTCTTGTTTTTTGGATMATACCACTGTGGTTGAGGTTCTCAATCCTAGTAAAGAAAGTATCACCAATTCCCTCCTTCAGCCCTCTTGCTTCCTTGCAGTGCATGCTCTGTGAACTGTACTTGGTGTGCATAGAAGTATCTGTGACACAGAGGCCTTCATCTCTGGGAGACTCTGTACACAGTACAGTTAATAAGCACTTACTAGATTTGACAGGGCTTTTTTTYCTTGTTTATGTCCCAGTAAACTGTAAGATATGCCATTTCTGCTTCTGTTGCCAGCACAGATGGGTCTAACTTTCCCCTAAAGAGCTCAAATGATGGAGTTTCCACAGTCCACCAGCAAACTTGTCAGCATATCTGAAGTTCCTGTGCTGATATCTGTGCTATTATACCCTACGTGGTCTTTGCTRCTGCAGTCTAGGGAGAGCTGACCCATTCATTTCTTACTTGTAGGCAAAGTTTCTTGTATTGCTGACCATTCTTTACTATTTTCCTCTTGACTGTTGAGATGCAGTGTCCAGAACTGAACTTCAACCATCTGACCACAAGCCTGTCAATGCTGAGAAGAGGATAGGGGTTATTTCAGGTATCTTATGCTTGTCTACAGTGTTCACAATCTTAGAGACAAGAAAGGTCATTGGAGATGTCACTGAGGATTGAACTAGATGACCTTTAAAAGGTTCCTTCCAACTCAAACTTTTCTAYGATTCTTTGAGACRGTTGTAATTTTCTTCTTAAATTATGTTGTTGCTGTGGCATCTCTTCACATTTGAATCTGGTGCTGGATGAATGTGTATGTAGCTGAATATTGCAGTTCAATATTTAATGCAACATTYACTGCCAAGTAATTCTTACTGGTGGAAGCTACACCTACAGGATATAAGGCTGAGGAGGTGGAGAATTTTTCCACAGACTATGTCTGCAAAAAATACTGAAGGGATTGTCAGTCTGCATGACAATTCTTTTCTTCCATCACTAGAAGGTTTCATCTGTTTCCAGTCAGAAACTCACCATCTAGGAGGCTCTGAATATTTCTAGAAAAGTAGTAGGAAGTTCATTCTCTAGTTGGTAAAAGGTGGGGAGCATAAGAACAATGTGGCATTCACCAGGAGTTGTGGAAGTCTGTGTATGCCCCTATGGGTTTTAATATCATTTCCCTTATCAAAGTTTGGAAGGAATGCTTGCACAACAGTGCATTTTTTTTCATATCTGGGTGATAAATCAGAGTGAGGAGGTACAAGTGGCAGCCTGTAATGGCACAGCAGAGTGTGGACACACAATAGCTTCTACATGTACCGTGCGATACCTCCTTGGCTCCCTAAGRCTCCAGAAAGTGAGAAAAGCCTGTTTAGGACTGCCTTTTCAAAGCCAGTCAAAACAAAGTAAAAATAACAGCAATCTTAATCATCCCTTGCCAATTTGGCCAAAATTACTGGGTATGCTTTGCTTAGGTCAATTTTGCTRGAACATATCAGTGAGTGAGAAGTTCATTTGCAATGTAACTGTGCCAATAAATAGCCAAAACATAACACTTGGAAAACTCAGTAGATGGACAGCACTCCCATTTGTCAGCAGCTACTTTTCCAATGCACTGAGAACCGTGGGTGGCATTGGGGGGTGTTGTGGGAAGGTTTTGGGAGGAGGGGTTGATTGGAATAGTTTTAGTATGAGGACTGTCTTACAGCTAATCAGTTGTATGAGTGGAATTTTATCTCTACTGGGAGGTGAGCTCATTCGCCTTTATCGACCTCAGATCCATGTTTAGAAAAAAGTGAAAAGTAAGATGCATTCCTCTTCTTGATGTCTTATTCTTACAAAACACAACTGCTTGTTGCCACCCTGTGTCTTCTGAAAATGAGCTGTGTTTAATTTTGGTCTGGTTTGTACTTTCTTCTGCTGAAACAAAAATGCAATCCCTCAGATAAGCTCTTTGTATTTCTGGATCCTTTTAGTGATGAATTTTAGAGCGTCTCACAGCCCATAAAAATTTCATCAAAGTACTCCAGGAACTTTCTTCTGGTTTTCTTTTGTACTTTTGTTGAAGACCAGATTATAGAGTAGAAGTAAGGCAGGATGTTTTATTCACTCTAAGGTTTCCTGAAACCCAGTTGGCCATCCATACTACCAGGCATGGAATTTCCAAAGTCTGTACATTGCTTTCCTACCCTATTTTCACTGCATGTTTGTTTTGCTTTTTCTCCCTGGCTATTTCATGCCAACCCCACCCTTCTTTTTTGACTGGGTGGTTTTCTGTCCAAGAATGTTCACCTAATGAACTTGAAGATACTCTTGCCAGGTGGCTAATTGGTGAAGAGTCTTCAGGAGAGTGTGGGAGTGGACAGTGGAGACAGAAGGAGGAAGCTTGTGGATATGATTTGTCTAGGAGCTGGCAGCAAATGGCTGGGACTAAGGCTAGAAGAGGAGATGAGCAGTGAAAGCAGGAGGGAACAGTGAGTTGGGCAGTAAAGGAAACCATTCTAAATGCAGCAGGGCTCAGGGCTGCACAAGGGGAAGGTAACTTCAAGCTGTTCTRTGTCATGCGGTGGACATGATCATCAATAAGCTGTCATGGAGCAGGTTGTCATGTTGGTGTTCCTCTCCCACTTGGAACAAAGTTGCTGGAAATAGAGGGAATTGGAGTATTGTCAGTGTAATGTTTTGTTTGTCTGAGGGCCAGGTTTCTCTGTGAGGTATAACAGTGCCCAGCTCACTCACTGTGTGCAAAGTGCTGTTTAAATAGGTGGCTCAGTGCCATCTCAGCTGCTCTCACCGTGGGCACTGAGCATCCATCCCTCTCCCAGTGGTGTCAGTAGAGGAATGAAGGGGCCTTTGCTGCCTTGTTACTTCTGGGGAGAAGGTGGAGAAGCTGGGGCAAAGGAGCATGAGGATTATTTAATCTCGTCTTGAGTTTGGCCAGTCAGCAGCAAGTGGCATTTGCTTCATATGTGCTTGGTTAAAAGAAGGTTTCTACTAAGTTAAAATGAATTTGGTTCCCGAGTCAACCTTTGGAAGATTTTCAACAAACCACTTAAAAATGCAGGGAAGACTTAGCGAAATAAATCTTATTTTAGTAAATAAACTGAATCACAATTTTCCAAAGCCCCTCTACAAATGGATTTTGTAAGACTTCCTGAGAGACAGAAACAGTGGTGTGCACCAGGATCCAGTGCTTGCTCTCTTYCTTGGTTTTCCCAGGCTGCAGGAAGGCTGCTGACACTGGATGGGCTGAGGATGGAAGTGCATGCTTTTGTGAGATGGAAAAAGTGATTCATCCATCCTCCTCCTTAAGCACTGCCTAGGAAGGACAGCACAGGCAGGGTTTCTGTGCCTGTCCTTTTCTGTAAAGACCTTTCTGTAAGAGAAGTGTGGCTGGAGGAAAAGGAAGGATGGTGGAAGAGATGAGTCCTGGTCTCTGCTGTCTAAGTAGCGCCTGTATAGCCAGTGCTGAGCCCTACCATTTGCCCTACAGGAAGGCTGCCTATTCTACCAACTCCTTGAAAGGGAAATTCGTTGCAGAAGTACTCACAAACTTCTCCCTTCTGAGTTGGTCACCTATTGCTGTCTCAGCTCTCACACTGGTGGTGCTCCAGGCTGGTCCCATACTTCGAGATCAGCCATAAAAGTGATGCAGAGAAGGATTCTTCCGGTAACTGAATAGGAGATGTTATATTTTAGTGGTGTTTCAGGTAGAACTAATGCATACTGGGAGCACCAATAAAATGAGAAAATTCAAAAGTAATGCCATAGTCACTCTAGCATTTAGATTTTATTCCACTGGTTTGAATTTAATATTCTTTTTAAGTTAGGCAATTCTCAGTATGAGGCTCAAACTTGCAATTAAGTTGGAGCTGGTAGAAAAATGTTAAACCTCCTGAACTTGCACACATTAAGATAATAACCCAGTTTGTTCTAAAAGAACATAATGAAGGAATTCAGTGAATGGGAATTACATAAACTGTACCATTGGTGTTGAAGGACATGATCTATAAATTAGGAGATTGAGAGTAAACAGGAAATTCCACAGAACAATTTCAGGATAAAGAAACTATAGCAGCAGATGGAAAGATGTTTCTGTTGGGAGATTTTAGAGGTTGATTTTGATACCATCTACCTCTTTTTAGAAGGAACAACAAGTCCATCTCCATGTTTTGGTTGTGAATTCCAGCTGTGCATTAGCAGAGCAATGCTAGTGCCAGCTAGAGCACAATGTTGCRCGGTTCTTGTCCATCTTGTTCCCATATACGGGTCACACCTCTTTTTCTCTCCCCTAATATCCATATTAGTAACTTTGTGGGCATGATAAATCTGAAAAGCACCCTAAATGTGTTAATATATAACAAGTATATTTGAATATGTTTGGATTTTCCTTAAGGCTAGAGCAAAATAAGAGATAAAGGGGAAATAGATCTTGGAATGAAAAATAGTTGAAGCCTTTATGCTTACATATAATATACCTTATATCATGTAAAGTAGATGGGAGTCTATTTTCTACTTGTTTTAATGCTTATGGATCAGGCTGCAGTATAACTCCTGGTAGCAATTAGTCACAAAGACTTACTCAGTCTTTTTATTTCACCAGCATTTCAATCTCATAGCAAAATTCAACCTGCTTTCTGTAAGGATATCCCCAGAGAAAGGCTAACATTCCTACAAAATAAAAACAGGGTCTTTCAGTATTAAAAATATGGACAGAAATTTTCTTGTCCACAAGTTATTATTTTCATAGCAACTACTTTGTAAAACAACAAAAAGTCCCTCCCCTGAAAAAAAAAAAAAAAAAAAAATTCCATAACAGAAAAGAGAGCAATTAGCAAATAGTTTGAATGCCTGAGATAAGAAACCATAATGGCTAGTAGGAAAGAAGAAACCTCACGTTTAAGATAGCTTCTCAGCAAGCTGCATAATAGTGTCCAAACATGCTTCCTTTTGGCACATGTTGGTATACACAGACAAAGAAACAGGAAAGGGGATTTTTTTTTTTTTAGTTAATTCCTTGTGTCAGAAACAGACACTGATGGAGAACTCAGTCATAAACATACATTATTCTTACTRAAGAAAAAAGGCATAGCCTTGGTTTTGTCTGAAGGGCTGTGTTACAGTTGSAGTAATGTAGCTCTGGAAAGGATGCTTTGGGGGATCAGGTTCTGGCTTTCATCTGTACCCTGCCTTGTCACAGCGTTACTGATGTGCTCTGCAAATGCCAATGGTGAATAAACTGACTCAGATGATAAAGAAACATATCCCTTTGCTATGCAGAGCATGAATTCTCAAGGCTGCTGTAGAGAAAAGCTGCTCAGTGCAGCCAGCACTGGGTTCCTCAGTTGTTCTCAGGTCTAAATACAGAACTGTCCATATCACATTTCCCTCCCTGGAGGTGGACCTCCAGAGAGTGAAGCTCAGCAGGCACACAATAAGGATGATGATGATGAGCAAATGTGGAAGAACTGTGATTCCACTCGTCTACAGAAATGGATATCTACAGGCTAGGCGTGAAGAGCTTTCCGTGTGTGTGTGCTTGTTCATGTGTGTGTATGTGCAAGACCCAAGCTTTTACTGAACACATCACTCTCACAATTAGTTATTGTGAAGAAATTTCATGCAAGTAGTCCTATAGTAAAGTTTTCTTTCTAGTTTGAAATAATCAAAAAGATAAACATGGAATTCTTTAACAAACAGTTTCAACTTAGTACAATGGACTGAATTGCAGCTATTATACTGTCATCATTATTCACAGAGAAATGTGGTTCTAATCTGAAAAGAAGACTTTACTCACTAAAGTGATGCAAATAATTAGAAAAGACAGTTTTGCCACTGTAGAACACTGAAGAAAGGAGGTGTTACCCACTGATGCAGCTCTAAGAGCTTTGCAAGTGTTAAACAAAAGACATGGCGGACCTGAGAATTAAATTGCTCATGTCTGCAGAGTACTAATCCAGTATTTTAGCTATGAAATAATGGTAGTGTTCTGAATTTCTGCTTTTGGTCTCCATGYACCTGTTTGGTTCCAGCTGTTTCATTAGAATGGTGTCTAATTTGAAGTATACTCTAGGTCTTCCTGCAGCCAGCCCTGCAGTGCCAGTGCCCCTACAATCTGTATTCCTGCATTCTCAAGAGCTTTGTGCTCTTCCACTAGAGTATGGGACAGAGGAAAGTGGAAAAGGAGACATAAAGGACCTGTGTCTCATCCTGATACACAGCAAGGAAGTGGTTGGGTAAGCATGTGGATCCAGGAGCTAGGCATTGTGTTCAGTCTTTGTCTCTAAACATAGCCCAGATTGAAGAGGAGAAGCTAAATTTCATCCTACATGTATAAGGACTTCTTTCAAAGACCAACAGCAGTCAAGATCTCCCCAGTCCCCTGTGGAAATTCCACTGCATTCAATGTAAAAAAATCTGATTTCTTGCTCCRGTGAGATGTGTTTCAAATAGGCTGCTTGGCTGGCTCTGCAGGGATGCTGACGCCGCTCTAAACAAAACTACGCAAGCAGTCCGGCTGTGATGCCACATTAATCTCAACAAGTGTATTCTTCAAGTGCAGCTGGGGATTAAACCTATCCCAAGAGCTCGTGTAGGAGGAGGTGGTTATGCAGTAGCAACTTTGTTTAACATTTCTTCACGTTTGTGACTAAGGGCGAGTTCTCAAGTGCACTAGACACTACTAGAAAAGGGAAGGATTGTGCAGCTCCTGGCACTGCATGTTATATACCAACAGAAGAAGCAAAGATTTATTTTTGCTCGCTGAATGAGAGAGAGAATGAAGTGCTGAGAGCTCTGTAACGTTTCATACTCTCGTAGACGCAAAGAGCCAGATGAATATTGTTGGAAAGAATGTGTTTATACAAGATTCATATTTATCRCAGAAGCTGTGGTCTTAACATTAGACGAGGCATGGGATGAGAAARCTAAGCATGTAGTAACTCAGCAAAATTCCTACTTCTGCCATGTATTAGAGTAAGCTTCAATTACTTATTTTAGGGGGTTATTTTAGAACAGCTTACAAGCAATTTGCTTGCAATAAACACTTTTATATAGATTGAGAGAAAGTGAAATATATTCATTAAAAAAGCATTGTTTTCCAACTTTACTTAACTTTCCCAAGGCAAACAGCCACAAATGGTACTCTGAAAATACATGCACTTGTAGCCTTTAACAAAAATTATCGCCGGACTTTGGACAAAGTGCCAGACTTGGTCTCAACCTTGCACTGCATTGCAGGTTGTGGATAGCACAATCTGGATGGGTTCTTCTGGGATCTCAGACTATATTCCCATGCTCTTTGACTTCATTGATTTAGCAGTAAATGGCACATTCTTGGAATGCTTTCAGTGGAAAAATTCTATATAATATGGATAGGAAAAAGCATGTGAAATAGTTTGTATTTTAAGCAGAGCAGTTATTCCCTCTTGTTATATTACTGTGCTTTCTTTCATTCCCATGTTATTCCTAAAGATTGTTATTGTGAGAGATTCTGAGCCTTGAGAAACTGAAGTTAAACTAGTTTTTCTTTAAGCTGCTTTCTAAGAAAAAAGAAGGAGAGATGTTGGAAATTTTCCCATCAAACATCTGTTAGATGTTAGACCCGAATATGTTCCCAGTTCAGCTGTTCTGGTCTAGTACTGGGGTGGTGTAACAGAACTTAGTGGAGTTAATCGGAGATGACAAGGCAATAGCATTTTTTGCAACACACCTACTGTTTAAATAGCAGTGATGGCAGTATACTGAAAGCTAAATTAATTGCAAATTAGGAAAATCGTGTCGTGAGAGGCAGAGGAATCTGTGAATTATAGCTTTTAACATAAAAAAAAACTGTAAATGGCCAGAAGTTGACCCAGAGGGAGCCTTATTCTAGCAGACTTTCAGCATCAATCTCCATTTGCAGTGGGAACCTTTTCTGGGTCCACTGCTGAAAGCCAGTGAATGTCCTATTCCGGCCCTATATTCAGGCTGCTCTATCTTTTGAATGTCCTTTCCATTTTCACTAAATCTTTCAGGAAGGAATATATCTAGATCTGAGTTTTGATGTGCAATGTGTACAATTACATTTCCGTTCACATGAAGATTAGGGGAAATAAATTACTTTAAAAGCCCGGTTTAAGATGAGTACACAAGCTATTGCCTGCTTTACTTGGGAATCAAAGCCACATTAGTAAGAATTTACACTGTTGTGAAGAAGGTGAAAAAAAAGTAAGATTAATTCTGCACAATGCCCTTTTGGTAAACTGTAGCAGAGGAAAGGRGAATTAAAGTTGGTCTGTAAAAGCAGCTGAAGCAATTCCCTCCAGCATGAGGAAATCTTAGGCTGGAATGAGGCCAGGAGAGCCAGCATGGTGACATTGACTCCATTCACAGCATAGCAGATGTAAAAAAGCAGGAGACGGCAAGATCCAAACTTGCTGTTCTCCARCATCAAAGCAAGGAGACTGCTCTTGGGTAGTGTATGGCAGAACAAATGTTAACAGAGCCACTTTTGCTGACCTGAAATGTTTTCTAGACTTGTGATATTTTATTCCTWAATAAGGCAAAATTATTTTTTTTAAAGACTGAGATGAAAAAACAGTTTTAGAAAAGAAATACAGATATGGCAATGCAGCTGTGGTCTAGGCTCAAACCTGAGCTTGCCATCTGTCCTGTAAGGGCTGTATTTGCTCACTAGCTCAAGAGTTGGCACCTTATYTCATTTTGACTAAAACCCTTATTTTGTAATTAGGAATTCTGTCCCATTTTCCCTCCCCAATATCTTTTAAATCAATCTATATAAAGAACCTTTTCTGACATATTTCTGTTTTCATTCAGCAAAATAATTCTACACAGCTCTGGTTTTGAAGCTGTTTTAAGTCCAGAGACTTAAGTAAGTCTCTCTTCAGACTGCCCTTAGGATGGGTGGCTTCTGTGGCTGCATGTTCCCAGCTTTGTTTAGCCCTTAAGAGCTAGAAAAACTGCAAGTATGCAGTGGTCGAGCTGTGTTTCMCTTTGATTTTCCACAGCAAGCAGAGTGATAAGCTTTTATACAGCCTACTTGGGATCTGTAGGACTAGTAGCACTTAATTGTACAGATTTTTTGGCATTCRTGTTCAGCCTTCAAACAGTGCTTATTCATTGCAGCTTATTCATTGCTTTACCATCCATGGGCATAACATTTCGTTCCAAGCAGTGCTATGGAAAGCAAACTGTATTCCTGTTAATATTACATGAAGCTTAAGATTTTTTTTTAAACCACCTCTCTCAAGACTGTTTATCTGTCTACATTGATATTTGTCTAAAGATATGTTTTACAGTCTATTTACTTGCTGATGTGTCAGAAATTTGTTTACCAATAAAATGCAGATAAAAATATCAAGTATGTGTGTATTRGTTTCCAGTAAGTTTTTTCTATCCACAGTTTTTTTAAATTATAAATATAGATAATAATGCAAAAGGGAATACATTTCAGGGATAAAAGATTTGTCATTTATTGGGCTATRTTCCATTTATTCTGTGGTGCCTTAATCAAAGTAAACTGACCCAAAAATCTTCTTTTCTTCATTCAGACCAATAGAGTGCACCATTTGSGCCTCATTTCCAGGACCTTTTCTCACGGGAATTTCCCACTCATGTTGTGGATAGTCTCTGTGAGCAACAACTGAAGGAGCAGGCAAAACCGCAAGGATTGTTACAGGCATCTGATTATAATTACTAGCAAAGCTTCTAATCCTTGTTTCCCCAGCTATAGCTTCAAAAATCAGCTAATAGCACCACATGCAAACATTATCATAATTACTTTGATGGGTTTAGGCATTGGGCAACACAGACAAATTTTGGAGCAAGATCCTGAGAAGGTCTTAAGTCTTTGCCATGACTGCAGCTTGCATGGAACAGCAATGGAAAATTATCTGAACTCATCAAACGAGCTTATCATGAATGAATAGTCCTTCTGTGGATATAATGAGGAGGGAATAGACTAGAATGGTGTAGGAGAACTTCAACAAGAAGCTCTGTATTTCATGTTTGTTGGGACATTCATTTTTCATAGTATTTGTGCTCATTTTTSGTTTTGTAGTCTTCATGCAGAAGATTAAAATTAATCTCTCCAATTGTTGTGGGAGTTTTGCATAACTTTTTTTAAAAAGCCACAAGTGCTGTGCATGAGCTGTTCATTTTTTTACATTTGTAGAGCCTRTTGGAGATCAATAGCATGGAGATAGAAAATGTTCTTTACTTGGGGAAGATGGACTGCACTGACCAGAACTGTAGGGGTACAAGTACTGGGTGCTGCCCCATTCCTCTCAGTCCACCTGATGATCAATAGAGGGAAGAGCTGATAGTCCACAGAGTCACCTAAGACTGCCTAAGGCAAGGCAGATCAGCAGCACCCCCAACAAGGAGGATTTCCTGTGTTCACCCTTTGCCTCCACCCTGCAGAAGGAAATCCACTCAGAAGAAGGTGGTACAGAGATGCCTGTGTAGTATGCCCTGTTTCTGCTTCCCAAAGAAAGTTGAAAAAACTTTTCTGGCAGATRCTGTAAGAAGCAGCTGACAGTTTGGGATAAGTTCATTTGAGCAGACCCATAAAACACACACCCCAAAAATCACCAATTTCATTTTTATAGCTCAACTGTCCCATTGGATTCCTATGGTCCTTAGGARGGACAGTGAGGAGAGCAGCCACTCTGCATACCACCCGTCTCTCCAGAAAAGGAGCTGATGAGCTCCAGCCAAGAATGGCCTTCKTTTTACCAGAAGTAACTCATACCTTGCATTTTTTAGGCTGAAGCTGCAGGGCAGTGGAATGTAACGAGTGGCTTCCTGACTTGTMGGGCAGCAGCCCCATCAGGAATGCCTGTTGGTGGCTTCTCCATGTGCTGATGGATATCAGGAATAGCAGTGGTGCAAGAGTCTCTGCAAGACAAAATTTAAGCTTTGGATAAGAGAATATCTAAGTACAGTTTTTGGAAGTGCTTATTGCCCAACTTTATTACAATTAATTATTCAGTGTTATACCATTTAAGTCTACTGAGGGATACACAGGAGCATTTAAAGAGAGGTACTTGAAGTTGCTTTGCAGATTTTCCCACGCCCCTCTCACACCTTCAACCACTGCATGCAGAAACATAAGTGGGTGTGGTTGCAGACAGCTGATCTTGAGTGAGGCTGTGACAATCATATTGTATAATCTTATCTAATGCAGCATCAAATTTTCCTGAAAAGACAAGCATGTTTCAGGCTGTATCTTGAAGGTCATGAGATGCCCATTTAACAATTCTCACTTACTTCAGTCAGTAGCTTCTTGTGTACCCACAAGCTTTCAGCTGCTGATAGTCAGCTTTGCTGTGAGGACTTGCTGGAGTAATTCTCAGATTTCTTTTTGTTGTACTCATTCAAAATGGCCTGCAAGGTGCCCTCTGATGGTRGTGTTTGCCTAGAGCATTGTGCTTCACTCAGTGCCATTTGACATGCCTGATGTGCAACAAGGCACATTAGTTACACCTAGAATGTAGATTTTTCAACAGTGTTTTTAATTCATTTCCCAAAATTTAAGATCATTTGTGTCATCAGCTTTTTTTAATCTGGAATCGATACTGGTGCATTTTTACTAAAATATATATGCTCCATTAGGTTTAGGAAAAGAAGTGATTAATAAGGTAAAAGCATTTTAAATGGATTCTTGGATACTTTCTATTTAATCTCAGACACTTAACTGATTTTTTTTTTCTTCACTACACATCTTTGGAACAGTGCAACAAGTCCCACTGTTGTGTGGTTTCAGTTGTTTTAAATTTCAGGATGTTTTTTTAATTATGAGCATGGAAGCATGCTTTAGCTMGCCTGTGGCTGAACAAGGCTTAAATTAGGTCACAGCCTGGCTTTTTGTGTTTACATTTTTGTCCCTGCGTGTTTTATCCCAACACATATCTTCTGCACTTCTCCTCTGAAGTTAGCAGCTGCACAAAAACTGCCTTCTGAAATGTTTTTCCAAGTCTCTGTTTATCTCTGTGGTGAGGAATAGGAATTGCTGCTGCTGAAGCTGTCTAATAGTTAGCAAACTTAAACTGGCCAAAATCCACTTCAATTCAGACGGGCTTGTCTGACACCTGTGGCACCTTGAGGTGTGATAAGGATTGTGATACCCACCTGTGTTTCTGCAAAAAGGTGGAAGGGAACTCATTGTGGGCTTCCGAGAGGTGGGTGTGGGGAGGTGCTGGGCATTGACTGGAGAGCAGTGTTCTCATCCATGGGTGCTTCCCACCTTCGGTTTGGCACACAGCCRTGACACCAGTTCAGTACAGACCCATCTCAAGCCCTTCTCAGTATCTGCACACATTTACTGAGGAATAAGAAGGCTGCAGTTTTGCATGCTTATCCTACAACCACTCTTTATTATCAGGCAAACATTAAGGTAAAAGTAAATCTCTTGCCCCGGTTTGTTGGGTTTTTTCCTAAAACTTCTGGTTTCTTAATACTACTAATTTGTTCATCTGTAGTSAGGCAAGTAAACCCTGCATATTGTCAGGGTAGGGTCATTAATCTTTCTAAGTTGAAAGCTGTATTCTGTAAAAACACACCAATTGTTAGGTGTATCTTATATCTGAAGGAAGTTTAGGGCAGCAGTGTTCTCAGTGTGATGGAGAATGTTGGGTCCTGTTGTTTAGCTGTTTTCTCAAGTCATTGCTGATTCCTGCTGACAAGGATTAAACATTCAATTGGTAACAAGTCATCAGTTCTCTAAGACACTAATTGAATGAAGTAGCCTGTTGCTTAGTCAAACAGCTGAAAAGCAATCTAAGCCTAGACTTTGCTATGCCTGGAAATACATTTCCAGTTATTTTCCTTAATGTTTCTGCTGAACATTCAAAGTACATTATTCTCACATTTTTTCGTCAAATAATTGAAATTTGTCAAATAATTGAATTTACTGAGAACAGTTCAGTCAAGGAGGAACTTCTGCAGAAATCTCAYAACTACTTCACATAAAATAATTAAAATTATTTAAATTTCTGTGGTAACTTGAAATCTAAGAAATTCATAGCTCAGTGTCTAGTCAGATAAATAATAAGAATTAACTGAAAAATCATATTAAATCATATTTCTCTTCAGAATCAAATGGCTTTATTGAATGCTGAGAGGAAATAGATTTGATTTTCTTTTTTGTCCACAATCTATCATAGTTAATAATTCAAATTCTTTCTCTGTGATRCTTCATTAAAATTCTTCTTGAATTGCATCATCTCCATGGGGTTAATAAACCATATTCTCTTAGAATTAGCTTCATCTTCCAAAGGTATCTGATATGTATAGGAATTAGATTGACAAGATCATCAAGACCAAAAAGAATATGCAAATAGGCAAATTGCTGATTCTCTTCATTGCAGTTGGGTTAATATTTATTGAGGCAATGTTGCATAACCCCAGCCAGCGTAATTAAAAATGAGTTTTCATTGATTCTTGTTTTGGTCCTTGTTACTGGAAACTTACCATATGAAAATTCTGTCAGCCTTATTAAGACAAATTTAATTTTTCTTTTTTTTTTTTTTTCTATATTTGTTGAAACTCTGTTGTGGGTTTCTTGTTTATTTGGAGGTGGCAGGGGAAGCAGGAAGAGAAATATGACTCTAAATCAAAAATATTCAGAAGAAGCTGAATAGCTCTGTCATCTTTTTTTAGTCTGACTGTCTTCGAATCTCTCCTTTTAAGTGCGCTCTCTTTTCTGTGTCAAAATGTAATGGAAATATCAGGCTGTGTTCATAAAAAAGTAGGTTGGTTTTTATCCTTAGGAKTGCTTGTTGGTGTCTTCCTGTGGTGGAAACAAATAACAGCAGAAACTTCAGTCTAGTTCATAACTGTATAAGTCAGTGGAGTTGGCTGAGGGATAGTCTGGCAGGATTTTAGCAAGGTTATTAAAGCATTGCAGGACCAGAAGGCTGTTTTTTCTTGTAAGCACCCATGGAAACTGTAAAGATATGGGAGACCTCACACACATAAGTATGTCTGCAACAAACACACAGCTATAGTTATCCACAGGCAGATAGGCCATAAACCTGCATCTTGGCTTTTGTCAATAATGCTGACTTTACCAAACACTTCATCATAATTATCAGTGTTTTTAAYAGTAAGAAAGAGTTCCACCTCATGTCAGTGACTCCCAACCCTTATCTGTTCTGAAGAAACTAGAGTGCTTTATGGCTTGTGTTAGATACACAGAGATCTGAAGAAAGCAAACAAAAGAGAGAATAAATATGTACACAGACAGAAAAATTCTACAGACATCACAGAGAGAAAAAAATATAAGCAATAGAATAGGCAAACAGCGAAATTGCAGGGTCTTAAAGAGGATTTTGAACATCAGTGTCACTGTATTTCACTGAATCACAGAATGGCTKAGGTTGGAAAGGGACTCTAAGATAATCTAGTCCARTCTGTGCTCAAGCAGGGTCAGCTAGAGCAGGTAATATTTGATTAGTCTTTTTTATTGCCCTGGTAATTTGGGAGTTACCAGTCTCTAGGCCGTCGTGACTCATTCAGCCATCCACATCATCAGTCTGTACTGAGCGCTGCAGCCTCCATGACACTGTTGCTCAGAGTTTGTTTGCTCTCATATAGTAAATGTTCTTTATCTCTGGACAAAAAAAAAAAAAAGGCAATAAAGGTTATAGACATTAACTTGGACAGGAGAACTAGCATTGACTCTTTTCAGTAGCTAGATAACAGCCTTAGGTTCTCCCAGATGCAGAAACTGTCAGAAAAGTTGAAAATATTTTTTCATGAAAAAGGGAGGAGCGAGAGCCAAAACTTCAAAGGAACCACATAAATAAATGTGCATTTGTTACTCTCTCTGTCAAAAATACAGAAGGCTGACACTCCATGTGGTAGTTGAAATCTTCTCAGGGACCTGGAGGATCCAGAACCWATAAATCTCGGGTACAGATTTTCCAGCATTAATAAGTGTTTTGGAAAGGAGGAGAAGCTTCACATTTATCTCTTGCTTCCTTTCATCCTTGCCTGTAATAGATATGGTAAATCAAGAGAGGCATCTTAGCAGAAGTTTGGGGTCATGGTTGGCTTGTGAACTGTGCCATTCTGACCATTTCACCACCAGCAATTGAMTTTCCCCTGTCAATAAATGCAACCTCTCCCATGAGACTGGTGGAAGCATCTCTGCAAGTACATTAAACATTCACAAAGACAGCGCGTCACTGCACATCACTGATTCCTTTGACACAGCTAATCCTGTAAGCAGACTGTGCTTTAGCCAATAAAGCACTAATTTAACAAAGCTTAGAGACACTCTAGAATCAGAATCTGAAATATTGAGGATACTTTTCTCAAGCTGAAGCCTGAAACCAGTCCCCAGTGACAGGACCCAGATGAGTAGTTATGACAAATTCTTTAGCAGTCTCTCTGGTGTTCTGATAGAACAGATAAGCTCCCTCTATTGTTTCTCCTTGTCTRGAAGGCTTCTCTTTTCCTTCACATTACCTGCATTTGCTACCAATTAGAGAGCAACCTAAATTTTCTCCAAGACCTCTCAAACAAAAAGCATGTACTTCAAGTAAAAGCAACTTGCCCTTACAATTTAGCAGTGCCTTCACTCCCTCAGTATCTGCAGAATGAAAAGGAGTCTCTAAACTGGAGAATCAGGGATTTGACAGGTGGACCACTTGGTACACAAGGAATTGGCTGGATGGACACACACATAGAGTTGCAGTCAGTGGCTCAGTGTCCAAGTGGGAAGCAGTGACGAGTGATGTTCCTCAGAGGTTGGTCTTGGGATCAACATCTTTGTCAGCTGCATGGGCAGTGGGACTAAGTGCACCCTCCTCAAGTTTCCTGATGACACCAAGCTGTGTGGTGTAGTCAACATGCTGGAGGGGAGGGATGCCATCCAGTGTGAAAAGCCCGTGAAGTTCAACAAAGCCAAGTACAARGTGCAGCATCTGGGTTGGAGTAGCCCTATCAATACAGGCTGGGAGATGGCCAGAGTGAGAGCAGCCCTGAGAATGGCTTGGGGGTGTTGGTGGGCAAGAAGCTCAACATGACTCAGCATGACTCAGCATCCTTGCAGCCCAGAAAGCCAGCACATGCTGTGCTGGATCAAAACCAGGTGATGTGACCAGCAGGTCGAGGAAAGTAATTCTGCTCCTGCATTCTGCTCTGGTGACATCCAGACTGTAGTGCTGTGTCCAGCTCTGGGACCCCAACATAAGAAGGACATGGACATGTTGGAGCAAGTCCAGGGGAGGGCTGCAAAGATGATCAGAGGGCCAGAACACCCATCCTGKGAAAACCACCTGAGAACTGGGGCTGCTAAGCCGGGAGAAGAGGCTCCAGGGAGACCTTTYAGCAGCCTTCTAGTATCTAAAGGATGCTTACAAAAATGCTGGAGAGGGACTTTTCACAAGGGCATGTGGTRTTGGCTTTAAACTGAAAGAGGGCAAGTGTAAATTAGATATTAGGAAGAAGTTCTTTACTGTGGGGGTGGTGAGGCAGTGGAACAGCTTGCCCACAGAGATGGTAGATGTTCCACCCCTGGAATTGTTCACGGTTAGGTTGGGTGGGACTTTGTGCAGTTTGGTGTAGTAGGAGGTATTCCTGCCCTTGGTAACAGGGTTGGAATGAGATGAWTTTTAAGGTCACTTCCAGTCCAAACTATTSTATGATTTTGTAATCAAACAAAATGGTTTGCCCTGTCTATTGTCCCAATCCTTTGCTGAAGAAGCTTCATAGCCTGTACTGCCTACAATAAATGGTTAAAAATTCCYAGTAGCTTTTGAAATCAACATTTGAAATTATAAATAGGCTTTCTCCTTGAACAGCTGTGGAACTGTCTGCTGCTGATGTTCTCCAGAACATCCTTTCCCATGAGTGATGAGATTTTGGAATCTGCAGAAGATGTGTGGGCACTCTTGGCCCCCATTAGTGCTACCTCAAACTGAGTCTGCCAGAAAAACTAGATATTTTGTAATGGATCTGGAGAATCTTCCAGATCCATTACAAAAATTCAAGTTTGTACTCCACCCTTGACCCTCTCCAAGACAGTTATCACAAGTTACATTCATTTTTTTCCAGGTAGATGATACAGAACTATTTCCTTTATGATTCAAAGGAAAATATTTTTACTCTCCTGCCTGATTTCAAAGGAAAAAAAAAAAGAAGACTTCACAGAATCACAGAGAGTTCTCCAAGTAATTGGTTGCCATAATACTTTCTCCGAATAATTTAGCTTCCCTRGAGGATCATTCAGCTTGATCTAGTACTGCCAACTTGTAAAAAGTTATTGTGAATCTGTGCAGTGAACATAATTCTATTATATAAAAGACAACTGCTCATAATTTTCAGTATTTCTATTTATTAACTGAAGATTTCTCTTAGATTACAAATTATTTAGACTATTTGTTGATTCTGGAGACAAACCCAACATGAAGGCATGCCCAGCTTAACAGCCATCAAAGTGATTGTGTTAGAATATTCGTGAGATTAACAACCCACGTACACTGGAAGGCATAAGGGTTGATTTAGCTTCAGTGTGAGCTGACTCAACAGCAGGTTTCAACAGAGTCCCAGTTACTGAAATTTCTASACCATTTGCATTGATACATCAAGGCTGGGAAATCATGTAGAGGGAACAACTGTACAAACTCCTTTCAGATGATATCATAGCACCCCACTGCTCAAGGCTCATCTGTCTAGGAGGGCCAGGAGAAAAAAAATGTCTCTGATTCTCTATCGACAATGACTCTTCATATTGCTGTACACATCTGCCTTAAAGCCCAACGTCCTTGCTGGTGGTTCAGAGCCAATCATCTGGCCTTGTCAGGAACTCGGAGACTGTCCCAAACTGTAAATTCCCATGACCGGAGCGCGAAGGTCTGTACCGAGTCTCTTGTACATGCTGCTAGAACATGTGTTCTGGGCTCCCATGTGGAGAGGGTATCCCAGTACGCAAATTACTAAAAAGTCACAGCCTCTGTAAGAGAATTAAATTCTTTCTGTAGTTAAAACAGCCAGTAGTAACTTTTATTTGCATGATCAAGTCAGTTTTGATAGCTGTTCCCATCACAAAAATAGTTACGCTTTTGTTTAAACAGAAGAACACAGAATGGAAAAATTGGCATACGATAGGCTGAACTCCTGCAGGGGTTTTAATTTTCACATACTCTTAAACTCATGGARCCTAATGAGCTTAACATTTTGGCCAGTTGCACAATTTGGAAATTTCAACAGTGAATGGTTTTTGGACCAAAAAAAAAAATGTTCTCACAAATATGAAAACTGAACAGATGTTACTATTGGTGCYTCCAACGCCTACTGACAGAAAACATCTGTGTTGAACTTCCTGAATTTTAGGATCTTGAGAACACTCCCACACACCACTGAAAGCCATTTGAAAGCAATTGGGCTGGCAGATTGGCTCTTGTGTCTATGACTGAATGTTCTAACTCAAGCAGGTGCTGGTTGTTGTCTTGCCTTGAGAAAGCCCAGTTAGCCAAGCAGCAGTCTTACAGCTATCCAACCAACTACATTATCCAAGTTTTTGGYAATATGTGCGAGGTATGCTTTTAAAAAGTCTCAGAAAGCAGCTGATCTTAATATTATGATGGCAATAAAATTAATAGAATGAATGAAAAGAACTTAAAAAAAATTTGATCCAGATACTAGCAGAGTAGGAGGATTGCACTGCATTTTATGGTGCCCTGTAACTTTTKTGGCTTTTTTGATCCTATAAAAACCCATGTTAAATGAACAGAATTTTSTTCCATAAATATACTCATATTATATACTCAATATACTAAAAACTAAAAAGTCTGCTCCTTTACATGACCATGATGCAGCAGATGTCATAGGGTAACTGGGAGTTCCCTGCTTCCTCCTGCTCCTTGTCCACACCCATCAGTGTGATAATTGTCTGGTTATAAGAGCATATTTGGCAAGGTGATTTTCCTCTCTGGTGAATTTTTGGTTGGCTTTCAAACTAACCTTCCCCAATTAATTACATAGTAATGAACATTTGACAAGTATAAATCAATGTCATTTTAGTGTCCTGTAAAACATCATTAGCTCATTCAAGTTCATTCAAGTTCATTCAAAGTTGACATCTCCAAATGTCACTATAGGACACGAAATAACACAACGCAGACACACTGCTCTACCATGRTAGAAGAGAATTTTTTAATTTCTGACTCTAACATTTATAGATTTCCAAAAGTGACAGTGGATTGGAGGGTGACAGTGCCACTTCTCCAATGACACTGGACAAACCAACAGTCCATCAAATTTCTCTTCTTCCATAAAAGAATGCAAAACAATAAGTTACTTACATAGCGGGTGTGAGAAAGTTTGTTACAAGGATGTAAACATCATAAGGCTTAGAAAATCTTAAAAAATCAGGGCGMCATCCAAATTTAACTTTAGTTACCTCTTTCTCRAAAACAGAATTTAGCTGGTAGTCAAAGGGACAGAATTTACRCATCACTGAAGTAGGGTTTTTTTCTAATTTTATAGTTGTCTTAGCTTGGTAGTCTCAGTTTAACCAACATAAAGTGAGTAGCTCTGTTAACTGCACTTCCACTCTCAGGCTAACATGGAATAAATGGATATGGTTTTGAGCACACACCATTATCATCTGATTACTCTTTAATGCTGAAATATTTCTAACTTCCAAGAAAATCCTACTGTGTTGTACTACCAGTAGCAGCATTTCTGCCATGTATTGTCTGCCAGGTTAAGTAAATATATTGCGTTTATATCAGCTCCCTTTTCATGCAGCACGATTTTTATTTCAGTCTTAACTTCTAACGGTGCTAAACCCACCGTTTCAGGACTTGATCTTTGGAGCATTGCCTTCTTGCACAGTTTAGAAAGCAATGATGTGAGGTCAGCTTTTGAGCTAGAAACCTGGGCTCCTTTTATAGACACTTTAGAAAAATGGTTACATTCAGATGCATTTGTTTGACTTAGTTTGAATATCTGCATTAGGATATCATGCCATGAGATATCACCTGCACCTGACGGGATCTTTTGATGACTACACTGCAGGTAGATAAATATCTACATCTGWTCTATAAATACAGTACTTAAAAAATTCAGTGCCTTTCAAGTCATTYCAAGTCTTCTCACATAATTCAGTAGATCATGCTTACTAGTGAGACACATTTGCTAATATAGGTCTTGACTCTGATGCTAAATTTCCTAGTTTGTCTGTTTAGCCATACTTCAGCAGAGATTCTGCTTTGTACTTTCAGAGATATCCCCTTACTCAGTCTGCAAACAAAAGCACTCTTGGCCTCTGCCCGATGCTTTTTTCCCACATCTTGTCCACCATCCTCTTCTTTCCTCTATGCAATGACCTTTTGAAGGTTTAGCATGGAAATCCTTGTGTGGTTTTGTCTAGACTTGCCCTTTCTTATGCTTTTCTTTGAGAGATCATTGCTGTGGTCCCAGTATTGTTCTTACTACAGAAGCACTGCACAGCACAGAAAGCATTTCTGACATTTACTCCTGTGTATTTTGTGACATGAAGAAACTATTAACTGGTTCTTTTGAGTTCTTGACCTACATTCCGGCATATATTTACTTTTGCACATGTTTTATCTTCTTGGGTGACATAGCAGCTTTCTGGAAGATCACAAATTAGATCAAACCGTGGGAACAGAAAACAGTACAAAATTATTTCATTACTGAGTACAGAAAAGGGATGTGGCTTCTGGTAAAGGGAATGCTTTCATAGTTCTTTTTTTATGAAGATTTAATGTGTATTCCTTCCTTAATGAAAAGAAAAATCCACCCTTCTGCAAGCTGAATCACTGTTCTGGAATTAGTGTTAATGTCATTTGGTCACCACTGTCCTGAGAGAAAATGTCGTATGTCCAGACAATGAAGTTAAAAGAACAGCAGATTGTTACCATGCCACTAGGCTGAACTAGCCTCATTTTTTAGTTATTTTTAATGAATGTTATAATTTTTTGTTTACTTTTGTTATAAATAAAAAAAGCTCGTTAACAAATGAGAAGGAAAGTCTTCTCTGAGAAGAAGAGCTGGAATGTGAAATTCAGCTAAATAACCTCCTCTAAACTAGCAAAATAGAAGAAAAACTTCTTAGAAATAACCATTAGTTATGTACCTTTTTGTTAAAGCCTGCCAGCTCTTTCARTGCTACTCTGTGTTTAAGGATTTAATATCATGCAGCTTAAGGCACAAGAGAAAAGTTTGATTTGCTTATAAATATTCTAGTAAGAMAACAGAAGTCCATCTCCTCCTGGTGCCGTGGTACATTGGTAATCATGCTGTTACCAAATGTCCAAAATATCAGAATAAGACTCCCCTTTTAGTATCAGTGTGGTGGCAGAAGTTAATGCCAGCCTTACACTAAAAATTCAGATTCAGAAGATAAATTTGAGAATTTTCAAGCCTGTGACAGTAAATGTAAATTTAGCAATACARTGAAGAAGTAAGGTAATAAGTTTTTCTCATTTCTCTTAGAAGACCAAGTGTGCCTACTTCACAAAATATAGGTTGAATGACAGAACACCTTCACTTCAGGCAGCTATGCTGCTCACTKGCGTGATGTATTTAATCCCATTTTATTTGCACTTCCCCAGCTATCTCACTTACAGACATTTTGGCAGAAACCTTCTGCTTTTGTTGCCTCAGACCTCGCTCAAGGACGGTTTGACCCTATCTGAACTCCTTATCAGATTTTCTGAAGGTTGTACCACGGTCTGGAATCCTGCACCTGCAGTGGTGGGGGCTGCGTGCAGCAGCAATGGCTGGTGCCATCTAGTGAGGAGCTTCTGAATGCTCACTGCAAACTGCTGCAAGGCATCTGGCTTTTAGGAAGTAATCATGTCTACAGTCCCAAAGACACAGAAATAAAGTCACACACTAATATGATTAACAACCAAGCCTGCACAAACTTCAGGATTTTTTTCTCTCAGATGATCTTTTTCTCCAGTGGATAGCATTGGTTGTGTTTTGCCCTGTGTATTTGTATTTCCTACTTTTCCTTGGATGGTTTGATCTGTTCTTCCTAGGTGGAATTACAAAAGCGTTTAAGTCTTGCTTAAACAAAACTCTTGAGTTGCTGAGGTGCATGGAACCATTCAAACTACCTCATCAATGCACAACATAATGTTGGAAGGTATATAAATGTTCCATTTTCTTCTGTGTCATGGTAGGTGTTGTACTCGTCAGTGTCTGAAGATCTCTGGAGGTCTGTCTGCACTGGGCAGGCCAGTTACTCCAGAAGCAGCTGCTGAGTCAAACCRTGCCATGGCAGCAGGTGCTCCATGTGGTCTGCTTTTCTCTGCCTCTCAGCCCAAAGGGGCGAAGTATTTCTGACAAAGTGTGCGCTTCATGGAGCTGAACCCCAAACCCTTCCCCTACATGTTCCCCTCTAATACATTTAATCCATAAACTCCTAGATAACCTCCTGGATTTATGCTCCAGCAGAAATGTCAGGCGATATGCCCATCCTAGTCTGACTCTGTGTGCCACAGCAGGTTATTGAGGTTCTTCCTTGTAGTTTATATTTTTGGGGGTGGTGGGAGCACTAAAGTAATACATTTTTTATTTGGGGTCAGTGATTGCTTTAGTGCCGTACACCCATTGAAACCACCTGAAAGAATCACAAATTCCCTACATTTACACCCAGTTTTCCACATTTTGCCAGCATTACATTTTAAAAACTTCTCTGTTTCTTTCTTGTGTGCCTGGAGGGATTTCTTTTCCTYGGTTAGCACTTTTTATCAGTTCAAAAGTTGCTCATTTTCCTTATAAATTATTTTATTCCCTGTTGAGTTGCTGTCTGTTCCACTTGCTGGTCTCACTGAGTAGGAGTGCACTGAGGTCCTTGCTGTCACGTCCTTTCCCCATCTGTTCTTACAGGGACCATTCCAGACTAAGAGCTCTTACAAAAAAATCCCAGCTCCAGCTTGTCTGTCATGGTCAGATCACCCTTCCCTCAGGAAATGAACTTGTCCTTTCACCAGTGACCTTTTTAAAATGTCAGGGAATTAACCTCCTTTCTTTTTGTCCACTGTTAAAGGAAATGATGGTCTACAAGGCTTGTTTCCATGTGAGGAATACTGAATCATCACATTCCATGTACCAGAAGCAATTGCAAAATGGTTATCTGTAATGAAACATGGAGAAATGGCCTCAGTGGCTGGGAAGCTCTGTAGAAACTCTGATTCTGCCTCCTCTTTATTGCAAATCAACAGTTTTCTCCTRTCTTTGTACCTCCACCCTGGTAGGTGGCTTTCTCAGCAATTCATGATTCTTGTGTTTTAAAACCTTTGGAGCAGGTACTGTCATTTATTGCATCTCTCTTTGTATAGCACATCAAACATTTGGTTGCTCTCAAAATTAGCACACTCTCCTCTGTCAATTTTGTTTCYAYACTGTAAATTAGAAGGAAGAAGGTRTTGCAACATGAYATCTCTTTCATCTGACTGATGGTAAAAGAACTGGAAATTAAAGTTCAAGCTGCAAAACATGAACATTGGGTACAAATTTAAAAGTCTGATCAGGATCTTCTTACGTCCATTGGTACTTAATTGCAAGATGTAGTTATTGAATTCAGTCACAACCTTGGCTGCATTTTCTTTCATGCATGTCACTGGACAAGTGACAATGTATATATAACATGGCAAATATTTTCTGGGGAGATTTCCTTCAGGCTTTCTAATTTCCARCCTTTGCTCCTTTCTGTAAATAGTTTTTGCACAATATTTAGGCTGGCCACAAGAATTTGTGAGACCTCTTCCAGTCAGCTGAAGTTGGAGGAAAAGCAAAGCAGGGACTGCCTATTTAGGTATAAATCCTGACGTTGGGAGCTTTGTAATTCAGCTAAAGGGTTGTGGAAGTATAAAAACAATGAAAGAACTTCTTGTTAATCTTCAATATACTCCATCAGCCCACTTTTTCCTTTTCTTTTCATGTGCTCTCTCAGAAGTGCTGGCCATGGCATTCCACACACACTTCAGTGAGCCTCTTAGCACTGGCCTGTAAGTCCCCTGGTGGGTGACACGGGGTAATGGTGCCATGCTCTGGACTAGGGAAGACGTCCAGTTTACCCTAGTGAAATGGGCAGGGCACTGTATGTTCAAGAGAACATAGTTTCTGAACTATGACATGGATGATATGTTCCCCTAAGCTTGCTTCTTTTTTTTTTTAGACCTGGAAATTTTAAGTCAATCACAAATTTACAGCTTTGGAGAATTCTCTAGAATTTCTGACCCTCCAGGAGCACAGACAGAGTAGTACCATGCATGGCATGTGTCACACAGGGGTATTTGGGGCTAAGAATTGAGTCATGCTTTGTTTGACTGAACCTTGCAAACTGATTGTCTTTGCTTAAATCTCCTTAGTGACCTTTGCTAAAGAGAGAATGTTCYTAGGTCACTTGCTAATGAAAAGGGGACATACTTGTCCAACAAAAGATCTAAGATAAAGAAGGCAGAGTTAAAGCTGACATGTCTGAGTTAACAAAGGTTAACAAAGTTAATTCAGTTAACAAGCCAAGGTACTAATTGGCTGAAGAATTACACAAACATTGTCATGATATTAAGTATTTCCCTAGCTCTGACTCTAGCCTTGTGTTAAACTAGTCCCTTGAGGATCTATTCTCTTCTCATATTAAATAACCCATATTCCTCAACAAACAAATGACCAGATAACTACCAGGAAGGCGTGGGGAAGGAGTGCTGATGCCCAGTCCTCTTCCTTGTTTTCCATTCCTTGTTTATTTCTTCCTCCACACCAGGAGGAAAATGGGACTGGAAGTGGGAGAATGTTTCTGATGTAGGAGTTAGAGAGGTAACGATTCCATTCCATGGAATACCACCTTTGAACTGTACAGCTCTGCATGGTCCCTATAGAAAGGCACAGATTTGAAAATCCTGAACACAACCAGCCTTTTATCAGAAACTGCAATGAAAAGTTTTACATGTGTTCTACCTCCAGACAGCTGCCCCCCAAAGGAGGGTAGAGGGGCACTAAAGAAACATTTTGCTTATCTCAGGAGGATGCATGGTTTTTGGAATTTAGATTATTTATTCTGGCTTTCAGGTACTCCAAAAATGAAGTGGCATTTTCAGTTCTCAGAACYCATGTATTCCTTTCTTTGTAGAAGCAACTGAAACATTTATTTTCAGAAATTAAATGCAACTGGAGCCAACTCAAATCTCTACAAATGAATGCTAATCATTTTTCAGTGTTCTTAGCAGATATAATGGATATGTTTCCATCCTTTTTGAACCTTTTTAAAGGTTCCTTTCTAGATTTGAGTGCATGAGGAACAAACCACCTTAAGCATTGAATAATGTTTAAAGGCTTTATAATAAAATTTAAGTATTTTTGATTGATATTTGCATGAGAATTATACTTTTCTACCAAAAGATCTCAAACAAAAAAAAAGATCACTGACTCCATTTTTTGATGAATGAAATGTTTATTTCCCTAAAAAGGCAGTTTCATGGGGCAGGCTCATATGTATTTTTATCAATTCCTATATACTTAAGTTTTAGCCATAGCAGATAAAAAAAGTGGAGAAAATGTGGTATAAGAAAGATTTTCTTTTTCCTGATCTTGGAACTCAGTGTAAAATTCTGGTTCAGGTTTAAGTCATTACTCTGGTGCTTTTAATCAGCACTAGATTTCCATTTGAGTCAGGCAACTTGGAAAATATGTCTACTGGGATCTGTACCTCCACTGAATAAATTTTAGAGATTCGCTGCATTTTGAAAAAAACTAAAAACTACTGCTGGTGGAGGTAGATGCATTTGTACCAGCCAGTGGTGCCTGGCATGAAGAAATGAGCAGCTGCTTGTTCAGATGCATATGCCTCCTGCCAACATAAGTTCTTTTATGTTTTAGATGTTTCATGTAATCTTTGCTTCTTCCCAGTTTGTTTATCTGAAAAGACATTGGCCGCTTGGTGCCTAATAATCCACATGAGCAGGCTTGGTTGAAAAGTAGGGATGCTGTATAAAGTCAGGTTTGGTTGTAAGCAGAGTGAATTCTATTTCACACTGACAGCTCAAACACTTAAATCCATATTTTCCTTTGGCACTCCTCCTAAACAATCAGTCCTGTCAAATCAGTCCTATCAGTAGAGCAAAAGATCCATACTGTACAAGTATGGATCATACTGTACATATTGGCTCATTCCTAGCCTTCCTCCAAAATGAAAGACTTGCACTGAGTTCTGTACTGTGTTTGGCTGTGTCAGCTTCTCAATATGGACTCATATGGTGTGCTACAATAAGATTTAAAGTATAAAACCTACCCCAAGTGTTGTGACAACCATTGTGCGTGGAAACAGTGTGGAAAATGGATTTGTTTTTGAAGCTGCAAGTAAGCTGTGCTTCAGTCATAGGAGTGGTTTGGGGTATGTGGTATGAAAACAACCATTGCAGAGATAAATGTTTATTTTAGATAGTTGTTGACTATGAAATTTTTAAAGTGTATCACAAAGGGGCCAATGAAACTAAAATAAATTTTTACTAATATCAGTAAGGCATTGTTCAGTGTCTTTGGTACAACTTCCTGMTCCAAAGAAATTAGGCTATCTTCAGGTTTCTTTTTTTCAAGTCCCCACACTGCCCTCTTTCCACCTCAATGGCATTAAATGAAATTGAACGCTTAAACAGGAATTGCATTCACCTTCTAGCTCTTTCTTTGAAGGCATGGGCAAGACTGTAAGTATTTTCTACTAAAAGAAGATAGTATTTTTTAATCAACTTTGTGGTATGAATATATATGTATTTTTTCATGGTTTGCTGTAGTTCTTCTCCTTTGTGAGATACTGATGCTGTTCTAGCCTGGTCTGTGAAAAAAATCTAATTGCATTTTAAAAACAACTTTCATTTGATTTGACTTARTTTGAATGTCTTGGTAAATGGTGCTTTGCCCCATTTAAAACATATTTCTCCAGGAAAGATTGCAGCAATGTACTATTAATGTCATTAGAGAAGTGAGTACATGCAAAACATGTGTGCCTTTGGTGATGCTACGTCTGGAACGATATTCAAATACTTCAGTTCACAGATCTCAGACATACTGTCACAATCCATTACTTAAACTTCCATTGTGTCATTTCAAAATTGTTTTTTCCCCTTTTGAGCCTTGTGATCTTGGCAGCCAACAGGGATTATTTCTAAACAATGGTTGAAGTGGCGTGAAGAGCCAAACCAGCACTGGAAGGGAGAATGACCAAGGAGCCCTGTGTGCAAATCTTCAACCTCTGTGGATCCATGCATGTCCTRTCATTTTCAGGCTCCAGTGCTGAATAGAAATATTGTCACTAAAGAGGCAGAAATTCCTGCCATTATATATCAGATTCCACTTGCAATAAGTATGGCCAATAAGCAAATTTCACAGTTAATCATATTTTACTTGTTTGGAGTGTCATACGTTATGTTGTAGGAGAATTGCTCTTGAGAAACCTCATTCCAAAGAAAACRGTTTTTTCATACAATGGCCATGAATACTGAAGTAGTGAATATTGATTTGAAYGCTACTATCCATGTGTTAATTTTGTGACCACATATGCAATATAGTCACTGCTGCTGGAGTTTCTCTATGTGGTGTTTCAGATKACTTTTATCAAAGAGCCTGGCCTACTGTGATGGAAAGAAATTCTGTGTTTATTTTTTCTTTGAGAGATTGACTTTGTTGCAGGAGTGATAACCTATCCAGCTTCATGCATCACAACTGTTCCTATGTCAATGCTGTTTTATTGTTTTTATCAGGGCCAGCCAGGACTCCTTGGATCACAGGGATTCACTGGACCACCAGGATTGATGGGGATCCCAGGAGTGCAAGGTCCCAAAGGTCACAAAGGTGAAAGAGGATACCCAGGAATAACTGGACCCAAAGGAGAAGTGGTAACTTTTGAATATCAGATGTTTTTTAGCTAATAAGCAAAATGCTAGCAGAACATCATTTCAATTGTGCTGTTTCACTCCAGGGACAAAGAGGAGTCACTGGATTCCCCGGGGCAGATGGCATTCCTGTAAGTAGCGGGTTACTTCATCTTTAAGGAATCACCACATGCAAATATTGCAGGCTAGCTTAAAGCCTTTGTACTTTAATTAAAGTGTCTGGGTTAAATTCTGCATCAGCCACGTACACATTTTTCGGCTAAGGACATTTGCTAAAGTGAGTGGAACTGAAGATATGCAACAAAAGAGCAGAATCTGTGCTCCCTCTCATTCCTCAGATAATTAAGGTCCATTTGCTTTGTCCTATGGAGAAATCCCCTTATAAAAGAGGCAGAAAAGGATAGAAATTTCCTGTGTCTCTGGAAGTTACCCAGCTAAGTATGTTCTTTTGTAGGAAAGACCTGTGACTGAAGTGCTTCACAACTTTTAAGCTTGTACACGAAGGACACRAGTTGGTCATTCGTAATTATTTCTGATTTGCAAAGCTGATATAAMAACCAGTGATATTAAGAATTCTAACTATGGTTAATTTGCTTTATAGCTCATATGGCATGCTTGAGATTGTCTTAAAAATCTTACTGAGCACTAAACAGTGTAAAACTTTGAACAAATGGACCAGGTCTGTGAAACTGAAACACTCAAAGAGGAAAACYGGGTAAAGTTCACGGCACAGTATTTTCCCAGCCTACACTTCTTTACATCTTGTGTCATAAAATAACAAAGAAATCTGAGTCACTGGAATCCCTGGACAGAGTTCCCAGGCTTGGGTTTCCTTTGTAGTGCTCCCTGACACCGGGGCCCCGCTTTGCAGCCCACGCATCCACATCCACTCTACTTTCACCCTCTTTTGTTTCCAGGAGAGCTTCCTATCAAATTTCAGGGATTTCTCTCTCACAATCTTCCTTGTGTCCCTCTTTCTTACTCTTTAAGGAAAAAAAGAAGACCATATTTGCCATTTCTATTAACGCTCCTGAGCCAAGGATCTTGTTCATCTCACTGCATCATGCTGAGTTTTTCTCTAAGCACTGACACATCCTGGGAAGCAGAGTAAATTGCTCCCCTGTGAAGCCCAGTGTTGCTATAGCTGCTTCTCTTACCTGGGCATGTTTTCTTTTTCAGCCCTGCCTCCCTGACCTCTGCACATTGCATTGTGAGGGATAAATACCTTCAGACAGAACTTGAACCTACATTTTCATTGTGTACTCTCTTCAAGCTGCCCTGCCCTTCAGGCACCCTTATATTTTCCTACTAGTTTTTTCACTGACCATGGGAAGGCAGGTAGATAGACACCTGAACAAACCACCACGGCACAGTGTTAAGATGTAGGTCTGGGAGCCAAAAGAGAATGGTGCCAAGACTGAGTCTTTTCTGGGATGAGGAGTGCAGTATTTGGTGGAGCTGAGTAAGGACATGGATGTTCTTCTATTTTTTCTAGGCAATGGAGCAAAAGCAAAGAGAAAACTCTTGCTATAGATTAAGGAGAAGGGAGAAATGTTTTATGTTAGTTTCTGGGTTTTTGTGACTGAGCCTGCTGGAGCAGAGAGCTCCTCAAGGGAGGATTTGCTTCTCATCAGCCTCAGTGCAAACCAGAAGCAACAGCAGTTAAGGTGAATGTAGGAACAGCAATAAAAATACAGTTTGAGACAGGAGTAACTTGGAGTAACTTCAGAGGCTCTGTGTCAAGGTCTTGGAGTGCCCCCAGTTCACTACCTTTGAGCCCTGCTGTTTTCTTCCATATTCACAGCCCCATCATGACACTCAGTCTAGCTCCAACAGCATCTTTGACTTTTTTCCTGGCTTGGAAGCCGTTCAAATTCAGTGAGGAACACTTCTTCCCACTCTTCAGTGTGAAGCACTGAAATGCTTACCAATCCCAGTTCTTGGTGGATCCCTGCACAGCASCCTCATCTGGCTTAGTTCTCTGCATAACAGAGCCTGCATTGAACATAGCTTTCTTACCCTTTCTGAGAGGTCCTTCACTACTCATTTTTTCATGCTGTCTGGGGCATCTGGTTCAAGCTGCAGCTATATTAAAAAAAGGCACTGTCTGTTTCTGTCTTTGAAATCCTAGTTTCCCATGGATCCAAGTCTTGGGCTTAATGTGAGAATGTCTAAATACTTCATGACTACAGGAAAAGGAAAACTAGAAACAGATGGATAGATAAACACTTTTTTTTYCCTCAACAGGGTCATCCAGGCCAGCCAGGACCAAGGGGGAAACCAGGTCATGATGGCTGTAATGGGACAGCAGGTGACCCTGGTGACGCGGGAACTCCTGGGTTCTCTGGTTTCCCTGGTAGCATTGTAAGTAGCTGGCAGTAAGTGAGTATCTGAAGCTAAGAGCATTGCTGGAATGAGTTTCATTCACACGTGGGTTGGGTTAATGGGACATCTCTTAACAAAAGGAATGTGAAGCCTTTTGGCCCAGCAGAGCATTGGTGCAGACTCAGCATGGATGCACTGCGCAGTGTTCAGTCATTGCATTGCAGCCAGGGCCACAGGGTCTGCTCAGAGCTATACCTGTCACACAGGTCTTGCAGAGAGATTGCTGAAGGAAAACCTGTACAGCTTTAATCAACAGCAATAARATTATATTAAATTCAAAATTGCTGATGAGAGTACCTGCTCCATGGCCATAGTATTGGCTTTTCATGGTGAGATACACAGGATCATGCTGATGTGAGAAGTGGGGCTCCTGGATTTACGTGGGCACATGTCAGCCCTGGGAAGTGCAGCATCAGTTCTAGCTAGGCGGTGCTACCCCATAATRCCACTCCCTGGTAATGAGGGGTTTCTCCCCAAAATTTAGAAATTCATTCTTTTACATATTGTGTTTGCACTATTTTTTTCTAAACCATAAATTTCCAAAGCTAGGCATAGTCTCTACCTCTAAACTGCAGTATGTTTATGTACACTTACGAAAACACCAACAAATTTTTTTCATTTCACTCGTAGCTGTTTAYGTGTTAGCAGAGGTGGTGTGAGAGCTCACATGGTGTTTTGGTTTTTTCGGTCACCTCCAGGGAGTCCAGGGGCCCAAGGGCCAGAAGGGGGAGCCGTWCATAGTAGCGCCGGAGATCATCAGCCGACACAGGGTACGTCCAGAACTCCCCCCAGTTACTCTTGCCCAGTGCAGTTTTTCAGACACATGATGGAGAGTAAATTTTTCTTATACTCTGATGGGCRCATCCCAAGAGGCCCACTTTGATTTTGTGTAGGCTTTGAAAGGCAGCTTCTGCTTTCTCTGGTTGCAGCGAGGTTTATGTGATGTCCAAGGGAAAAGATCTGAACTCTTATTTCCAAGGAGTGTCAGCCTWTAGGTGGATTGCAAAGGCACTGTAGATGATGTAGGTCAGGTATTTCCCTCTTTATTCAATGAATACCGTTGTATCATGCATGGCAGAACACTTTCTTTGCCATTAGTTTGTCCACTGAATGATTCTGGTTACTATTAGCACCTTTCCTGTCAAATTRTCATGCAAGTGTTTGATTGACTTAGGGTAAAATAGCCTTCAATATTTTATTTAGTTATTTAGTAAACCCCAAGTATTCCAATGGCTGTTTTTACTGTGTCTAATCCTTAAAGCTTGTTTTGTAATCACTTGCAGCTTTTTCTCATATATATATGTATATATATATATGTAACATTGCATAATTTGAAGGTATAAGAAGGAGATAAAGGATTACATATGTAGAGTATAAATCATGGCTGATTGAAAAGCTGCAACTGAACTATACACAGCACAGAAGGGATCTGCTGACATTGTTTGTGTGTATTTTATGCCAGCAGTAAGTGCCAAAATAGGTATTTCTCTTGACGTATTTGTAAGTTGCCTSTATTTTTAATGGAAACTTCTTTTCATTTTAGAAAATCTTCAGATCTGCACTGTTAGTAATCAGTAGTGATTAAGTAATGTTTAAGAAATGCTCAACTATATTGTGGCCAAGGATGGAAACTGACACCTGTATTCATTTCAGAAAGTATTTGGTTCCACAAATTATTCTGTTAACTAAACCCAAATTAACTAGGTAGTTAAGATGCTGCTCAAAATGATTGAAGGTGTTTGGCCTGAATAACACATTATTTATGTGCTGAAAGGTCTTTGGGCTAGAACATTTTTGGATCTAATTTCCAAAAACATTTCAGCATGTACTGAAGTTAARATATGTGGTCACTGAAAACAGTATGTTCCAAATGCTTTTAGTGACTCAGAAGAGAATCAAAATGATTCAGTAATTCCCATGCAACTCACAAAAATGAGCTTGGACATTTCAGCTAAAGTTATAGCCCTAATTAAGCCACTGGTTAGATAGGATTTTTCAACAAAAAAATTCAGTGTGGTCTGTTGTATAGTTCAGCCTTGTAATTTGGATCCCTAACTTCATTAGCCAACTTTGTACCCTGCTACTTTATTGCATGCAGTTATCTACAGAGTATGAATTCTGTGTGGCCCACATTCAGTTATCTCAGCATCTCTATGGAATGCATCTGTATGGAAGGGTTTGAGTAGCATTGCATGCTATAATTAGTTGTTTAAATGAGAAAAGAATTAATAAYGGATAAAAATATTTTATTCAATTTTGTATATAGAATTTATTGGATTTTTTACTTCTTTGTTTTTGTTTTGTTTTGKTTTTTTTTAGGGAGATCCTGGGGATTCAGGGATCATTGGTTTTCCAGTAAGTAGCATTACAGTGGATGTGATAAAGTGTCAACAGTAACTGATATTAGAACAACATTTATTGATAGTTGGTGGATTTTTTTATTTAAAGGGACCTCCAGGTACACTGGGTATTCAAGGACCTACTGGTCCAAGAGGACAGCGAGGAAGACCAGTAAGTATATTAAAATTATGTTCTCTAGAAAATTAACCAAACAGAAGAATTATCTCAGCAAGTTCCATTATGCTGGATTGTAACCTAGGTTAGAAATAGCAAGAAGGTGTCAATGGATGTTAGACCTTTTAAAAAGCACAGTGAGACACTGGGGGATGAATATTGCATGAAGAGGTATAGGGGTGCTGTCAGAAGCTTTTGATTCATAATGTATTTTTTTACCTCCTTAGAACATCTTCCTACACTGAGTTATCAGAATGACTTGAATATGTTACCTTTTCTGCTCACAAAGGATATGTATATTAGCTCTCTATGTTTCCCACAGGAGATTGAATGGTATTTAGAATTCAATTTTAAACTATTTTTCTGTGATTTTTTTTTCCAAAATCATCATTTACAGCACTGATGTTGACAACTGTTGCACTATAGTTCTTTGAGAAGACTATGTTCTCTCCAGATACAATTTCTACATTTCTTATTTCCATGGTTAATAGTTTCATGGGTGAGAAGCATGTATTCAAATTCAGTAGATCTCATTTTCTTTAAGCTTCTTTTATTTTCCTGTAAGACAACTTTGTAGCATTTGCTTTTTTCGTTRTTTTGTCAAAATTTACTTTGGACCTGCTTTACATCCCTGATCTGAGGGGGAAAAAATTAATTTGGGGCTTCTCATTCACAGCCTCCATGGCTGKTTTTTTTTTGGGGCCGTTTTCACCCCCTTCCCCACCAGCCCCAAAAAACCCAAACTAAACCAAASAAAAGAAAATAAAAAATCCACAGTATGCTAAGCCTTTCAAAGTTAATTTTCTGCACTGGCCTGGCCTGTTTTATCACCTGGAAAAGGTGCACCTGTAAACTGCACTTTTTCTTTCTCACTGGTCCTCCTGAAAGAAAATCAGTCCTTTACTTACTCTTTCTTTAGAGCAAACCCACAGAGGTTCACACAGGAGCCCAGCCTGCAGTGACTCATATTCCCAGTGCTCTTTCTGGGATGTTAGGAGTGCTATGAACCATACATTCTCTGAGCCCCTGTCCTGGGGAGCTCCCACAGCCATATCCCTCTGGTTACCATTTTRGCTACATCTCTTTTGAGCAAAATACATCCAGCTTTATTTACTGCCTCTAAAGCTCTGACTCTCCTGTGAGAGAGACCCAGGAGCACTTCACAGGAGTGAGTTTGCGTCACTGCTCTTGTCTAAGAGCTGGGTAGTGCAGGAAGGCAGGCCTGGCTCCCCCAGGTCCCTGCAGGCTCCCCACGCTAGGGGATCCCCTGTGCAGCTTCTGCATAGKAGGTTAGGCAGTAGTTCACAAATTGCTTGAGTCACCAAAAGTGGTTCAAAAGCGGGGTTTTTTCAGAACAAAACAAAGATGTATAGCAAGGCAGAGGTGCCTAAAAAGTTCAGGTCTCACCTGGATGTTACTATYTTTTCCTTGCAGATTAGACATTATATTGCTTTATGCAGCTAACATSCCCTTTCAGGGCTCAGTAGGTGGACAGTTCCATCTGCAACCTTCTCTCCTTTCTGTGTCACTCATTCACCATGAGCTGAGCAGCTCATGCTTCTTATTCACCCCAGATTTCCCTCCTTTGATAGTTTTTAATGTGTAAAGCCCTTTGGAGCCTGTTAACTACCATAGCGACTGAAGCAAGGGAGGTTATCTCTTCAATTAATGGCTTTCCTACCTCTTGTAAGCCTCTGTCAGATGTATTTCCTGTTTTAGTTTCATTTTCCACCATCTTCCTTTGATTTCATTCTGTACAATCCCAGTAGGTAATCTGAGATGCCAATGGTTGTTCAGCCCCCTTACAGACCAATACAGTACCAAAACTGCAGCCCAGTGAAGCAGTTAAAGATGTGCTTAGCTTTAGGTATCAGCCTAAAATGTTTCTTAGTCAGGATCCAAAAGCATAAGTTCTTATTACTTGGAAAAATGGGTTTTCATTAGATCTAGGCTGGGTAATTGTCAGTGTGCTCAGAAAGATTACAATGTGACTTTGGCAGGTGTTTTTCAGAACAGTAAATACAGCTAATATAGTAACAATGGCACATGGGATGCTGAGGAATACACTCCCTGCTAAATATGTACTTAGGTTTCAGACAGAGGGTAGCTAACCTCCTGCAAGCATCGATTAGAAAGCTACAAGTAATTTGCTCTCCCCTCTTGTGCTTCCCCAGGGACCACCAGGACCCCCAGGGCCCCCAGGACCACAAGTAAGTCTTTGTGTCAGAGTTGTTGATGTTGATTTTGTGTTACTGAGGTTTATCCAAGACCTACTTGAAGGCAGTAAAAGAAGGAACCATGGGCTGCACGAAAGACTGTGTAGCACAAGAATTTCTGTGTTGGCTGCATACCAYAGGAAGTTAATCTTACACTGGGATCACCTACCCTGAAAAGATTAGAGCCAGATTTAATTTGCTACTGTAGTCACAGTAGCTTTCCATGAACAGAGAATCCTTGCAGTCTTCACAATACTCAATTTTATCTCCATGGGAAAAATATGTGACTTCATTGTTTCAGCCTATTTAGGTGTTTTTATTTAGCATTCAAGGCTGTTAAAAATCTTGCAGAAGAAATGCTTGATCTTTTCATGACATTACTCAGTGGTGACTCAAAGAAGAACTGGTAGCATGGTATTTTAAACAGTTGTCTTTTTAAAAGTTTGGGTCTGTAAAATTACTTCTAAATATATAAAAATACTTCAAGGTAAGCCTAGGCTATTGTTTGATTGCATTCTTTAGTGGTGTCATACAGATTTRTAAGCTTGAAAAGGCCTTTAAGCATGTTTAAATTTGAATTTTACATTAGATTAGAGTTGTACACTTGGTAAACATTGACCTATTGTTTTTGCAGGGCAAYAGGGGACTTGGCTTCTATGGAGAAAAAGGTGAACAGGTAAAGGAAAACTAATGAATTAATATCACTACTAAAGGGCAGGTAGATGTTTTCCACTATTTATAAATTAACATACTTTAAATACTCWCTTCATTTGCAATTGCATTATATAATTATAAGAGAAAAATGAAGTATAGGTCTGAAAGTAATTATAATCTCTATAAGGGACATCATAGTTGAACTAACCCCTATATGTCTAGGTCTCTCTGTGCTCTCATTTACACTGACACAGAGGTAACACTTCTGAAATTTATAAAGCCAGGCCACTTTATGTAATGCAATAATCTTTGCTGTTGTGGAAACACACAGGGCAAGAGTAAGTACTGCTATATGTTAACCCAGCACAAAATTAATTAATCTTGCCACAAATTTATCTGGTATGGTTGTATATGGTTTAGAACCACATTCCCAGCAGGGGAAAATCTGTGCTGCTCCTTTACAGTGTCCTAGAGCCTCTGCTGATCAACYTGGCCAGGAATTAGAGCTGTTGGWAAAGGTTCCTTTGGTAAATGTTCCTTTGGTAAATGTTCCTTCATGTTTTCCCTGCAGGGCCCCCCAGGTCCTCCAGGTCCACCTGGGCTTCCTACAAGAGAACTGACAGGTGTTCCCCCTGACAAGCACAAGGTAACTAAGAGAGTATTTTTCTGAAATAAAAAAGGAACCAAGCGCTCTGCGCTACCAAAACTAAAATATTGTACAAACGTGCTTTAACATGTAGAACTAAAAGAYTTTAATATACCAAAAGAGAAATTGCTACTTTCACAAACTTGGATCATACCAAATTTATTGAAACTGGTGGTGGCTAAAGTAATTCAGAAGGTATTTCTCAAGTTTAGAGGTRTCTTTGTCAAGCTTGCTCTTTTTGTTTAAGCGTGCAGCTACTGGCCATCACTCACATCTCATTTTACAAGCAGAAATGCCTGCTGAGAAACCATTACTGTGTTTGTTTTGATAACTTACCTATGTGAGGAAGATGTTTATATACTTAGAGTTAAGGCTTATTCTTGCATATTGGAGAAATCCCCATATGGAAGATGCAGTTTATTCTCATCTGCTGCTCCTTGCTGGGAGCAGAGGCAGTCATACTCTGTATGTGTGTATTCTGTATCAGACACCAAGCTCCAGACCAGTTATTTTTCGTCCCATATTTGAAGTTAGAAAGTTTACGTGGCTCATATGACTTCTGCAGTAAATTGCTATGATATTGGAAGTTCTAAAAATGTGTTTAATACTCTGCAGTCTACCCTAAATAACATAAAATGCTGAGATTTTCATGACTAAGCAGATACCTACATTGAGCTACTTACCTGAAGAGCTGTTATATTCAATGGAGATGTCATCAATATAGGGAGTGGAATTTAGGCTGTGATTTGTCTTACCCTAACTGGAGCTCTTGATCAAATAATTCGTAGATAATCAGTAGGTAAAAATGGGAGAGTGTGCATTTATTCATGGGCATTCCTTTGGCACTCACCACCCAGACATCTCATGAACAAGCCTGGAAAGAGCTGGACATTCACATTCCTAGAGACCTTTTCAGGAAAATTATCAAGTATTTCTTTAAAAAGCAACTTCAAAAACTTGTCATGAAAGCATTGATTTCATACAAGAAGTGTATGAATAAAGAACAGCACAAGAGTAGTGTTTTTTCTCTTGATCAGTCATTTTGTGTTGTATAATAGTTATTGAAATGTAAGTGGAATGCCAAACCTATCTGAATACTTTTTCCTTATTGTTAGGGTGAAAGAGGAGACCCTGGACCAAGAGGGGAAGCTGGACTTCCAGTAAGTGATGGGGAGAAGAACAAAGTCAAATAATAATATTGGAGTTAATTCTTGTGTGGTCTTCAATGACATGATGCAATATAGATATGGAGCAATATAGATGTGTTATAAGCAGAGACAGCAGTTCTCATGCCTCAGAAAAATAGAGCAACTTGATGTGTAATAACTCCACAGTACAATCAGTTGTTCTCTTACTGGTTTACTGAAATAAGAATTTCCCTCACATGTTTTTAATTTTAGTTCTAGTTATTAATAAATCTCTTTACTTATTCTTCTGATCTATGTTTTAAAATTTCACTGTATTTCATTCAATAAGAACATATTGTATTTTTAATCCTTTTTAGCCTACTGTCCAACACATACAAACCTTTTGTCTCATGGTTTTTTTAATCTGTTGAGTAACTGAGCAGTAATCCCATATGTTGTATTATGTAAAGCTGTCAACCCAGCTTGACTGAACATGRTTTAGTTGTAACTCACAGACAAGCTCTAGACTGACTAAATCGCTTTGCCATTGAGTGGTTCCTTTTGACTTCCCAGAGGGGTTTAAAACAGAATCTTTACWAAGCAGGGATGCCTCACTGGGCATTTTGCAGAGCTTTATTTTCTCAGATGGTCTGGTCAGCAGCTCCCCAAGGTTATGGGAGAAGGTCACATTGGGAGCCCTGATGCCCTCCATGTGTGGTTGCTAGCCTGTTGTTCAGCTGCTGATCATATTCTACACATGTGGGATTTTTTTTTGCTCATTAGAAAAACTGTAATTATATGCTGATGTGGCAAAAGGGGATATGTGCTTCTCTCCTTTTGTTTTGTATAGTAGATGGATAGCAGCGTGCCTGTGTTTGCCAAATAGCTCTCTGAAGCTACAGTTTGGGCATAAGCTGAGTTGCTTAATTGGTTGTATAGCTGAATAATTACTTTGGCTCTTCTTCAGAGCTGCAGACACAGAAGAAAAAAAGGAGGTGATAGGAGAGAGACACTGTCCCCTCTCTAATGGCCTGCTCCTGCTATTGTAACGAAGCAAGCATGTTACACTTAATTATAAGGACAACAGTTCTTTCACATGCAGCTATTATTAGATTTTCCTTGTGTTACAATGATGCTTTCTTCCTGTTTAGCTCCCACAGACAGTGTTGCAATTTTTTTGTACATAATGAAGAAATACTTTGAACTGACGTGCAATCTTTCCTAGGGTGTTCTTCTCTTTCCTCTTGAAAAAGGTGAAGAAGGGGTAATGGGCTACCCAGGACAAAGGGTGAGTCACTCATTAAAGGTGGAATTCACTCAGCTGAGTGGGTGAATCTGAGCTGAGAGTTTGCCTTCTGGAACAAAACTCAGATGAAAAAWTCATAGAAGTTATAGTTCTTCAGATCAATGGGTTTGGCCAGCTCAGAACTGGCTGAAGCAGGAATGCGATAAAGCCATCTTGAAATGAGGAGGCCCCCGCAGGACTCASAGGTGAATGGCAATGTGTCCCTGTGCCATCCCTGGGAAGCCTTGTGCATCTCTCACCTGAAGCTGTGCTCACCAACCACAGCTGCTGTCCTGGTCCTCAGCACAGACTGTCCTYCCCTGTTCTCTGAGCTGTCTGCAGACCATGGTTAACAAACACGAGTCTCACTCCACTTACTTGTGGACTCAAGCAAAAGTCAGTGCAAATGCTTCCTTGTAGCATCTCTGACTGCTTGTTTTGGAGCAGTGTTTCTGAAGTGCTTAAATGGAGTGAGAACAGTACTGAGAATACATTTTTTAAAAAATCTCAGTCATCTTTATAATCTTACAGTCAATTTAGAATGTATTGATTAAGAGACRAAAAAGTATAATACCAGATTATATTTCAGACTTTTRCTCTTTGCRCCATACAAAAATGTAATTGAAAACATATCTGAAGTGTAACTCTTGGAGTTTYAAGGTGTTAGATTTATTTTATCTAAGAAATAATAATGGTTCTTTGCCATGAGGACGTTAGAATGTAATTTTATTTTGTTAATTTTATTGTACCTTCATAGGGACTACCTGGCATCACTGGTTTTCCAGGACTYAGTGGAGAAAGAGTGAGTATTTCATACAAGACTGTTGTTTCTAACACATATGAAGACAATCTGTCTGAAAAGTAAACTGTAGAGGACAAATTCTGCCTGCAATTACACTAATGTAGTCTAACAARTATCATCTGGGTTCATCCATCATTCTAATTTTGGGTCAGTTATTTTTCTCATCAGTGAGGCAAAAAAAATTACCCTATGATTAAAGTCCAGTYTTGCTTAAACCATGAGCATCTTTTGAGACCATTACAGGGAAATATCACTTTCATTGTTCTAATTACTGTGATTATAATTTCTGTCATTTTCTTGCTACAAGCAGAAGCTTTTTTGAATAGCTTTCTGCAGATGTGGTTGAAATATACAGTTATCTTGGATATCACAAAGAGRGAAGAGATGGAAACTGATAAATATACCAGTTTAATCTCTGTCCCCATGGAAACGCACCCAAATATTTAAAATAGCATTCTGTCAGACAGAGACTTTCTGTTTGGTCTCAGAAAAAAGCTTCTTCAGTCAGCATTAGAAATCACTTCCATGAGGTAAATAGCTGTGGGATGCACGATTTTTCCATGCTTTGCCATCTTTAGTTGTTTAAAGATTTGTCCTGCCACCAAGGCATAACAATAATAACATGAAACACATGGGACATGAAAGTACACAAAATCTGAAAAATAACATTTGCACAGCTATTCAGTCCTGGTGGTGTGGAAGGGAATTGCTATTAGTAATGCATACATGGAGAGGCTGATGCAAAACCCATTAAGGCCCACTGGTTGACCTTATCATGGGTTCATGCTCCAGTSAGAAGGGAGCAGTGGCTGCTTCTTTTTGAGGATGAATCTTGGCAATAATTGTAGCAGAAGGGGCATTGGTTTAGATGGACTATCATTGTATAATGAGTGTGTGGGGACACCCTACTCTATGTGCTATTCACAACCTCTTTTTTGTTGATTTTTGAGTGATTTTATTCTTGAGAGAGAAAGAAGGATGATTAGGTCCTGCTAGATGAAGTTGCAGTTGAGCAGGAAGCTGCTGGCTTTGCTTTTAGAGCACCAGCTCCACCTAGTGTGAAGAGATTTTAGACCTGATAATCAAGAGGCTCTTTTTCCAATGGTGAGATGTACATGTGCCATTATGGAAAAGCCTCTGAAACGTGATCGGGTTTGCGGCATCTGATTGAGAGCTGTGGTACTTTTAGTGCTTCAAAACTACTTCAAGAGTGACTGACAGAGCTGGTTAATAACACTGAAGTTCTGGGTAAGAGTTGTACCCACTGTAAAACTTGAGAGRTACTGAGATTTTAAAAAACTGCCTAATAATTCAAGTGTGAATTATACAAGAACTACTGTGTTAATTGACATCAGTTGTTGATCTGGCCACTGTGTTCTACAAAAGGACACATTTTTAACACCATTCTCTTTCCAGAGTATATAAACATTTTCTGTAGAGAACAAAAGTTGTCAAAGAGTTGAGTAAAGTACGTAGAAGAGATTATCTCATCTGGGTCAGCATCACTGAAATCTGTCTGCTTCTGACTTCTGCTCATTCAGTCCTTCTTCAGCCAAACAGTCTCCAGCCACCTGGAAAAAACCAAAAAGGACCTGTGTAGTTCAGTGCTATTTCACTGCTCACTGTTCCCATTCCAGTGAGAATATGTCAGCTTGTAATGATTCTGACTTGTTCAGTTTTCTTGTAGCAGGCTGCTGTGGTCTGGCTGCCTGGCCCATGTGTCTCAGAGTAAACTGGCATGGAGGGRATCCCCTTTTCTCTTCCTGCACCTGCAGTATCCATGGAGTGGTGTGAGTGTAGGTGCTCCTTCCATCCGCCCCGCTGCTGGGGTGACAGAGCCTGCAGCATAGCAGGTCCCTCTGGCCTTTGACAAGAGTTAGGCTTGGTCCAAGAGATGGGACAGCAAACCACAAGGAACCTTACTGGTGTTACAGGAATTGCTACAGACCAAATAATTTTAGTCTCTCTCTGATAAAGGCAAAGTCAATTGTTTCTATGTGTATTACAGGGTATTCCAGGATATGCTGGTCCACCTGGTGGCCATGGTCCCAGAGGAAGCAAGGTATTGCTTTACTTTCATTTGCTGGAAGCAAGAAGCCAGATTGACATTTTGCTTTCTTTCCTTTTTTGTCATCATGTAGTAACAATTGTGTCTGTTGCCCCTGTAGAACCAGTTATGTGGTTTGTTAATTTGATATCTTTGAGATTTCTTAAATGTTGTGTCAGTGCCTTTGGGAGTTTGGGGTTTGTGTTTTATGGGGATACTATTTCATTCTAAAATAAATTGTCTATAACAATGTGCTTGGGTGTGATACTTCAGCTTCTGTTGACAGGGGGAGCCTGGCGAGATGGGTCCTCCAGGGCCAGATTCCTATTTTCCTTCCCGCATCCCAAGGAAAGGTACATCTTCTTTGCTCTCATTGTTTATCTCAGCTGTTTTACTGCCTTCTGCATAGATCAAAAGCATGACATTCTGAGAATTCAACTCCTAAAAAAATGTGTTTGCTAAAGTGTTCCAGAAGCTGTAATTGCCTTCCAAGAGAGTGCCCTAATCACCTTTCTGCAGGCAGATGGTTTCTTTGTCTCTCCTGCTGAGCTGGATTGCTATACAAAAGGCTTCCATGCATGCCTGTATCCACAGAGAAGAAGCAAGCAAAAAAGCGTGTGACTTTGTTGTCCAGCAAAAGGAAGAATGGGAGTCTGTCTTCTGTGTCCTGTTTCAGACTTTGGATAAAGCACAGCAGTGGCAGCACAGCAGAGAACATTCTTATCATCTAATAGAAAGACAGACAGACAGACAGACAGAAAGAAAGAAAGAAAGAAAGAAAGAAAGAAAGAAAGAAAGAAAGAAAGAAAGAAAGAAAGAAAGAAAGAAACCCACACATTAAAAAAGCCTTGAGGAATATAAGAGTATTTTTTTTCCTTTTTAAAACTGACAAATTTCTATTGCAATCTTTTCACTAAGCTTGTAGCACCCCCAGTGTCAGCTGTTCTGCAGAGCTCTGGTGGCTCTGCATGGCTAGACTAGAAACACATAAAAGGTGATAGCAGTTTGCCAAGGCCAAAACTATTCAAGGGAAGGTGCCAGCAAACAGCAAGAGTGATCACATGCATTGCCTTGGCCTTTGTCCTCATACCACAGAGTTTCCTAGTCTTGTTGAAAGCCAGAGAGACTAGCAGCGAGTGGTTCCCTTCCTCCCAGAGAAAGGGGGAAAGAGGCCCCAAACGTTGGTCAGATCACTCTGGATACCCTGCCAACCTTTTAGAAGCAGGAGGGACTGTGTAGAGAGAGAAAGAAGCAGGCAGAGGGCTGAAGACACCKCATGTCCTCTACTATCACTGATCTTTGACAAGAGCATGATACTTTCTGCAGGCAGTAGCTGGGCTGGACCCAGATGCTTTTGGTAGTGGGAAGCAAAGGAAAGGTCAGATATCACACATCTGTTACAGCAGAAACTTCCTGTAGGAAAAAGAGGGGCTCTCCTCAGGAAGCTGCTCTTCTGTGCTTCCCAGGAGCAATGTAGCTCTAGCTGCATATTAGTGAAAGGTGAAAGATACTATCCTGCTTCCTGGCCTTGGTGGCTCCACACCATTCCTGTCAGTCTAAAGCTACATTAGAAACTGTTGTAAACTGTACTATTCCAAAGCACTTGAAGATTCTAATATTTGCTTTTTTACAAAGAGCAGCATCACACTAACACATTTTGGGGATGTCTTTCAGGTGCAAGAGGTGATCCAGGCTTCCCAGGTGTTTCTGGRCTCCCAGGAGACAGAGGAGACGAGGGAGATCGGGGATTGCCTGGTCTTCCTGGATTTTCTGATGGTAATGCCCAGCAATACATGTTCTAACAGCYTAACTTTAAAGGGAATTTGACTGATACAGGGTCACAGTGGGGAAAATCTTTGTGGTGATCATGTGATACACAGAGCAGAGTAATATATAATGGCTGGGGGGGCAAAGAATGAAAGGAGCATTTTCCTTTGGACCAGTGGGACTCTTGCAAAACTGCTGAAATAGAGATGATGACAGAGCCTTGTTTCTGTAACTGCTATTGATTTGCTCAGGTGAAAAGTGCAGTTACCATTTTGGTCCATGCTAAGCRTGTCCATTTTGCCTTGCATGTTAGATGCAATTCTATGAACTTTCTCTTCTGTTACATCACRGCTCTTTGGGCAGCACTGTTAAGAAATTGCTCTGAACTTCTTCCCTGGTTCTGTTTCAGCGGATGGGGATAAGCCAGGCTTGCCTGGAGAAATGGGACCAAAAGGTGAAAAGGGTGAAATTGGATCTCCTGCTTATTTTTCGGGACCGCCTGGGCTTCCGGGCAAGGATGGTGCACCTGGAATTCGTGGTCCACCTGGTCCCGTTGGAGCTCCTGGTAAGTGCAAAAACAGAGAAGATGAGAACTCTCAGCAACATCTTTGATTATTTTAAAGACAGCTGCGGGCAGGGAAAAGTGAGACATTGGCAGAATGAAATGAAATGAAATGAAATGAAATGAAATGAAATGAAATGAAATGAAATGAAATGAAGTGAAATTAAATTAAATTAAATTAAAATGAAATGAAATGAAATGAAAATTAAATGAGAGGTGGGGAGGACACACAGAGAAGTTGTGTACACTCATCAGTGAAGGAAAGATTTGTGTGATTTTTAGGCAGTCCTGGAAATATTTGAAAGAATGGAGAAAAGGATGTGCAGGAGGTGATCCAGAGCAGGTTATTTGTGCTAATGCAGAGTAGGTTGGGCTGAGAGGAGGAATTCAGTGTTAGAGAGAGCAAAGAATGGTGAGGATTTTCTGCCACAACAGATGGAAGTTACTGAGAATGAGTGTGAGAAGCTGTCAGAAGATGGAGAGAGGAAGAGAGAAGGGAGTACATCACAGCAGGCTGGGCTAGATAGGAARTGATATTAGGGGAAACTGGGGGAAATGTGTTGCAGCTTAAAGAAATAGGAATGAAAGAGAAAAAGAATAAATCTACAGTAGATGAATTTATATTTTTATTAAACTTCTAGGTCCTCTCTTTGGGTTAAAAGGACGAGAGGGAACACCGGGTAGATTTGGTATCCAAGGTTTCCCTGGGCCAAGAGGACAAAAAGGACCTAAAGGTAGGTTRTAACAGATAACTCAATAGATGATCTGCTGTTATGCATTATGTAAAGCCCCAGTGTGTTCAGGGTTTATTGAACTATGACATGCATGAGGACTGATTAATTTGATCTGGGGCTAACATGACAAAGAAATGTTGTGTTGGATTCTTGTCAGAAAAAAAAAAAAAGAGTTATTTTCTCAAATATTTGAGAAACTACTCAAATACTCTCAGGTCTATATATAAGGTGGATACAGCTGCACATCTATTTGTTGTTGATAGACCYTTCTTCTCATTCCAATTATTTCCTTAGGTGAAGAAGGGGATTGCACTAGATGCCTTTTGGGTGAGGAACTCAGAAGGGGCTCTACTGGCCCCCGTGGCCCTCCTGGCTTTCCAGGAACCCCTGGCCAGCCTGGAAGGAAAGGAGAACCTGGTGATCAAGGACCACAYGGTCTTCCTGGCTTCCCTGGAGCAAAAGTGAGATCGTTGGGGTTTTTTTATTACTTAGTTTTATATGCCTTAGTTTCATATGCCAATTTTAAATGAGAAAAGTCCAAAACCTCAAGCTATTCTCCATGGAAAAATGATGAAAAGTATTATTTTCTCTCCCTCCCTCCCTCCCACCTCCCTTCCTTCCACCTCCCTTCCTTCCTTCCTTCCTTCCTTCCTTCCTTCCTTCCTTCCTTCCTTCCTTCCTTCCTTCCTTCCTTCCTTCCTTCCTTCCTTCCTTCCTTCCTNCTTCCTTCCTTCCTTCCTTCCTTCCTTCCTTCCTTCCTTCCTTCCTTCCTTCCTCCCTTCCTCCCTTCCTCCCTTCCTCCCTTCCTCCCTTCCTCCCTTCCTCCCTTCCTTCTACAGAAGGCTAGAAATTGCTAGAATGGAAGTGCAAATTTTGAGGAGAGTGAAAGATTTCCCCATAACCCAAAGTCCACCCTCTATCTGAAGGAAGCAGAGCCCTTTCAAGCTGCTGTATTGAGCATGATCTGACCATCTAGAAGGGAAACAACTCCAGCAGTAACCGTATAAGCTTGTTGCTTATAGGATGCACATGTTAAACTGATAAAATGTAAGGTTCTTGTTCACAATATAGTCTTTCTGAAAGCACTGTTCAGTAACACTGAGGAAAGGGCTCATAACAGCTTGTTTGTGGGTGATACATAGAGGTGCTGTACTGTGTGGTGTGCTAACTGCATTGTGGCTCCTCACAGGCAGAACTGGCTTCAGTCAGTCACATCTCTCAATATTTTAGAATAAGCCTTTGTAATGCTGACCCAAAAGCTGATTTTGTGTATCAAAGAATTGTAGAATGCTTTTGGTTGGAAGGCACCTTAAAGATCACCCAGTTCCAAATCCCTGCCATGGGATGGAACACCCTCCACTAGACCAGTTTGCTCAGAACCCCATCCAAGTGTTCTTGGCCTAGAACATTTCCAGGGGTGGGATATCCACAACTCTTCTGGATCTATGAATCTGCTTCAGGGGCTCACCGCCCTTACAGTAAAGAATTTCTTCCTAATATCTAATCTAAACCTACTGTCTGTTAGTATAAAACTATTCCTCTTTTCCTATCACTACATACCATTGTAAAGTACAAAGATGTCAGAGCAAACATGATTTCAGTTAGTACTTTAGGCTCTTCTGAACAACAAAAAGCCAAGCTCACTCACAATTRTCCAAAGTTTGGGATTTTTTAGAATTAAAATATAATACATTAAACTTTAACTTTATTATGGCTGTATTAAAGAAAAGCAGAAAAGGTAGATTTTCTTTTGCAAACATTAAAAATACTTTTATGAAAAGCTAGAAGTCAATAAAAAAWTGACAGAAATATTTCCAAAAATATAATATTGATACTTTGGTTAAAACTTTGAAATTTCTGCTAGGCTTTTTTGCTTTTGAGGTTCTTCATCCCAGAATTTAAGTTACTGTAGAACAGAGAGAAGTATATACATATACAGACATAGCACAGCAAATTCAAAAAGTAAAACGATGTCTCTTACATATTCTTGGTCCATATTCTGAGGCAAAAATCACTCCATAGTTCTTTAAGCATGTTCAATAATCTACATATGTGGATTATAAATACAGTTAATCTTGATGAGATCTATGTCAGTTTAATGAAAATTAAGTTTTATCCCAAGCAAAGGGATTTTTTTTTTTCCTGCGGAGAAAGAGAAATTAGAAGCAGCTGTAAAATATTTTGAAAATACCTCTRTGCTAAATTGTATTATACATCACAACTAAATCTTGAGAAAAAAAACAGCAATGTGAAGATCATGCTATTAGTACAGTGTTAATGCAGTAATTCAGCATTAAGTTCTTGAGATTTCTTTTGTCATGAAAAAAATCAATATCCAAAAGAAACAACTTTACCATGGAGTACAGATTTGCTTCAGTCACATTAAAATGCAGTTTTCAAGTATATAAAGCAGAATGCTTATAATCAAAACTAATCTTTTGACTAAGAGAAGTGCAMACCTTCATTGTTGTGGTGACCTGCAGCTGAGATAGAGTTTTTACACATGCTTTTCACCCAGAATGTCAATAAAATACAGTGGTGCCAAACATACACTTTTAAATAATATCTGGCACAGGAGTATTTTAAACAAAAAATAAATTTATCAGGTACATCCCTTTCATTCAGTGTTTGCCCTGGAATTCTCTAAGAGTTGGCTGAGGAAAACTTAACACGCACAGCTTATATTTTAGTGAGCATGAGTGTAATTACTCAGAACTAAAGCTAACTGGCATAAAACAATCACTAGTGAATGACTCTATAGCCTCTGGGCCTTGGCACCTACCGTGGATTTGGATTTGGTTCTGGGATTGCRAGGCTCTTGGCCAGCAGCTAGAAATGTCACTTTCAGATGGGCTGTTCAGGAGGAGCTTCCAGCATTGTGTCAAGGAGTCAAGACTGCCAGAGACTGGTCTTTAGCTTCCCCACAGTCTGTCTTTGCAAGAGAGAAGGTTTCCTACTTGGAGATTTTCAGTGCATGGCTAGGCAAGGCCCTGGGCAACCTGCTCTGTCTCCAGGTACTGGRCTGGGCCAGAGACCTCCATCCCTCCCTTCTAACCAAAGCCTTACCACAGGTCTGTGATTTGATTAAGTGATTTGATCACTTAATCCCTCTGTGCCCAAGKTCTTGTCTGGTAAATGAAGGTGATGCTACTTTTCAGCCCCAGAACAGTGCTTTTGGTTGGAAGGGATCAGTGGAATCAAAAYCCACTGCTAGTGTCAGGTTGTTCTCCTTGGGAGTGGTGCACAGGAGGAATTGCATGTTAGTAGAACCCGAAGGTTTTTTCCAAGGTGACAAAGAGCTGCTTGGGGCATTTTCTTTAGTGGCTAACACTGAGTAATTGACCATGTTTTCTCCAGTGCAGTTCTGCAGCAGCAGTCCTGCAGTCACCTAGCAGTCCTTCAAGACTCTAGCTCATGGAAAGCCACAGGTGTCCCAGTCCATCCTCATGCAGAATCTCCTCTACCATGCCATAGAGACCTTGGTCCTAGTTAGAACATATTAATAAAGGTTCTGCACAAGAATGGGATTACTTAAAAGGAAATCGTTCATGGGAGGTAACAGAAAAGCAGTAAAATTTAAGGAGGCTTTTTTTTTGTTTAGGCAGGACAGTAGAAATGGAAATCTTGATACTTATTTCTTAAGCAGTTCTCATYTGTTTGGGTTTTTTTTAATGTRTGTAACACCAGGGATATTCGGGTCCAGCTGGATTTCCTGGACGGAAAGGAGAAAAGGGAGACTCTTTACACGTAACTACAAAAGGTAGAGTGAAAATTCTTATCACCTGTATTTTTCTCATTATTTGTAGTATTAATGAAAGATTGGTCTCACAATGGGAGGTCTTCTTTAGGCACCAAAGGGATCCGAGGAGACCCTGGGCTGCCTGGAATCAGAGGTGAGGATGGTTTCCCAGGCAGAGATGGATTGGATGGTTTACCAGGACAGCCTGGCCTTCCGGTAAGCAGCAAATACACCAGACCCAGCTACTAAKGCACTTAATTCTGAGGAGTTGTGATCACCAGCCTGTCCTTCTTTCACAGATAATGATGCAAAACTAGACTGGGTTTGCTGTTTATTGATAAATTAAGCAGCATGTTTACTCTCAGGGGTTTTTGGAGAAATCTCTCACTTTTATTTCCATTTTACTTAAACAACAAGTTGTAGTGTATGGTTCATTAGGAACTCCTTCAGTATAGTCTGAGATTCTTTGTGCCTGAAWTTCAATAGCTTTGGTAACACTGTGTTGAAGAAAAGCAAAATTTACTACTATTGTATGTTCTTAATGTACAGTATGTCATCATATTGCTTGATAGCAATTCACCTAACTAACTATAGCTATCTAGAAATTTGTTCATTTTTTAACTTCCTTCTATAGGCAAAATTAAATACCTTGCAAGAAGAATTCCTGTGGCCCATCATACATGATGTTTTGAACCACTGGGACACTCATATGTATCATATTTGAAGATGGGCAAGAGCTATACCAGGCACTCTAGACCACAGTACTTTTCCTACCAGTGAAGATGGTGCTTTATCTTGCTTCTGAAGATAGAAAAGCATTCTCTAATGATGTTTGTAAAATGTTGATTCTGTAGTGTAGAAATATCACTGGGAGTGSAGGCAGAGAAATAATCTTTTGGGTGCATTTTTATGTCAGCTTTTCTCAGAAGTAAATGCCACAATGGAATATCTCTAACAATGCTTTTCGTCTSCCCAAATCAACTTAGAGCTTTTCAGGAAGGACCAGGAGCCCCTCCATAACACTGATTTATATTGCCCAAGTGCTTTTCATGGGCCARCATTTTTAGGGGAATGTTCCCTCAAGGAGCACTTCTCTCATGCCCTTACTGCCATGTGGTCTACATTAAAGTCAGGTTATTTCAAAAATACTTCACTTTCAATGTTGATTAAAAGAGCTGGGATGCAACACTTGAGAAATTACTGCCTATAAGATGTTGTTCATGAGAGCAGTTCAACTGTTTGAGTTGTTTCTCAGCAAAGTCAGGAGTGACCACCTCTGTTGACTTCCCACAGGGTGATTCTCTCAGAGGTTTCCCTGGTGATCCTGGTTATCCAGGTGAATTAGGCCCAAAGGGCTTTCCAGGAGAAGCAGGCTTGCCAGGTGAAGGATTTCCTGGTCCAAAAGGCTTCCGGGGTCCTCCAGGTGACCAAGGACAAGCTGGAAGCCCAGGATCTCCAGGTCTGCCTGGTCTGCCAGGAGAGCCTGGCCAACTAGGTAAGAGATACAACAACTCTGTCCTACATCAGAGCCATGGGAGATCAGCTCTGAGTTGTGTGCAGCATTTATCCAGCGCACTGTTGAAAAGGGACAGCTTGGTGGGGGTTATGTGGGGTAAAAGGAAATGCTGGTATTGTTCAGAAATCCTAAAAAAGGAGATACTTCGGAAGTCCCAGTAGTTTTATGTCAGGTTTTGAAATAACATGAATTAATGTGCTAGTGCCAGCAAGTAACATTTTTCAGGTTTCAAGCAGTTGGAGGCAATGGAGCAATGTCCTGCCATTGGAAATCCCATAGGTGGTTTTCTCTGATTTTTCCCATCCAACATAATCTTTTAATTGACCAGAGAAACTCATGTTTCCACCCTTCAGAGCTCCTTATAGCATTTCTGCAGCTTTTCAAGTCTCTTCCAAGCATAGCAATGCCAGGGTTACATTCAGAAGGGCTCAAGCTCAGAGTTTTATTCCTCCACTTTGAGAAGCCTGGCAGAATATTAAAGCTAAAGCAAGAACATGTCGGCCTTACGCAGTGCATGGGACAACCTCCTACCATGGACAGGATAGGTTTTAGGCCTGGATCTAATCAATGTGTGGATAGTGTGGATAGTGGATTTGTGTGGTATGTGTGCATAATGCATAAGAGAATACATTATCTGCTGGTTTTATTGGCGTTTTGGTTAGAATTGAGAACATTTTTGTCTTTTTGCAATTTTGCTCTTTTCGATGATAACTGTGTTTTCTAATTCTTTGCTCACAGACTGTGGGCAGGTCATTGAAGACTTTCCTAGAGGAGATGCAACCGAACCAATATGGTCAGGTACTGTACATACACATGGCTTGAATATCTTTTAAGTATGATGCTGCTTTTATGGGTTAATACTTTCTTCTGATGACTGCTTTGGATGCTCTTGGTTGTAAACTGTTTGAACTTTAGGTCACAAATAACTGTGCATATAGTCTATGTAGCTCTAAACTAGATTAATCAAATTGAACACTTTTTAAATTATTGCACTTTTGGCTCTATTCAGAAATTCTTTATTTCATCACTCCTGAGTGTTTCTTGTATGCTTACTGCGCAATCTATAAAAACAGTACCAGAAACTAGGTGCCCAAGAAAATTTTAGCATTTTTTTGGAAGAAGAACTTTGAGTGAAGATTTTCAATGCAATGTGACATATGAGAAAAAACCCTTAGATTTTTACCAAAATTAACTTGATTGTATCATGGGGATAAACCACCCATAGGGAAACAAAGCATTTCTCTTGTTCTGAAAAATCCAGTAGGCTGGACTACACTTTCTGTGCTGGTCCAACTGGACGTGCCRCCATAACCCCTGTAAAATAGGCAGAAGAGCAGCTCTTGGGGTKGAGATCAGCTTGAGTGCTCCCCTGAAAATGCCACAAGTAGCCAATCTTTTTTTTTAATGAAGAATAAAATTTCTTTTCAAATTAGGAGTTTGCTTGTTAATTTCCTTTACCTGTTTTAAGGAAACTGTCTTGACTGCAGGCCCAGAGACACAGAGAGACAGTATAGGAGCACGTATAGTGTGACTAACTTGGTTTTTTGTTTGCAGGTGCAGGCTGTGTAAGGCCGCCAAAGGGATCCCAAGGAAARCCAGGAGTGCCAGGAGCCACAGGTAATGTTTTGCCTTTACCCATACTGGGTTTCCCACATACACTACATTTGAAGGGTATCTTGCCATATCAGTTATAACTGAGCCTTAGCAGACAGCAAGTTTTAGAAATTACATTGGAACACAGCATGAACCTGACCCTGCCAGAGAAATCTAAGCAGTGAGCAGCCCAGGTGACTTCACATTCCTGAACTACCTGCCTTTGCTAATGAGTGTCAGCCACGAAGCAGAAGCAGAAGGCAGAAAGGACAGCCTGTTTGCTATTCTTCACATGCAAATGAGATTACAGAGTCTACAGGTTTGGTGCTAGAGAGTGTACTGAGCTCTCAGAGCTGACTACACACATCACCAGGCAAAACCTGTCCCCTGAGAGCAGGGTGATAAAAGGATTGGATGGARGACTGTGACAGATCCTTCTCACTATTCCCCTTCAAGTTTTGTACAGAACTCCTTCAGCAAGTGTGAGTTCCTTCAGCAAGTGTGAGCCCAGAGCCTGTGGTGCAGCTCAGTGTCTGGGCCAGGCTGACACAACACGGCCATTCTGTCTGTAGCCACGCACAGCTGCCTTGCAGAGCTGGTCCCTCCCAGCCCAGAGGGGCCATCTGGTCATCCTGGGCCTCCCCATCRCTGAGGGTTCCCCACCTCTGAGCTGTGTTTGTTCTCCATCCAGCAAAGGGCCCTGCAGGGGTTTATAAACGCCCCTCCTCCTTTAAACAAAAAGGGGGACCTGTGGATGCAACAGTTTAGTCAGAGAGAGAGAAGCCAGATAAACTTCCCCAGGAATTGTTCTGGGGAGTTTTGAGAAGGCTGAGAGAAAGAATTAAAGCAATCCTGCAGCTGGTGTTTTGAACAGTTGTTTTCTCAWAAGATGTTTACCAAAGAGTGTCTTCCTAATTAGCCAATGGTGTGATGGGGTGTTGATTAAAKGACCAATCAGGTCCACCTGTATTGGAATGGTATATTAAAGAATGGGTTTGTAATAAACTTGGATTTGCCTTCTGAAGAGACCTAGAGTCTATATGTCACATCACCCCTGTTCCTGACTCAACACTGACAAACCTCCTTTCAAGAGGAAGAGGAGGTGAGGACAGAGCCTGAGGAACTGTGTGAGATGGAATTGAGACACATGGGCAGGGTGTGCTGGGTGGTCATAATGACTGATGTTGAAGGGGGAATGTCTGACCACCACTGATAGTTCCTATGAACTTATCTACTCCCAGCCTAAGCAATAAAACTGTTTTTCAATAAATCCTTCTCATCACCAGCTGTGAAGACACTGACAAAAACCATAGCTGGGTCCTTCAGATTTTGGTAAATGTAAAAATTTTGATGCATCTGTTTCTGTGCCCCTGTGCTTTAGACAAGTTGAGAGATCTGGAGTATAAATTTTAAGGTCAAGCTCTTTTTTTTTTTCAACACAGGGTTTATAATGACACACATAGATTGATTAATTGATTTATCACAGATTAATGCATCTTAAAAGGAAAAATTTTATCACTGTTGAAAGATTATCTGTGTTTCCTTAGTCCTGGTGCCTAAGTTTGTTGCTAGGATCATGGCTTCTTGTTTGCTTTGCAATACTTGTGGTTTTTTTCTGAATATGATTTGTTTATTTTCATTCATATGAGCTTGAAGGTTTTTCTTTCAGTGAGTTCAGATTTAACTCCCAGCTATAAGACTGCTGTAACACAAGTGATGCTGTTTCATGTGTTTTACATTTTGTACTCTTGGTTGGCTCTTTAACAGATCTTTTTCTGCCTTTGTAAGCTTATATGCTTTAGTAATTTTAAGACTTGGTTTTTTTAAGACTTGTTTTTCATCCTCTCTCTCCAAAACCTGGGAAGGGCCCCTTGCAGAGCCCAGTGCAGAACTCTGTTTGTAGCTCCTTTCAATCAGTTYCAGAGGCAGTTCTGGAACCAGAAGCCTGGGAGGAAAAGGACATATTTTCACAGCTTCTTTTTGCCATGGCTGTGTCAGTTGAGTTGTTTGGAGCATCATTCCTACCCACACTGGCCAAACCAACACAAAAGCAGCAGCACCTCCTTTACACCATTTTCATTGTCTGCTTGGAGTGATGTGGGTTATCCACAAGATTTCCCACCTTCWGCCCAGCCAGCATGGAGCTCCTCTGTAGACAATCAGGCCTCTCAGTGTCCTAGGTGCTAATGGCACACAGTGGATCAAGCATGGAGCTGTCTTTATAGTCTGCCACCCTCATGTCCTTGTGTTCCTTTGAGATTCCTGGCAACACACACAAACATCTTGGTTGTTCAGGAGTCTCAAAGTCTACACAATTGCTGTTGAATAAAATAAGCTGTTTTCTGTCTCAAACAACTAAAATATTTGCAAACCAAACATTACATTGCCAAAATAAAAACTTTTTTCTTTCTGCTGTTTGGCACATGTTATCACCAGCTAACATCATGTATTGACTTACTGAAATATGTGGTAAGCAGTGGATGTATTCTTCCTCTGCACCTTCTTTCTCTCACATGGCTTTTTAATTAGTGCAATACTGAACAGAATTAATGAAAGCCAGTTATTGCAGATGGGAAACAAGACCTAGATGCCATTTGGGTAAGAGGCACATGGGAGCTTTTAAYTGAGACGTGAAAGCCTAAGATTTTCCTTTTGATTTCTTTCTGAGAAGTTACTTTTCATGTAAAGGAGAGAAAAAATAGTCCTGTACAGCAGTGAAGAGTCCTGTACAGCACCGTGAAATATTATGCACACTGCATTGGCTGCATGTGCATGTGCACCTTATTTCCATTATTTTAAATGTTTCCTGCTCCCCTTCACAAATGATAGTTAAAACTACAAATAATCATGGTTAAATAATATAAATTTCAGAAAACTAAAGTGGAAGAAAGTATCAAAATCCAAGTGATATTTCCCTTGGTTTGTGATAGTTAGAGATGGAGAGAAACTTGCTTTCAGTAATGAATAAGTGAGTTGTAATTCATGGTGATGCTAAGCAACAACTTTTTAAATGTTAAAGCATGTAGTTGACCTTCATGTCTGAGCTGAGAACTTATAAAGTTCAAAGTGCTGGGGAGCATAGTGGAACAAAGCATTCCCTAGGAATTATTTGCAAAGAACTTTACCAAAAATCTTGATCTTGTAATACAGTGGATTAACAAGACTCATGTAATAAAACTATTGCATGGGGAAAAAAAAGTAATTTTTGAAACATAACAAAGGAATCCTACAAAATGCTTGCAGGTTTTGAGATGTTAAAAAASAGTAATATTTGCCCTTACTGAAATGTCAAATACTGTATCACAAGGAAAGGAGGTATCATTTTAGTTGTCAGGAGAAAAATCAGTATGAATAAAGAGGTCAGTGCCTGAAGAACTGGCACACCTTTTGTTTTTTTCAGAGCACATCCTTTCTTTTACTAGAAAATCTCTAGACCTGTAATGTTACAATTATAGTAAGTGGGCTACTTAATTTGTATTCATTTTGAGGGATTATTAGATCTAACCTTTAACCTCACATTTCTACTTCTTGATTATCTAAGCCACTCTGCTCTTGTTCTGTGATCAGTTTAGCAGGGAAAGGAAAATGTTTTTCCTCCTAGAGCCTCTCATCTGTGCCCATTTCTGTGAACCCTCTTTTTTGATATTGCCTTTTGATCTTAATCTAAAAGCCTTAATTTACAAAATATTGAAAAGCTCCAAAAGTCTGTGAAACKAATTATCTTTACCCTAGGAGTCTCCATATCATAAGTCTTTAAGTCAGGTTAATCCATGTTTGTAAAAACACTTAACCTAGATTTTTGGTCCATGTTTTGGGATCTTGAATACTTCTAAAGAACTACTGTATTAATTATTTTTAAAAGATTTCAGAGCCCCARTAATTATTTTTTAAAGATTTCAGTTTTGCATTCAGAAACACATCATGATGATACTTACTACTACCTTTTTTTACATTATATGCACATTTCTGTTTTGTTTGTTCAGAGAACACTTTTGTACTTTCTTTTCTATAATTTAGGTGCAAAAGGTGCAAGAGGATTCCCAGGTGATCCAGGTCCAATGGGTTTTCCAGGGCTAAATGGTACACGAGGTGATCCAGGTCGGGAAGGATTCCCAGGTCCTCCAGGTATCTTGAAATAATTATTCATTCTTTATGTACTTTTGACCTTTTTATTGAAGTCACTTAAACACAAATACTTGATTCTAGGTACATTTTCACTTCGCTTCTACATTGACTCAATAAGCCATTAGACAAAAATATTACTTTTCAAATCCAGAAGTATTTCTTGCAACTTCCATAATGATGAAAAATTTAATAGACACCAACCTTTTACAATCTGCTTTATTGTTCAAAATTATAAATGTGACAGTAAAAATTCATTACATTCTCATGATATAACAAATAACAAAATTCAATAACAAGGTATTTTAGACTCCAAGTGCATTTTACTTATAATGATGATGAAGAAAGGAAGAAAATAATAGTATTAGTACTTCCATTTAATTCTTTCCAACGTTAGTATAAATGATGGAATGGATGGATTGTGTGTGCCACTGCACACATGATTCATTCAGTGGCATGCACATATAAGCTGCAGTGGGTGTGTATGTTCACAAATCATCAGTCATTCCATCAGGAATTACAGGAATTACCTCCAGAAACTACCACTTCCCTGTGGTTGACCAAGTTTATTTGGTCTGAGAAATGGGTAATGAGTTGTTTGGGGTTTTTTCATAACCCCATTACAGAAGCCATTGATGCGACTTAATTTATGAGCTCTCTGGAAATTTTTTTGAGAGATCTGATTTCAAAGTCCTAAATCCTCACAGATTCTGAAGTGCTGCAAAGTTTCCCAAATCCAGTGCCCGGTGGTGCTTTGCCCTTGGGCAGCACATGGCCTGACAGTGTTCTCTGGACTCATCCACAGCATCTGTAGTAGCAACAGAGAAAGCAAAAGAAGAGCTGGTGCATGTCCTGGTGCATCCTGGTGCATCAAGGGCTGCATCATACAACATGGCTCTGTGCAGCATAGGGCAGGACCACAAACCTCTATCTCCCCTGATAAGCTCCACAGAGTGCTCTGATTGCTAAATTAGGGCTCCCATATGGCTCCTTGGCCACAGGGAGCAATCCCCTGCAGTTTTCCATGCTATCTWTCACCAATGCTTGGGCTTAACTTTCAGTCCAGCTCCAGTTTTCCAGTGCACAAGAAGCCTTTACCTTGTCATTTGTGGTGATGGGAACATCATGTTGGTACAGCCAGGATTTGAACTCCAACATTTGTAGAGAACTCTGTGATGCCTAGTTCCCGTTTTATTTATAGGTTTCACTGGACCCAGGGGAGACAGAGGCCCAAATGGGCTACCTGGACTGCAGGGACACCCAGGCCTTACAGGAAAATCCGGAGCTCCAGGAACACCAGGACYGAAGGGCCTTCCTGGTGACGTTTTTGGAGCAGCAGCAGGGGCCCGAGGGGATGTCGGCCTCCCCGGCTTGCCAGGGCTGAAAGGTGCACCAGGAGATCAAGGAGTACCAGGAACTAGAGGTAACAGCTTCTTCTAGTAAAGAAAGGTTTGTCTAAGAGTTGATACAAATGCAGCCAAATTGTAGGGATGTGAGAGTAGGAAGAGACCATGTTGGGATGCACCAGAGGTACTGATGACCTCCCTGTCAATTCCCAGTGCCTGATGATCTCCCAGTCTTTCCCCTTCTGTGTCAGCTGTTTCCAACATGCCTGGCTCCTCTGAACACTTTCTGGAGATCCATTGCTTATGTTCAACTGTCCTTCACACTGCTCTACATGAAATCAACTACAGGAGGATAGCAGGGAACCAGACTTTGCTCATCCTTGTCRCTTTCAGGTGTACTGCTAATTTTTTTCCCTGTAGTTAAGGGAATGGTGGTGTTGCTATTATCCTGAATTTTTATGTACATACAACAATAATACTCAGATTTTTTCCCACATCAAAAATGTCTGGGWATTGCATGGCTTTGCTGATCAGCACACTGCAGTGGTGCTGAATTTGTAAATTTTAGCCAAGAGGACAGAGAGTTAGGTGACTGCTAATAAGCTATTTTACCTTGACAGTTTTTTGGGCAATCACAAATAAGAAAAAGATAATATTATATACTTATTTATAACTTCAGGGTGTTCATTTTCGTTTGTTATTTTGCAGACCATAAAAAATATCCTAAAATCCCTGCAGAAAACAGTTTCTCCACAGAATCTGATTTTTTCACTCTCTGAACTCTGTGAAGGACTTTCAAAAGTACATGTGGGAATTTAGCATACCCTGCTACACAGTTTCAATTGCATTTGGACCCATAATTAAATTTAGGACTGCTGATTACCCCCTTCCTCTGTGTGGAACTGAAAAAAGGGTAGTAATTGTATGACTGGCTCGGCTYGAAGCAAGGTTTATCACAGGAACTAGTTTTGGATATCCTTCTCACAATTTTTGATGAAAATAAATAAAGAATGGCATMATCTTCTCAGTTACTTGAAGTGAGGAGAGCTGGTCTCACCTGCAGTAGAGCCCCAGAGTGAATGAAAGGGATGAAAGCAGCTCTGTGGCCTTCAACAAGTTTGAGAAAAGGCAGAAAACATCACTAACATCTCTGAAGAAGGGACAAAATCTAATTTTGTTTGAAAAAAAATAATATGGTGTGACTTTGCACCCTCTTTGTAAGCATTTGTAGAACTAAGTTTTCAACAGTAAATATACAGTGAAAATAAAAAGCATTACTAGTTTGTCTATTCTTGACTTATTTTACAGTTCTGACAGAATGGCTCCAGATAGCATGTGAATTTTTAAACAAGTATGAATTTTTAAAATTTTACATGAAATTACTAGGAATTTATTTATACCACCTTTGCCACTTCACTCAGAATAGCAAACTAAAGCCTGTATGCTGTTGTTGAGAAAACTCACTTTAAATGACCATGGTTATAAAGCTCATTTAACTACAGTCAAGCTAGRCTCATGTAAAACCTGAAGACAGAGAAGGAGATCCACTTGACCTGGATTTTAAATGCCATGTACTATTTGTATGCTGCTGCTTCTCCAATCTGAATAAAAAGCGGGCATTATCTTTTTAAAACTTAACACCCTCTTTACTCATTTATGGTAGAGTCATAATTTTTCACCCAGTGCATGTAGTCAAAATTAGGGCCTTTTTGCTTAGGAATTTGTATCAGTCTTACAGAAATGCCTTGTAATGACCTTACATGAAAATTTCTAAACAATAACACAGATCTCACCATCTGTCTTAAATGTTACTTTTCCTGCATATAAAGTTTTATAAAAGATACATAGCTTTATTTCAGTGGTTAAGTCAGCTGCTTGATTCAGTTCTTAGTAAGATACATGTGACAGGGAGATCAGGAATAACAGAATTATTGGAATTAAAAGAGAAAGATTGAGATTAAAACTGAAAGAGACCTGCATGTCTCCATGCATGTGGCACCATGTGGTGCCAAATCATTACCATTCATTTGAAATAGTCAATCAACCTATCTGATGCAAATTTTGAGATCATTGCTCATAACATCAATTATTTTAAATCTAAAGACCAGTCCTTTAATTTGCTTTTCCTATTCTCACTGTATTTTCAAAAGAAAAACACACCCTGAAAGCCGAGGGTGTACACAGAAGAAATATATAAAAAAATGTTCTCTACATATGATGCTCCCTAATGCATAATTTTGGTCTTTTAGGAGCAGATGGTAGCCCAGGTTCACCAGGACCCAAAGGAGATCCAGGGCCACAAGGTCTCCCTGGTTTGATGGGATTACCAGGAACACCAGGAACACGTGGATTCCCAGGTCCACCAGGAAACCGTGGGCCAGATGGTGGCCCTGGCTCTCAAGGACCTCTCGGTGAGGAAGTAGCACAGTCCTGTGTCATTCCTCTTGCTAGTCCTCTGTGGCAGGGCAACTGTAAGGTTTCCACAGCAGAGAGTTAAGTTTGGGGATGATCTTCACAGGCAGAGCTGCTGCTTTTCTTTCTGTAGCCACCTACCAAGTCAGATCAGAGCTGGCTGCTGGCAGACTGGAGAAAGGAAGCCACCAAATGAGTGTAGGCTTATGGGAAAGGGGCTTAATTCTTAAATTAAAGAGGAGGAGAAGGTCCTGTTGCAAGTGGGTGTGGAACCAAACTGATGGYGAGGCTGGTTCATGTTGATGAGCTACTTTATCTTTACAATAATTTCTGCAGTTCWTGGATGAAAAAATCCTGATTTCTGCACTTTGATATGAAGTTGGTAGGACAACAATTTTCTCCCTCTTGAGCTACTGTGTACGAAAGCATCATCTATATCCAAACCTTCTTTACTCTCCCTTTTCTCACATTTACACAACAGGTCCACCTGGTGCTAGGGGAGAAGATGGTGAGCAAGGTTTTCCTGGCCCCGTGGGCCTGAAGGGTCTGTCTGGTGACAAAGGTGACATGGGTCACACGGGACTGCCAGGTATACGTGGTGTGACTGGTCCCCCTGGCATAAGTGGAATGGATGGCTTTCCAGGAGATAAAGGTGAGCTCTGGACCGCTGCTTTGAAAGCAGTGGTTGATTAAAGCTTTTCTGTGCAGACATGAACCAGACATATTCTGCTGATCTCCCACTATTTAAATCAGTARAATTAGGATCACGTGCCTAATACATTCCAAAATCACTGCCTGTTTTTCACTGTGTTGGGCTTGGCACAGTGCTGGCTTGTGATATGCAGCCCTATTTAGAAGAGSAATGGCTGTTTTATTTCTCATTTTAAAAATTACACAGTATTTACTGTTTTCTCTCTAAAAGTCTTACCCTTGTCCTAGTCCCGTTGGTCCTCAGTGAAATTTAAGAGATGTTTCCTCAGACATTGGTTTCAAAGTTTTTTAAAGCTGGGAGCTGTGAACTGAGCAATGCCAGATACAGGACCTCAATGGTGATTTTAGGACACTGATGTTATGTTGAGAATGTGAGATTCTCACCTACCAGCCACAAGAAAACACATATGTGTAATGCACATGGCCTACACCACACAGGGAGTTTSAACAGGGTTCCTCTCCATGTGAAGCCAAGCTGAGCACAAAGCATGCTTAAAAATGCATGTTGCAATTCCATCTGTTGGAAAGATAGGACAAGACTAGCTCTGAGATCAGCTGTCATTTGAGAGAAATTAAGATCTGTTTGTTAGCATTACCCATGTAAAACAGCATTCTCTTGTTTAGAAAAKAGAAGTAGGGGAATTTTTGGTGAGCTAGGACCAGCCAGTCCTAGACCCATGATTTGTATCTCTACACGTAGACCAGGCTGGCTACAAGCCTTATGTGGAACTAGGTACATATCTCAAGCCCATCTCTAGGAGAGGGGTTGTAMTGATCTCTCAGAAGAATGCAGTGAGTTCTGGTCATCTCCACAACACCTCTCCTTGGCCACTTGAGGCAGGTTTGTGTACTCCTGAGAGCACACTATCTCAGGAGCTCTACTACCTCTTAGAGGGCTTGGGTGCCTGCTCCAGATCCACAGATTGCTGTAGGCATCAAGGCACCCAAAAAAYAGGTACTGCTGCACTGAAGTTTTCATACCATTTTAGTCATGCGTTGCTGGTTCATATTTACTTAGTTTGCAGAAATCCAAGTGAAGTAACACTTCTCTTYCCCTTCTTTCTTAAAGGCTTGAAAGGTTCACCCGGCATTGATGGTTTCAAAGGCATGACAGGCCTAAAAGGAAGACCAGGCATCAAGGGAATCAAAGGAGAATTTGGCCCACTTGGGGCTCAGGGAGATAAAGGCTCACAGGGTGCACGTGGCTTCAAAGGTATTTGCTTATGGGTGGTACTAGTGTGTTTGCTCTTCACATCTGCAGAACTATTTTACAAAGAAGACACATTTTTCACATGTTAAATTTAGCTCAGACATTCCTCCACCTATTTCACACATGGGCCTCTGGCCAAGAGGCCTGGATTTTAGACTTAGGGAAAGGTTACTTCTTTACACACTTAAGGCTGGAGACAAATATCTTATTACTCATCTGAGCTCAGATAGTGGCACCCCTGGACATGTGCAGAAGTCATGAGAGCWTTTTTCCAGGAAGTGTAAGATGCTTGGGGGAGAATATTTACCTTTTTCTCCAGTTGCATTGTAAAGACAGTTAAATATTCAGAAAAACAGGCAATTAAGTAGTTAAAATTAAGTAGTTAAAAGACACAAACATTATTAAAAGCTTAAAAGTCACAAACCTTCGGCCAGTATTATTGTTGGTAAAATGAAAACTGTAACTCAGYCCTCTTTTGATTACTCACAATTGCCTTTAAATAAATGTTTTGCCACAAGACCAAAATGTTCTTTCTAGGGACCCTGAGATTGATATTTTTTTTAAAAGTGTCTGCAATTCAGAGGTTGCAGAACAGYGATCCCAGCAACAGTCTCAACAAAAGACATGCATGAAAACAGCCCCTGTGAAGAGAAGTGCAAATACACTTCTTGTTGAAAAAATGTGAGACAGTGAATAGTCATAGGAGACAAGTCTGAATTACTGGCCTGTCTCTGCACCCCACAAAGAACKAAAGATACTCATAGAGTCTGTATGGGTCCCTTCTTCTGGACATTATTTACTGATATCACCAGTAATGATAAAGKCAAGAAAATGAACACTATAGCTGGTAACAAATCCAAACACTTTCTTTTGCCCAAGGCTTTTTGATTGAGAATTGCCTTTGCACTAGAACTAAACTACTTTTCTGTGCTTTCTCCATTGTGCTTCTTGGGTTTTGTAATAAACCATGATTTTGGGGCTTTTTGTATAAAAACATGATTCCTAACTGATCTACTGAGAGATAAATTATCTATCACAGGGGAGTCTGGGTCCAGCTCCCAGGATTTTATGTACAGAAGTTTAACTCAGTTTTCATGTTTTCTTAAGCGTGACTCTTCCACTGCCATGTTGCATTGACACAGGTTACTTTTCATGCAACTGGATTTTCTGTAGCTTGTGGAAGGTCATTCCTTTTTCCTAATGTACTCTTCTGTTCACTTTTTCTGACCATGCTGCTCACTAGCATTTTGTAACGTGGTTGGGCTTTTTACCCTTTAGGTGACCGTGGGGATCAAGGCCCCCCAGGAGACCCTCCAAAGCTCATGCCCAGCATGATGATGGAAGTTAAAGGTGAAAAAGGAGATGTTGGAGAAAGGGGCACAAAGGGATTCTTTGGCTTAAAAGGTCAGTGGTCATAGTAAAACAAGGCAAGCACATTCAGAACTCTCATTTAGTGCTTTTTCTCAGCTTCCAAATTAAATATTCCCTGCTCATTGTACTACTTGGCTGCAGCCTCCCCAGCAAGGTCTCTGACAGCAGAAACTGAGCTCCTGGATGCATTTCACASAGTCACCCCCAAGGAAAGCTTTGAGGGATGATGTCTGTGTGGGTGCRTGGGTGTGTGTTGCCTTGTACAGCACATTGTGGTGCCATGTTTCAAGAAGAAGATAGTAGTAATATCAGTAGCAGGAAACCTTCTTACACACAAGCCTGCATGTCAGTCTTCCCTTATTTATTTTTTCTTCTTCCCTGCCTGCAGGTAGCAAGGGAATGCCAGGCCTTCCTGGAAAGACAGGAACCCCAGGGTCCCCTGGGCATCCCAGCTACGTGGCTGGTGTGAAAGGAGACATCGGCGCGAAAGGGYTGACAGGTGTGAAAGGGTATCCTGGTCCTGCTGGCTCTCCTGGCATCAGAGGCTTCCCTGGCACCACAGGAGTCAGGGTGAGTTCATGCACATGAGGGAATAAGGGTGTCCTTGTGCTGCCATTCAGCTTCTCAGGAAGTGGCCTTCACCCCTTGAAATTTTGCCGAACACCAGCAGTGCAAAGATAAAAATGCCATAAGCATTGAATGAATAGATCAAATACTATTGCTTSCTCCCTCCAACATTCATTAGGCAGAGTAATTTCTTTTCTCATTGTGAGACATCCAAATTTCATATGCTGGCATTTTGCCAGYGAGGACCCAGATGGTTCCTTCTAGATCTTTGATCCTGTTGCCACAGCTGCTGGTAAAAATTATTCTCAGTGTTGGGCTTATTTTTCTCTTTGTCCCAGGACTTAAAGGTATCACTGCCAAAAGTTACTGTCACTTACCTAACAGTAAAAGAGCCTAAGAATCTTAGCTTCTAGAGGGCAATTCATTGTAATTCACTCTGGCTGCAAAATAAGTTACACTGGAAGACATAAAAGCTTAGAAAAGACCTGACAGTAGATTCATAGACATCATTTATTTAAGAGAGACAAAAACTATGTTCCTTTYTCAGATTTTCTTTGCCTTCAGATTTCAGTAAGATTTTTTTTTAACCAAGGACTGCAGGACTGTTATGKTTTAACCTCGGCCAGAATCTAAGCCCCACCTGGTTGCTTGCTCCCCCACACATCCCCAGCAGGATGGGGAGAAGAAAATTGGAAGGGTMAAAGTGAGAGAACTTGTGGATAAGAACAGTTTTAGAATTGAAATAAACTACAATAACGATAAATAATTATAGTAGTAATAATAATAATAATCATAATATAACAATGATAGATAAATAAAACCCAAGAAAGACAAGTGACACAAATGAAAACTATTGCCCAGCACCCACTGGCTGATGCCCAGCCAATCCCCAAGCATTGTTACCCCCCAGTCCACCATGCTGCCTGCCTTATATGCTGGGCAGGAGGCCACAGAGTGTGGGATATCCATTGGATCAGTTGGGATCAGCTGTCCCAGCTGTGTCCCCTCCCAAATCCTTGCGCACCCCCAGTCCAGCACTGGCAGGCTGGAGTGACAAGCAAAAAATGTCCTGAYATGGTGTAAGCACAGTTCAGTAGGAATGAAAACATCCCTGTGTTATCAACAGTGTCTCCAGCACAAATCCAAAACACAATCCTGTACTGGCTACTGTGAAAAAAAATAATTCTGCCCCAGCCAATATCAGCACAAGGACTCACTGCTATATATGCATAATGGGATGTCCTCAATTTTAAACTTAAGCCTTTGCAAACATAACTTGTCCCTTGGTACTGATTTAGATTAACAGACTGCTGCCACATTACTCTATAAAGTACTGCAGAAACTGAAAAGTGGTACTTTTAATAGCCTTTTTTTAGTATTTCCAATGTCAGCTGCTTGGAAGGTTGAATAAATCCTCATCTTCACTAACTGATGCTTGTTTTCAATCATATCATAGGGAGAAAAGGGCATTCCAGGAATTTCAGGCCATTTTGGTACTCCTGGCTCACATGGAGAAATAGGTGAGTTTGTTCTCTTATCTGAGTACTCTCTGTATTCATCACCCATCAAATACTTGGCATTAAGTTCTGAGGGGTCTCAGTGTGTCTTCAATCTCAGAGTCTTTCTACAGTCTTACAGAATGATATTGTAGGTGTGAAAGACTCAAAAAAGGTTAATACTATTAATTTCATGTAACGTGTGCTGTCCATGGATAAATCCATCTGTGGCAAGGAAGGAGGCTCTTCCAGACACTTTTTTGCTGTCTTTAATTTACTTCTCTTTTATTCTACAAAGATAATTGTTGCAGAATTTTGCCTCTGAAGTTGCAATTCCTTTGAAACAACAGGAAGTACTGTTTAAATTAAAGCCCTACCACTCATRTGTTCATTTTTGTTTGAAATAGGTGATCGGGGAGATACTATAAACTTACCAGGAATGCCAGGCCTGAAAGGGGAAGTTGGTGTGCCAGGCTTAACAGGTATTAATTTCACAGTTGCTCTCTGAATGTATTTCTTTTCACATACCAAAGTTCCCAGAGGAAGGGASGGGGAACTTTCTATGGGCTTTTGATGGCTCTTGAACCTGTGTTCTTATGACAGCTCCTGGAGAGGTTCATCTTTTCTGTATTGAAATTAATATGTTTTACATTTACCTCTTCAACTGAAAATACCATTATAGCAGTAAACATRATCACTGGCAACTCCAGTAAACATTTCTATATAATTTGTTTTGCTGTTGATGACAAAAAGAGCATTATCATGCCATGATTRTAGAAGGTGGGATAGCAAATTCTTGTCGATTTTGGATTGAGTTGTTAGGTAGTATATTAAATTTCCCTGTACATGCAGCACACTTGWACATCAGTGTCATATTCCACATAATTTGGGGAGCACTTTTAAAAACAAGTTTAATGATCATTGGCCAGAGGACTGTTCATGCTCCCAGATTATGTAAGCACCCTGACTAGAAGAATGTCTTTATGTGGCAARACCASGACCCATTCAGTAGCCAAGTTCATGTTATGCTTGTTTGCTTAAAAGAACATTAAAGRAATTAAAWGAACATACTGGTTTTGTGGTTTTCCAGGCATAAGAGGAGGTGTGGGACCAAAAGGAGAAGGTGGTGATCCTGGTTTCCCTGGAATTGAGGGCCTCAAGGGCACRCAGGGTGTCCCTGGCTCTGTGGGACAGGAAGGTAAAAGATTCTTTTTAACACTCCAAAGAATAACATTGTTTAAGAGGAAAAAGAAAAATACTCTTTCCATCAAAAGAAATCAATTAAGTTTTTAATATGCTCATCATTCTGTAAATTGGTAAGGAGCAGTGACAAGGATGTGGAACTCACAGCAGAAGTTAAGAAATTGCATAAACCTAACTCTACTTGATACCAGTTTTTCCTTTTCTATCACAACCATGTGTCCAGTCAAAGTGTTTTATTGCTGGCATACTCAGGTATTCTAATGTCTCAATACTACTAGGAGTAGGCTTTTCAATGACCTTTCCTSCCATAAATTAAATCAGTATCTCCCAGGACACAGTTACAGAGCCTTTCTTTGAGCCAGGCTCATGGGCCCACTGTACAAGAGAAGCCAAGTCAGGTTCAGCTGTGGCTGGATCACACACTCAGGGCTCAAGAACATGTCCTATTGCAGAGGATCATGGAAATGCTCTTTAAGAACAGTTGCTCCATCCACACTTCTTCTCATTAGAGGGCTTAGAAACTCCAGCCAAGGCTGGAAGAGCTTCAACAGGTGCCTCACTGGGAAACATTTCTYGTCTGATCAGCTTCTCAGTGGGAAAGGCAAAACAAGTGCAGCAGAAGGGGAAAGTGACATGCACAGAAAGGAAATCACTTGTTGTAACTGGCAATAGAAGTCAAGTTATTTTATTAGGAGGAGCCTGCTGTCTTTCTGAGGCTATCAGAAACCTGAAGTTTGTAATGAGCTGTTCTTTTATACTTTGTCTCTCCTACCTGTGCTCTCTTTGGTTTTCTCCCACTTGGATGAGCAGTGCAGTGTCRTACAATGACATCAGGAAGGGAAAGTCTTCATTCATTTTTCTGCCTGGGAGAATGAAAGTAGCACAAGTCTGTGTTTTGGCTGTTGGTATTAAGGATGCTCATGAGCAATGATTCATTGTTGTCACGCAGGTTTGCCAGGGCTGGTTGGCCCCCCAGGGCAGCAAGGAAACCCTGGGACTCCTGGACTTACAGGGCAAAAGGGAGCTGCTGGCTGGCCTGGCTTACCAGGACAAGCAGGTATGTGTACAGATTCAGCTATTCAATCATTTCTGTATGAACACTTGCAAATGTTCTTTTGGGGCGAAGAAGAAGAAGGGGGGCCTTTGCAGTTCAGAGTGGCAGTTTCCTGTACTAAAATATTTGTTCCTCACAAAGTCCAAGGGCATTAACAATGAGATGTGGTTGCTGATTTATGGCTTCTGGTATCTTTTCAGCTCCTTTTAACTGTTGATGACCTCTTTAACTAGGAAAGCAGTTTCAAGAAACATTTTTGTTTTTCATGACAGCTAGGAAGAAAAAAAGCAATAAAATTTATTAAACATGCAGCAAGGGTAGTGATGTACAATATGAGAATATTATAATGTGGCATTAGATAGCAAGCAACGCATTTGTCCTGCATCATCACCAAAAACTTTTAACTGATTCAATATCTGGTTTCAAAAACAAATGACTTATGGTTTAGACAGAATTGTGCTATGAAAATGCAGGTGATAGTTTAAAATGAAGCTGTTTGTATCACAGGATACAGAATCTCAATGGTTGCCACTTAATTCCTTTATATATTAAGGCAGCTGATGTTTTTCTACCTTTCAACCAGGAATCTTCTAGTAAGATTCTTCTGTCTGAATCTGCCTCAAAGCTAAGCTAATCCAGTTATGAAGACTGCCTTTTTAGACAGTGAAGAGAGACAGACACTTATTTTTCTGAGACTAAATAGTCCTCCAGAGCTCTGGCCATTGTCTAGCTYCAACATCATACTTACCACTTTGACAGGTACAAATAGGTGGAATAAATTTTACCTGTAACAATAGTAACGGTAGCTGTCAGACATTTTTTTAGAGTTTTGGGGTTTTTTTTAATGACACAGAATGAATTGCTCCTGAAGACAACTTTATTATAACCACATTTAGAGTCTACAATTATGTCATAATTGTCTTGGCTTGCAGATTTTGGAAAACTAGATGGGTATTAAAAAACTATGGCAGCAAGACTGGAACTAATGACATGCTGCCAGATGGATCAGTGATATTTTTAAAAATATCTCTTGAGTAATGAGTTTATTGGATAAGAACAAAATTTGYCAATCACAAAACCATAGCGTGGTGTATTTCATAATAAACTTAGAGTAATTAATTCATTTGCATATAATACACCATATTTTAACATAGAATAGCATTTATTCAAGCATTTGATTTTTTTTTTTGCCCAGGAATATATACAGACTAATAGAAAGCATTATGATAATCATGAATATAATTTTAAAACAGGCCAGCCTGGCTTCAGGGGAATCAGTGGACTGCATGGTTTACCAGGCACTAAGGGCTTACCAGGATCACCAGGTAAGTGAGGCTGTTACTCTGCCTGTTCACAGGCACAACATTGTGTTCTCTTCAAGTTTGGTCAGTGAGATCTTTGTAATGCAATTTTTTTAATTGTGTCCTCCAAAGCTTTGGAATGTGCTTCATTATTGTGGGCTCTGGCAAACAATTCATACACTATGTGCAACTCCATAGGTGGATCAGAACACAGCTTCAAATCATTGTTTCTTTCCTCTGATAAAGTTAAAACTTAAAGGCCTTTTTTCTCATCATGAGCCTTTTATCCAATGAGCCATTACAGACTCATGTATTTTGTAAATCCACATGCTCTATACATGTAGTTTAGCATGCACTGTTATATGCAGAAATGTTTCAGCTTTCCTCTTCATTCTGAACAACTCAACAGGTCCAGATGGGTACGGCTCTGCAGGTTTCCCAGGTGCAGTGGGGGACAAAGGAGAAGCAGGAGAGCCGAGCAGAGTAGAAGGCAGCCGAGGACCTCCAGGCCAGAAGGGAGAGAGAGGTGTTCCAGGTCTGTGCTCCAGAGAATGAGATCCACCTGTGACTTGTTTCCTCTGTGGGTGTTAGAGATGTCACAAAATACACTGTGGGGTAGACAGGTGAATAGGTGAACTCCCAAAGCTGGGGAGGTCACTGTTTGGAGTTTGTGCTGCAGCTCAGCCAGCCCTTGCTCAGGATCAGCAGTGTGTATTCCCCAGTGCTGCACAGCATGGGTGCTTCCCCACCTTGTAGCACCCACTGGGCTCAGCAAGCTGCAAATGCCAGAGGCTACTCTCAGCCATCAGCTCCCCAAATATTTTTAATCGAGTTCTGTTACACAAACGCATGACCCCTCTCTCTTTTTGTTGCAAACCTGTCCATATTTCCCTTTCTCCTGAAAGCCTCACTGCCTCTCAATGTGTGATGGTCCTGCTGGCACCTAGGGGCTCTGTTCCCATACACAGTGCTTTGCTGGTGCCATCTATCCTTTGTGCAGAGCAAGCTCCATCCCTCTGTGCTGTAACAGACTGTGCTCATATCAGAATGGGTCACCACCTGGTTTTCATCCATCAAGAAGCCACCAGACTGATGTCATGAACAAATAAGCTAATTACTTATGKTTTTTGGGGGGTTGTTTTTTAATTTTTTCAAACATTTTGGCTCTGAAAGGATTAAGGACTGACTGAGATGTAAAACCTTACCGCCTTTGCCTGCTTGGTTCTATGGTTCATACATAATCTTTTGTGTTACACTTCATTGTTACTAACACAATATGCCATCTCAAACACCATTCAGAGATTTATTATCAAGCATTCATTCATACCTCACTCATTTTTATTTGTCACAATTATAAACAGAAGGTCAATTTCCTAACAACTTCAAAATACTTAAAAGAATAATCTGGTTTTGGTAGGGCAGATTTTTGACTACTTAACAATTTTTYATCTCTAGAGAACTTCTTGGATTTGAACTTTTGGTTTTAACTCACACCAGATAATGCTAATTGTCAGCCCTGACCCTGCAGGCACAGAAGAACAAAGCTGCTTTCCTGCCTGCTTCAGTATACCTAGGGTATTTTGAGTACTTCCTATCTTGAAATRATATTTTACCTGGCAGACACAAGATTATTAGTATTCAACACAGTGAAATGTAATCAGCTACCCAGAGAGCTTTGGCAGAGGACTAATATTTGGTTCTTTAAAAAATAAAAAACATCTTCCACGGTATCATCTAAAAAAATAAAACAGATCAGTGGGAACTGCAGGTGTTTTCTATTTTGAAAATCCCACTCCTTAGTCTAAGGTGGGTCATTATGCATTTTCCTTGCAGTATTAATTATTTCTTTTTTTCCCTTCAGGAGTCCCAGGATCCTTTGGTATTCCTGGGCAGGAAGGATTTCCAGGGCCTCCTGGGATTTCGAATATATCGGGATATCCTGGTGATAAAGGCTCCCCAGGTCTAGATGGAGTGCCAGGTAATTCATGCAACAGCAGTCATTGTTATTTCTGTCTTGTTTCAGTAAAGTAGTCCTATTAAATATAAGACTAAAATTGTTGGACAGAACTCATGGTAGATCAGATAATAGAGACTGACCTCTTGAAAGCAAAAGGCAGTTCCTCCAGGTTGTCCTCATGGAAGGGTTTGATCTTCATGCAAATAACAGATTAAATAATCCAGAATTCTCTTGACAACTTTCAGAAGCATTATGCTAATCTACTATTCTAAAATCTGAGGTCTGTGGCAGACTTGCAAGTCTATTAAATAGTCTTAATAATTCACAAAATTCTCCTATGTGACATGACCATGCAAGCTAAATTACACTGGAAAGTGTTAGCTCTTCCTTCTTAAAAATTCCTGTTGCTTATTGGGCTGCACAATTATTTCAAATTGCAGTGCCACTATGAAGAGCTTGTAGCAGAAGTTGTTCCACTATCATCTTCTTATGATGGATGGAAATTTTTGTGTAAACTCAGCAAAAACTTAAAACAGACAAACCAGCTGAAAACCAACAAAATGCCTAGGCTTCCAGGTTTAAAGAGGATGTTAGTTGGCCTGACTCTGCATACTGATTCCAACTCTCCAAGCAGTCAGGAGAGTGGAAACAGGAACACCATATCCCAGCCAAAATGGTGAGACAAGTGTGGCTCACTCTGACTTTGCCACATACATCTTGCAATCGTGTCCTCATGTGATCCAGCCTCAAAAGGCAGCACAAGAGATGCCCCACTCAAAACCCTACATAGTAAGGGCTGTTCTCTCCTCAGAGAAAAAAAAAAAAGCTCCAAATGTCTTGTAAGCAGCAGAGGTAACTGAAGAGAAACCTCTTCAGTTACCTCTGGTTTAGCTTCAGGCAATATGAAATTCTAGAAAAAGAAGCTGTTCTCATCATTCCCAAGACAGCATGAAGTACTTATTTGGTTCCAGATGTTCAACTGAGCACTGAGATACACAGAACAGTAAGTCCTTGGCTCTGAGTCAGATACTTGCTGCTCTCTGATTTCTCTCTAGCTACTAGGATAATTTAGAATGAAGCAAGGAAACACCTAGGGAAGTGGGGCATTTGCTGGTGRAGGAATTGTTCATGGAAGGCTGTATCTCAGCAGGCACCCTATTTCTGCTGAAATCTTGCTTGAGATAACACTGTTTTGTGGGAGCTTCATACTCTTAATTCCTCTGCCACTGCTGCTAGCCTGAGAGCAGGAGCAGGAGTGCTGAATAAATCTGTCCCCTGCTTAAATTAAGGAAATAGAACCTGATGGGATACAGTTAGATAGTTCTGTTACTTTCCTCTGTGCCCAGATGTTAAGTATAAACAGATTACAATCTATATAATCTGTATAAACAGATTACAATCTATATTTCCTCTAAACAGGCTATCCAGGACCACAGGGGCAGCCTGGAACACCTGCTCCACCAGGAAGCAAAGGAGAAAGTGGAGAAACAGGTAGGACTGGAGAAATCGGCCCAAAAGGAAGTAGAGGTGATCCTGGATTATCAGGAAGTCCTGGCCTGCCTGGATTCCCTGGACCAAAAGGTAAGGATGGGAAATGCTGATYGTGGCAGGAAGCAGGGGAGCCTTCKGTGCTACAGCAGCTTGAACRCCATGACTTTTGCACTCACTTGATTTGTACTGAAATGCAATAATGCCACTTGTCATTTTGCATTAAAGGTCCCAGGGGTGAACAAGGTGTCATTGGCTTTATGGGCACAGTAGGATTTCCAGGTGACCTGGGACCCATTGGACCCAAGGGGGATAGAGGAGTAACAGGTAAGTGTGTGCAGTCAGATGTGTGACTCCTTCTGAAACCACTYGTTCTGCAGCTCCACAGAGCTGATCTAACTGGCCCTGCTTTGAGCAGGAGGTTGGGCTTGGWGACCTCCAGAGTCCTCCATCCTGCATGACTCTGTGAATCCTGGGAAATTCCAGGGTCAGATGCCTGAATTTAACATGAGTAATCAAGTTTTGGCTTTATGAATTTGACTTGTACGAGATGCCAACTCCAAACTCAGAGCCACTTTTGCAGTCAATAAAAAGAAGGATTTATTATCTAAATTAATCCTGCAGAGTAGACAACCTGAATATTTAAAGAGAGCTTTAAAATCTATCTCTCCATCTATACCATCACGTATTTGTGTCTTTTGAAGCCCATCAAAAGATGGTGCTGCACCTCTCATGCGTATGCAGCCAAGTAAGAGCAACATGTCTCTGGATGAAAGTACATTAAGGAAAAAATATAGGGTGGTTGGGTCTTGTTTCTTTTAATCAAACTATCTCATCTTGCTTCTAATGACAGGCTTCCAGGGACCTCCAGGCTCTCCTGGGCGAGCCCCTGATCCTCCAAGGCTGGTTGCTGAGCAAGGTTCACCAGGTCCCCGTGGAAGTATAGGACCTCAGGGAAGCCCAGGAGATATGGGACCTCAGGGCCCACCAGGAGATCCAGGTAGGAACCACACATTTAGACTGAAAGCTGTTCCCTTAGCAGACTGAGGCCACCAGAGCACTGATTTGATGATCATCTACTTTAAAGTCTGTAATCCAGAAAGGAGAGTCAATTTTTAGTCTTCCAAAGCTGAAGCTTCAGCTTTCTTCCTCCTCCTAGCATTCAGAACATAAGCAAAACAGGAAATAACTTTGGCAACACTCACAAAGCCAAAGCAACATCAGATATGGATCTCATGCACATCAAGACTGAACATCTTTGGTGGAAAATGCACATCCTTGTGGGAACACTGTCAGCTTGGGGAATAGCGTGGCATTAGTGATGTGCAGAGCTGATGCACTGCACCTTTTGCCATGAGCCTCATCAGAGATAAGTGGTGCCAAGAGTGAAGGATTAAGGTTGTGGGACTCATGTAGTCTTGACCCCAGCAAGCTTTTGTAATGAACTTGGTGCTTTTTGCCTGAGCAAGTACCATAGGATCTCACCTTCAGTGCAAACCCAGCAGACAGGACCAAACATGCACAAGTAGAGAACACGTTAACAAAGTGGGATGGGCATGTTGATATGTCTGCAGTCACTGTGCTTACAACCATTGTTGTATAAGGTTTCAGAGGCTCACCAGGAGAGCCAGGACTCCAGGGCAGGGGTGGCATTCCAGCTCCTCCTGGCTCCAGAGGGGAACAAGGAGGAATGGGATTTCAGGGTCCAGTGGGATTTGAAGGTAAGAGATATCACACTGCACTTTTTTCCTCTTTCCCATTTTTTGCATTTCATCACTCTGCAGTTGCTACTTCACTGGAAGGAAATGAGAGGAGAGAGAGGAGGGGGCAAGAGGAGGGGGTAGGGAGCAAAGGGAAGGTGGAGGAGGGGAGGGAAAGGGAGGGGAGGAAAGCTTCTGTCTTCATAGATACTTCATAAGGGACAACTAATTAAATGTTATCAGTTACCTTAGAGCAGTTCTCAGAATAAATTTTGATAGCTGTAAATATCAGTCCACTCATGAGTTTATTTCATTCTGAATGTGTTTATTCTCTTTAAGTATTTTCAGCCTAGTGTTTAACTAACAGTTACATTCATGGAGATGAATGGCTGGGTAGGTGAAACTTGGATAGATGAAGTTTAAGGGAATGTGTCTGCAAAGGAAATACCTGTGTCCTTATCAAATCAAAGAGCAGAACTATTACTATCTTAGTTAGCTAAGCACACAAAGAAAAAGGTATTTGCAGAGCATAGTTTCAAGTGTATGAGTCAGATGCAAGAAGTCCAACAACCACTGGTTAATCTTCGACTAAGAAAATATTTTAGAGAGAAAATCTGCTCATCTCTGTATGCTCAAATTCATCAGAACTTTATTTGTAACTTCCCCTAGTTCTGGTGTGAAATACATTATGTTAGAAACCAAGGAGCCTGATCCAGCAACTGTTATAATCCTAGAACTGCCGCTCTTCTAACAATAACTTACCATAAAGCAAAGGCATCATGCCATTAAGCTGTTCATCCACAACTTAGCTGGAATATCAGCTAGCACCAGATCATGTGTGGGAGCACAAACCCAGTTGGATTCTTTCTTTTCTGCTCTCCTCTAAGGCCAGCCAGGCCGGCCTGGCAGCCCTGGGCCCCCAGGCATGCCGGGCCGCAGTGTCAGCATGGGCTACCTGCTGGTGAAGCACAGCCAGTCCGACCAAGAGCCAATGTGCCCAGTGGGCATGAACAAACTCTGGAGTGGATACAGCCTACTGTATTTTGAAGGACAAGAGAAAGCACACAACCAGGATCTAGGTATGTACAAATACTACTTGTTGTATTGCACTAAATAGTTTATTTAGTTGTTGTTTTGCACTGGGTTATTAGAGGTTTGCACAGAGTASTCTTTATATCGCACTGAATAGTTTATGTTATATCACATGGTTTGTTCTTCCYCTTCTCCTATCACACGGTTTCTCCCTCAGGCACCCCTGTCCCCAATAACCCCTGGTGATCTATTCCCTGGTTAGTCCCTCCCCTCACCCCTCCCTACTGGTATCCCATTGGCCATGGTCCTCCTCCTCTGCCYCCCATTCCTCCAGGTATATAAGTCTCCCACCATGAGCCATGAGCGCTCTTTCCRTGCGGGTTTTTCCATCTGGTGGTTCTCAAGACAATAAACAGAGGACATTTATCCCCGYGTGGAGAAGAGCGCTTCYGGTCTTTTGCTTTTGTCCGTGTAAGACTGTGTGGGCTGGGGTCAGTAGCTAGCCAGAGTGGACCTAAACAGCCCGGCCAGAAACAGTCTTACAACTGMTGGCAGCAGCCTGGATTCCAAAAGCTGGGACTACAACAAACAGGCTTAGGAAGCACCAAAACGAGAATATAAAAACTACATGTCTTCATGGAGTGCCCCTGAGAGAGCTCCTGCAAGTCATTAGTGCTGTTTGAGGGCACCCGTAAAGTCAGCAAAACATTCTGGACCACAGGGCTTTCCTGGCAGGTACTTGGGAAAGAGCAGGAAACTGGAAGTGTGCATTGTCTTCTGTGAGAATGATTGCCTTTTTCTTCTTCCTCTTGAACAGGGCTGGCTGGCTCGTGTTTGTCTCGCTTTAGCACCATGCCATTCCTCTACTGTAACCCTGGGGATATTTGCTACTATGCAAGTCGAAATGATAAATCCTACTGGCTCTCAACCACAGCACCTCTCCCCATGATGCCCGTGGCAGAAGAAGACATTAAGCCGTATATCAGTCGCTGCTCGGTCTGTGAGGCCCCAGCTGTGGCAATTGCTGTCCACAGCCAAGAAGCTTCTATTCCTCACTGCCCTGAAGGCTGGCGCAGTTTGTGGATTGGATATTCCTTCCTTATGGTATTGGGTCTCCAGGGTCACATTTTGTGCAGCAATGGGGTTTAAATTTGAGTGTTTGGTACTAGTAAGGCYGTTCTGCTTCAGAGGCAGCAAGACCAAAACCATGCATCATACTGGGGAACCAGGGAGCTACAAAAGTAATTTCTAGGAAGATGAAAATTTCTGTGAATTTCAGAGTAAATTGTCTCTTGTCAGAGTAGCATCTGGAGACCTTACTTTATGTACAAAATAGCACTTCAGAACAGACTTAAAGGACAGCTGTGACTTAACAAATAAAATTACACTGAGGTGCAACTGGAGCATACAGAGCATTGTCACAGCTAAAGATTTGGAGTTATTTACATACATCACTACTAAGAAGCTGATCTAGGGGGAAAAAAGGAAAAGSAACAACATGCTTTTTCCCTTCTTTTCAAAATTTAAAAATCATTGGTGTTTTGGTCGAAGATTTTGAAGCCAAAGTCTTCCACTTACTCTGGAAAGAGAGACAGCCTCTGGTTGTTTTAAAAATTAAGTTTCAKTGTTGTTGGCAGTAAGAGCTGAGCYGTACATCCCATGGTGTACATGAGCTCTTCAATCTTGTGATCTTATAATTAGGAAATGGGATGTTACAGAAAAACTTAGTGCGGGGTGTGCAGCAGAAGACCTGCTGAAGGGCCTGATCTTTTTTTGCAGAGAGCTTAGCATGGTAAAGAGCATCTAAAATGTCAGTGAATGGTCTGACAGATGCTCATTTTTTCTGACTTGCTTGATGGACACAAGAGTCAAACCCTGCAGCAGCATGCCCRTGTTGTTAATTTTTGAAGACTGGGCTGAATCCTGAAGTAAACAGTACTGGAAAAGAAACAAGATTTCTGTGGCAGGAGACATCATAAAAGAACAATAATCAATCTTACCCACAAACCATCTGTATATCAAAAGCCAAAAACTTAAATTTTTCAGAAAATAAGATACAGGCAAATCCAAAATTAGCTACCAAAAAAAATCCCTACATTTTGAGAGAGTAGGTCAAATTTTTTACCATCCCTGTGTTTGACCTTTCTTTTGCTTCTATAAAAAGCCCTGATACCAATCTCATAGTTCCTTCACAAGAATGCCAAGAATTAATTAAATATTTGCAGAGCCCCATGTAAACACTGAGCATTGTTAAGAGCAAAGTTGTCACCTTGGCAAGAACTTTTTGCCAGAACAAAGTCTGTCAGCACTGTGAGAAAAATCCCCATTTTCCCAGCTAGCTTGTGGAGCAAATGAAGTGTTTGGTGTATGCRTTTTTGCTTCTCAGGCAACTGTGGAAGAAGTAGAGCACACTTGTGGTTTTCTCAGAGTACATGATGTTTTAATTCCTTGGCTTACATTTGTCACCTCCATCCCCTGAGTAAGGGAGGATCCTCGGTCAGCACAGACTCTGCCCAAACAGCCAGAGAAGTCAGTGAGATTTCATGTAGCAAGGGCACTCCACTATCACACATCCTATATGGGTAAGCATTGCAGGAGGATAAAAAGCCATAGTGAATGCCAGAAGAGCTATTATGGGCRTAGAGTTGGAGCTTATAGACCAAGCATGGAATACCAGAGCTCAACCTGAGGTTGCCAAGCAAGGCTGCTTCCATCCCAGGGCTCAAATAGCATCAGCAGGTTTTACTATCTGCTTTCCAGCTCCAACTGCAGAGGCTTCAAAGTTGAAATAATTTATGCTGCCTCTTACATTCCCTACATTTACAAAACTGTTTAAGAACTTTATTTTCCAGCTGCTTTCTTTTATAYTACAGATTCTTCCACTTCCTAACAAAAATACAGCTGTATATTTATTAAAGGGACAGAAAAAATGCCCATTTTGTTAGTAATGCCTGTGACAGAAGTAACATGCAGTTCATTATCACAGAACCTGTCAAAGGCAACAGTTGAGTGGTGTAAAGATGCATGATTATGGTATAATTCGCTGTTAAAAAAAACATGTCATACAAGGAACTAATTATTATATAGAAGCTAATTCTGTTTCTGTATTGCTCCTCACATGCAATGCAGATTAAGAYTTTATAATTTGGGAAGTTTGAATTAAATATATGGTGAAAAATTGTTCTTAGTGAGGGTAAAAAAACAGAGGAGCAAGATGCACAGACAAGTTGTGGGAGRTCCATCCTTAGAGGTATTAACTCCACAGCACCATGGAGCAACTGAGGGCAACTTTGGTGTCAGCTCTGSTTTGAGCAGGGAACTGGAGAAAGTGAGCTCCAGTGGGCCCTTTCCACCTAAATGATTCTCCAATTCTAAGATTTCCAAMAGTGAAAATCTTAACTACAGAAAAGATGTTTGTTAGAAGATTTCAAAAAGGCATCAGCACATGGGCTAGCTGCTTTATATAGTTACAGCATAGCCAAACCCTTACAGGGCTGCAGGACTGGCCAACTTTCTGCTCTGCAKATAAGAACTGGGAGCAATTCTAGTTGTTCTTCTCTTTTCACACATGTAAGTTCATGACAGCACTGCCTGAGGCTGCACTCTGAGCACTGCCCTCCTTGTCTCCCTTAGCACACTGCTGCTGGTGATGAAGGTGGAGGACAGTCGCTGGTTTCTCCTGGGAGCTGCCTGGAAGATTTCAGGGCGACTCCTTTCATCGAATGCAATGGCGCCCGCGGAACCTGTCACTACTTTGCAAACAAATACAGCTTCTGGCTCACCACCATCGACCAACCCTTCCAAAGCAAGCCCTCGGGAGACACACTCAAGGCAGGACTCATCCGAAGCCATATCAGCAGATGTCAAGTCTGTATGAAAAACTTATAGAAGTCTCTCACAGTATAAGGAACCTCCTTATCACGTAGTTCTTATACTGAGGAGCCTTCTGAGGTGGTTAGACAATTGCATAAATCATGTTGGTGCTTTTTTTAACTTATTACCTCAAAAGCTGAATGGAAATTAATTTTTTAAATGTCTGTAAAAGCAAGTTAAGTATAACACAAATTAAGTCGAACAGATCTAGTGGTGTGTTCTCCCACTATGCASAATATATACACATTTTTTGCTAGTCTAATATTACATCATTTGCCAAATGATAGAAATACTCACAGCTTTGAAACACCAAAAAAACTTCAGTAATAAAAGGTTTCCTTGGTCAGATACCCACCACCTTTACCTGAAGAGAATATATATATCTTTCTATTTACTGTATTTGTCACAACAGTAAACACTAACAGCTGCAGTTCCATAAATTAACACAGGATGATCTAAGTCCTAAATTGTTGCAAAATACTGAAAATATACTGTGGTCCAAAATGCTCATGTCCAGCACTGAAACCTAATTTGCATTTTAGTATTTTCTGCTTGGGCATTTCAAACACACCCAACACCATCTTTTATTTTTCTCCCAAGCCTCAYTGTGCTTTAGCACTTAACCAGTGCCAGTAACAAAGCCCATAGGCTCCCAAAAACAGTAAATCACAAAATACAACTCTTTCAGTTTGGTTAGAAGTCTACATGAAGAAGATTAGCATTTTATTTTATAAGCTTGATGGTGTTTTTCCTAGACTACCAAACAATCCCTTGCTCCACCATGCTGTGGACATTTCATCTGTGTCACGCCACCCCCACAGCAGCAGCAGCAATTGGTTTTTGCATTGCACCTTTTTCCCTACAAAATGAAGCCACTCATCACAAACAGGCTTTAGGCACATCATGTTAGAGCAGCCCACAGTGTAGGATGTGCAGGACTGCTGGATGCCACATGACCTTCTAACACAAAACTTTCAGCCCTGCCAGCTGGCTCTTTAATGTGTCCTGTCCTGGCAGCTGGGGACAAGTGGCAATGGGATGACMTGCAGAGTCATCCTTGCAAAAGCAAAGGGGAGGGAAGCAAGGCATTTATGTGGCATCATCTTTTCCTGTAGAAAAGGAGTGATAATTGCCAGAATTGCTAGTTCTTTCCTTCTCTAGAAAGAAACAATTTAGCCCAAAGTTGTCTGTCAGCACTGCAAGAGAGGAGGGAAAAAAGGAAAAGCTACAAAATTCATGTTCACATAATCTGATTAATATTTATAGCAATGACAGTGATTTTTCAGTAACTCACCTCACTCCTGCTTCAGGTGCTTCTTGGCTTTTATTATTACATTCCAACCTCACTGTATCATAAATAAACCCTTTTTTTCTACATCTCTATTTGTTGGTGATTTCTATTTTGTAAACTGTGTTTTTCCATACAATGCATATGGACTACTCTGTTGAAATACTTTGTTTGCACTAAGGAATTAAAAAAGCACTCCCAGCAAACTCCTCCCACAGAAACTCAAACTCTTCAACCAGAGAACACTTGTTTGTTTAATTGCACTTTAAAAGAWCTTAGAGGGAAGCTGGCTCTAAAATCACTTATTTAAGATGAACAAGTAAAATAGTATTTAATTTGTTGTTAGAATGATAAAAGCAAATAAACTGTGGCATTGCAGATTAAAACAATCATCAATCATGCTCTACAATGTTCAGGAAACCAACATTTACCAGACTTGACAAGTGTTACCTCCGCAGAAAAAAAAATACATATAAATTAAGTTAAAGGTTAGAATGGGTTGAATAGAATGGGTTGAATTGGAAGGAACCATAAAAATAATTTTGTTCCAAGCCCCCTGCCATGGACAGGGAGATCTTTCACAAGACCAGATTGCTCAGAGTGACATCCAACCTGGCCTTACACACTTCCAGGGATGGGGCACCCACAGCTTTTCAGGGCAACAAGTTCCAGTGCATCACCACCTTCACAGAAAAGATTTTTTTCTTAATATCTAATCTAAACCTGCTCTCAATTTGAAACCATTCCTTCTTGTCTTGGCACTACATGCTTTTGTATAAAGTCCCCTGCCATCTTTCTAGTAGGCTGCCTTCAGGTACTTGCCTAGCACACTGTCTGACCTACATTAGCTGCTCATATAATTAGATATAGCCATAAACAGAGAAATTACCTGAGCTTTAGATGAGCTCTCTGACCCTGTATTAGCTCTGAAAGGCAGCCCCTGATGAAACTTATCACACTATTATTTATTTCAGCTAAATAGAACTCTTAGTACTGAAAGCATTGCAGTCAATGTGAGCTAAATCTATTCCATATTTGCCAATTCTCTTAAACATGGCAGTAACAAGTACCCAAGAACACACAACTTGCCTCTTCCACATATTGCTAGACAGCAGTGCTTGTGGGATGATCATAAAACTATCACTTGTGGGTTGTACAGCATGCAACTCTGGCAATGCAGCACATTCAGTGTTTTAAGAGAACTCAAGTGAAGGTTAAACAAATCTGTAAAAACTGATTATGTCAACAACAGCAGCAAACTATTTGGATTTTCATGGCTAATATATTGCCTAATCTTCCTACAAAGATCATTGCTCTTGCACATAAAACTTCAGCACATGGTTCTTCCACCAACAGTTGCTTTCCCTCTTCATTTTCTCTGATTGAATAAGCTGATCTTAACAAGTTTGTTCAGAGTGGTCCCAGCACAGTATTAAGTGGAACACATCAGCATAGTGCAGGGAAAAGACAAACCAGCCATAAAACCCACAGGGTGCTAAGCAGGCTTGAACTTCTGTGCTTGGTGTGTGTCATGTACAGGTCCTTGTACCCAGAGCTGTGTTTCTCCAAAGCTGCGCAATCGCGGCTCAGAGCAGGGCAGGGAGCTCGTGCACACAGACACGTGGAACACTCACAGCACACACAGGATTGCACCTGGTGAGCTCATCCAGAGCACTGCATGGAAGGACACTGACTTGTCACACTGCCTCTCAGCTGCAAGTTTRCCTCCTGTCCTATGGAGACATGCTGACAGTTGGCATTGCTCAGCTGAAAAAGACTCTGGGGAGATCTTAGAGCAGCCTCAAAGTACCTAAAGGAGACTTAGCAAGACCTGTAGTGAATAGGGCAAGGGGAAGCAGTTTTAAACTAAAAGAGGGTTGGTTTAGATTGGACAGAAGGAGGACATTTTTTTACTGTGAGGGTGGTGAGACACTGGAGTAGGTTGCACATAAAAGCTGTGTTGTCCCATCCCCAAGAGTGTTCAAGGCCWGGCTGGATGGGGCTTTCAGCAACCTGGTCAAGTGGCTGGCAGATGTCCCTGCCCACGGCCAGAGGGTTGGAACTAGATGATTCTTGAAGATCCCTTCCAACCCAAACCATTCCACAGTTATGGTTGTAGAACCCACTTTCAGGAAGATAAAATACCTCTCTACAGGAAAAACTCAGCTACAGCAAAACAAAACAATCCTTTTACTGACCAAGAGTGCTCCAGCCTAGGATGTAAAAAAAATCACAGATGTTTTGCCTTGGTTTGACCACATCTGCTACTTCAAAGCAYGGTGTATGCTTCCTACACTTTCCTGTTTGAAAACATGTGAAGTATAACATGCTGCCAAGCCTGGAGAAGATAAATGAGATGATGTTCCCCTTCTATAGGTAATGGTGCATCACTGTATTAACACTGATAAAAGTGGAGATATAAGTGAAGTCAAATGCTGACATGAGTTGACCCCAATTATTCCCTCAGAGCTATTGACCAAATGAGCAGAGTCTGTTCACACCCTATATGACAGTGCTTGTCCATGGCCAGAAATAGAAAATTAGCAAGCAGCAAGCATGGCCTTGGCACAGGAGGTGTGAGATTGTTGCCAGAGGAGAGGCTGAGGGGTCACTGCCAATATGCCAAGAGCACMCAAGGRCAGGCAGCAGCTGCCCCTGTAACCACATGGGGACCAGTGGCACCCCCAGACATGACCAGCTGCTGAGGGGGAGCGGGGACATGGCCCTGCAGTTGTTCTGCACACAACAGCTATACCCTACTGAACAAGGCAAAGAAGCAACATCACAGCACCCCATGGCTCACTAACAGAGTAGCACAAACAGGCAGGAGCGATTCCCACCACGATGTGGGCAAGGATGTAGCTAAGAGGCTCAGAAGCTTTGCCAGCCCTATGGGCACTGGCAGAGGAGGTTCTTCTGCAGCCTCCACAAGACTTGTAGCCTTGTTGGGGTTGTCAAGGGCCCATGGCAACCTCCATTTTGCACCATGAGTGCCTGTGAGGGCAGAAGGCAGGATGGATCCTTCCCAACCACTCTGGCACAGATCCTTCCCCTTGGTCAGCCTGGCTCAGCCATCCCTCAGGCTCAGCCATCACCTCAGGCACTGTAGCTCACATTCACACAGCATGGTCAAAAATAGCACCTCTTTTATCTCACTATATGATCACTTCACATAATCCAGACACAACAGGGAGAGGGGCAGGGGGAATAAATGCTTGTCAAATGAGTTCCCCCTCCCTGGCATGGCAGGCAGAGTCCTTAGTCCATGCTTTCAACCACCTTCAGCAGTCCTGGCAGGGAGGATTTCCCTTGGCTTCAGCAGCATCACCACAACAGGCCCAGCTCCAGACAACTGACCTCTCTTCAACAGCTCCCATGTATTACACAACTACTTCCCAGGTTTTGTCCTGTAATCCCATGATCTCACAAAGGCTGGTGTAGTGTCATCCCATCATAACCCAGAAATTTCTCAAGGAACAACAGCCAGCAACACTAAAAAAAACCAAGAACATCATAGCAGACAAGCGTAGCCTTAAGGGCAAGAGTGCAGCACACAAGACTGGTTCCTGTGTCATCTCATTTGGTGAAAACACCCAAGTTGAAGCTTTTAGAAAGACTAAGAATTACTTAACATCTTATATGAATCAAGTGCTGGTGCAACTCAATTACAAGYACTTATACCTTAAGAGGTGTTGGATGTTAAATTTACAACTATTTTTCCTATTCTGTGCCTTCTAGACATACATCTCCCAAAATGCCTGACCTTCCAATCAGCATGTGTTGCAGGTTCAGCTGCCAAGAGAAGCAGGAAAGCCAGTGCTGGACTTCTCACAGGTGTGTCTGCAGAACCCTTTGGTCACAAACAAAACTGAGAGTGTAGCCTGCTTGTCTCTTCCCAGTCCTGAGGGAAGACCACATACTGACTCTGGAATTTTGTTCATGACTAGAAGGTTTCTAATTATACACATTTTAAAATACCACAGCTCAGGTGCTGTTTAGTCTCTGACACTCATAGGTGTCTGCAAGCCACTGGCAAACYCAAAAGATTACAACATGTAGTAGGGCCTGTAGCAATAGGAAAAGGGGTAATGATTTTAAACCACAAAAGGACAGGTGCAGACTAGATACAAGGAAGACATTTTGACAATGAGCTTGGTAAAACGCTGCAACAGGTGTTGCACCTTTTGCACCACCCAGAGGTAGGTGCCCCATCCGTGGAAATAYTCAAGTTTTGATTGGACAGAGCAACCTGATCAAATTGAAGACTTACCTGCTCAATGCACGGGGAAGTGGACTAGATGGCATTTAAAGATCCCTTCCAACCCAAACCTATGATTATTTTATTTAATGCTGAGTGGTTTCTCTCTCAAGCTATTCTTCYCCACTACATGTGTACTATGAATTAACTTGAAAGCAGAAAATAAAGCTACTGCTCTGCAGTAATTTGCTCAATAGGATGAACTTCCAAAAAAAAAAGTGCTTTAAATACATTTAGTAAAAATTTAATTTAATATTTGTTTASGAATTTTCTCCCTATGCATGGAACAACTGTGATATGGGTGGGACAGAGAGAGGCAGTGACAAAGTGTAAGAACCACCAGCCCTTTGTTTTAGAAAACCGTACCAGAGGCACCCAAAGGAAGATGAAGTCCCCACACAGGAGCTCGCAAAACTGAAAATATGCAAGCTGCATCCTTGGGCTTGAGTGGTTGGCTGGTTTTGGGAGGAATGGGGGGGAGGGGGTCTCAGAGTGTGTTTAATAACTAGAAGTTCTTCACTCTGTCTCAGTTCAGTGTGAGCTCCTGGGTCACTACAGGCATTCTTTGTAGCTGAGAGGGTTGGGAAACTCCAGGAGCTGTGTTAACTGYTAGCCACACCTTTTTACTGCAGTCAGGAGAGAAACCTGTACCTCATTATTGCTCCTTCATGGGCCTTTTACTCCACAAAAGGCAGTTTCTTCCCTTCCTCCTGCATTAGCCYGTCTCACATCAGAAAACATCAGTCTTCACTTCCCTCCAGGTAGAGGTAATTACTACTCCAGGTAGTAATGTCATGCATAGCTGATAAAAATCAAAGCTTCAGCTCTGCCTGAGAACAACTAAGGAGTGGGAAAGGAGACAGAACACAGATGCTGAACACAATGAGACCCCTAAAGGCACYAAAAAGAGGTTTTTACAAAAATACAGACAAAATAAGATTGATTTCTTCCCCAAAACCCTCCTATAAAGAATTACAAGGGAAAAATGGAAGGAAAGAAAAAAAATTCCTCCTGCAACTTGCAATTAGAACAGCAAGAGCTGGGATACTGCTTGTTAACACATGAAAGCCCACTATGGAAGAAGAATTCTCATTAATAAAGTCTCCAAATGAACAGTACATATCCACAGTGATTTTAATAGTTCAGCTTCTGAATCATATGCTGTCAAGTCTGACATAAAAAGATTGCAATTGATTTATTAGCTACAAATATAAATATACCTGGATTTTCTTTTTTTCCTTAAGAATAAAAAAGTACTGTGTGTTCAGTCTTCCAAAGTCGGAATTGTAAGGGAAAAGAAGATCATCATATGAAAGTTTTCAAGAGTACACAAACAGATCATTTMCATGCAACATGAAATGGCAAGTCACTAAAATTCAGAATCTTTCAAATCTGTCCAAATGATTGTCACTACCCATTCTAATAACACACCACTTGTCTCCAGAGCCCATGGAAACTGGCAAGTCTTAATCCATAATTTCACTTGCATTCCCATTTTTTTATACACAGAGCTTCCCAGAAGCCTTTAATGGTCAGAAGACTTATTGTTTCTTTTCTTTTTTTTTTTTTTTWTACACCKTTTTTTTCTACTTTTTCCTTGACTTTTCCTTCCTGGTCAACTGTAAGCAGTTCATATTCCTCATTTTGCTGGAGTGAAAAATCCCTCCCCTTTTCTATGTCACATAGATGGCTCAGGCACAACAACCTGATTTTGTCCTTTTGGCTGGCTTGTAGTCCGTGATGTCTACGGTTTGCGGTGGCCCCTCAGCTTTCTGCCGTACGATTATTGGGACTACCATGTCAAACACAGTTTCAAACAGGTAGTCCACCTTGTATCCCGTCTTTGCACTGGTCTCAAAACACATTTTCTCAGCTGCTGGAACATCCTTCTCATCTAGCATTTTGTATTTCAGTATCTTTTTATAGAGCGCGATTGCGTCCTCTGCATGGACTTGTTTTCGCACCTTTGAGCCACAGCTGGCACCAGACTTCCCCGGTCTGTTTTCATCCGGTGCTAAAGTACAGTCATCGCTGAGGTCAACTTTATTTCCAACAATAGCAAAGATGCAGTCAGCACTTGCACTGTCTGTCAGAGCCAAGAATCTTTCTTCCAGCTCTGTCAGGCTCTGGAGGCTGTTCACGTCGTACGTGAGGATCACAGCAGCCGCTCCTCTGCAGTACATAGACCCGAGGCCATGGAACTGCTCCCGTCCTGGCAAAGGTTTAAACACAGCAAATGTTAGCGTGCTGGAAAACATATTATTGGCCAAGTAAGAGAGTTTAAGGAATTTTAAACCAATTTCACAAGTCTGGATGAAGCAGTGAAGATAAAACTGCGTTATTTGTAGCACTTTCAGGTTTTTCCTTCTGTTTTTCCCTAAGAGAGCAACAGTGCCACAGAACAGCTCTGCTCACTGCTTGCTCAGTCTCAGAGAAGGGAATCTTTAGAGACCAGTGAACAAGGAAGCTCATGCAGCATTCATACTTGCAGAGAGCAAAAAGAACCTGGCTTCTTTTTTATTAATTTGTACGCTGGTTGATTTCTGTTACATTAACTACTACACTGCTTGCACCCACAKATGGCCCATCCATCTATCTCACCATTTACAAAAAAAAAGTTCTACTGTTTCAAGTTCTGCTAGAATTTACTACTTCTATAAATCCAGCATGCATTTTCAAGTACATCTAATTCAGAAATCTGTATCAAAATCAGTAATCCATTTCTTCCTAAGTTTTGAAGGATTTTGTAAGCCCTATGGTCTGATGCTATATGCCCACAGTTCTCAGGTACCCTGGCTTTACAGGAAAAGTCTCTTATAGTATCCAGCCTGGTAGTGATATGCATCTGTCCCTCCACCAGTTTTTACACAATTTTTAGAGTATTAAACATACAATATACAGAAAATCCTAATACATTCTAAGAGAAATTAATATTTTAAGTTGCCCTGATCATTGCTCAATAACCAAAAGTTAAAACGTTTCTTTCTCCTCATTCAGGGATTATCAGGATTATCAGTATATTCCAGCACGTCCAAGTAAACCTTGATGGTGTCCATTTTTTGTAAGACAAAATTGACTCTTCATTAAATCCTGGGAAGTAAATAATGTTCTTCAGTAGTTGCAACAGGACTAAGGGAAATTAGGCAGAAGACAAACTGTGCTTTCCTTCCTATTGAGAACTGCTACCTTCCCCAAATACTTGCTACCTGTAGAGTATGCTGTATGCTTTAYTATCCAAAACTGTATCAAGAAAACGATAAAACACACTAGATTTCCAGCCATCAGAGTCAGCCTTAGGTCACTACATAAGTGTGAATGAACAGAGAAAAAGGAGCCAACTACATGCTTATGAACATTTAAAAATCAACATTTTCCAACTCTTTTCACACAATCCCTTTGCATAGAGCCTTCATTTATAGACAATCTGGAAGAGATCTGCTTACATTCATCATCTGCACAAAGCTAGTGACCACCATAAGCTATTTCATCACCCTCAATAATTCATCATKAAATCCTTGTAAATGACTGTGGAATAGGAAAGGCAGAAGAAATTAATGCTGAAAAATGGAGGTCAGCACACATTGGGAAAACACATCTGCACATGAACATGCACTCTGTGAAAGGAACTCAGAATCCACCTCTGGAGGGGTACAGAACTGCAGAAGTCCTTCAACAAATATCAGAACTGTACTCCACGGCTGCCAGACGAGAGACAGTGCTCATCATTATCAGTAAAACAGATCTGGGAAACCTCAAGCTAGAACATGAMATCCAAATCTCGTTGCACTTTTAACACTGAGTGAAACTCAGGCAGCTGCCAGAGAGAGAGGTTTGGAAAGGTGCAGAGCTCACTATAAAGAGGGGTAAAAGAAAGCTGGTGAGAATGCTCAGAAGTATGTGAAACATTTGCATGAGGAAAAATTGTGGGATCTTTCAGGCTGGTGAGTGATTGGGAAAAAGGGTAGAAACAGATGTCTATAAATTCAGGCACAATGCTGAGGAAAAAATAAATAGTCGTTCCTCAGTTATTTTCTCATCACACAGAAAATGAGGATTTCACATCAAAAACATGCGTGTAATTTAAATACTTTCCCGCAAAGTGAAAAATTGGTAATAGCAGTTATATAACATTGCAGAGGTCAAAAGTTCAGTGAACAGCACTCAGAAAATCATTAGGCAAAGTTTATGGAAAATTGCTTCAGTGAAATTTTGTATAACCTCTGATTTGCCTTCCCTCAGCAAAAGAAATTCTTTAACTCATGATCTGGGAGGTAGGAGAAAAGGAGGTTTAAAAAAAAAACAGCTATACCCTTTTTTAGGTATGTTGAGTCAGGGCAAGGGAGATTGGGATACAGGGGATGGAGCAGGTCAGTCTTTTTACGCTTTTTTCTCCAATCTCATGTTAAAGTTGTACTTCCAGTTGCACTGCAACTGAGTCTTTAAATGTCCCCAAGTTTTCCATAGAAGTTTGCACTGTGACCAATTTTGTTCTCACCCGAACCCTGATTATACTGTGGTCTGGAAACCACAACGGAACATGTATCTCCTCCTGTTCTCCCACTTCAGATGCCTAAGCCATAAAATGCTGCCCCCAGAATCATTTGCTACAGCAACCAAGCAGTAGAACAATACTATTACTTGTTTTATGGCATTTGTATGCTAATCTAATCTTGCACAGCATAATATAAACCATGGCACTTTTACCAACTGACTACTTCTATAACTAACACATTGTTGAAAAGGGGAAAGAAACAGTAAGAATTTACTTTGCATAAGGGACTAATTCTATCAAAGGAATTATGGATAGTCTCCTCTGGACACCCTCACAGCACAATCAACATGCAGAAAAAACTACACAATGTATTTTTGTAGCAGTTTCTTTGTACAGACCACTTCTGACATTTATGGGCTGGAACAACTCTACATATGGAAAAAAACCCAAAACTACACAAAGTATTTAAACTAATGTATGTCCTCAAGGTGTCAGGCAAAAKAGTATCAGACATTAGGATGAAAAACTTACTGCATGAGAACAACCATCCCCATCTTATAGCCAGTTATTTTAAACTCTGGACCCATCTGGTCCCACTCCAACCACATATTTTTTTTATACCATTAGTAAGTGGTAAGCCCTGAAACCAACAATTAAATAATTTTGCCTTTTCAAAAAATAAAGGTAACAGAGAAGAGTGAAAGAACTATCAAATAATTTGCAGTCAAAGGAATTGCAAGAACCACCAAATCAACCACAAAGGCACGACATCAGGGAAAATTCTGAAAATCAAGCAACTAAAAACTAAYTTTAATTTCCTTTTCATCTTTATATTTTGCCGTGTTTAGGCAGTTCAACCACCCTACAGCTGTATCCCTATCTGCAGCACCATCAGCTTTTCAGAAGGTCTTTGATCAAGTATACGAAGACCTGTTGGAGACCTCAGCCACTCAGAGGCAGCACAACCAACGAGCATTTTCCAAGTCCTGTGATGGCTGTCATAAACAAATACAAGAGTTTTGAGCCAAATGGACCTCAGTACCATGAAGTTCGTAATGAACCTAACAGAGAAAGAAGGGAAAAGCAGACCTTGCAAGAGGCTGGCTTGACAAATAAGCAAGGCTAGATTTAAAGTGTACTAAGACTTGAACTTAAGGCCTCCTACTGCATTGTGACCTCTCAGCTAGAAGGCAGCAGCCCCTGTGAAAGCCTTCTCTGGATGGGACCACAGCCCATCCAAGCATCCCAGCCCCTTCCAGCTGTGAGATTCACTGACAACAGCAGCACCTCAACGCTGCTCTTGGAGCTCTCTGCCTGTTCATGGCCCCTGAGGTGGTATCCAAAGCAGCCCATGAAGTAGCTGTGTATGTTTATGAGAGCAGAAGCCAGATTTGAATGCTCCTTACCCACCACCTCTTCAAAGGCTTTCACCACAGCTTCTGAAGTGGCACAACTTCTACCAGAAGAAGTTTTAAATCTCTCAGTGTTGAGYATGTACAAGAATGCAAAACAGGCTGTTACTTTCAGTCTGGAGGGAATAGAACACAGCAACTATTAAAGAGCTAAAAAGGTCTTCAGTAAAGTACTGAAAAAAGTACTATTTTTACTCTGATATCATAGTCTAAGTGGCAGCATAACTCAGTACCTAAGGTAAATATGTAGTGGGGAAAATAACACAAAGGTGGGCTACAGAGGCATGCAACCATTGCATTAAAATTGCACAAGATTGCAGAATTGTCCAGGAAGTGTTCAGTCCATAAACCAGGGACCTTCCAAGGATTTTCGCTGTGATTTGTGCAGTACTGTAATCTGAACAGTAGAGAGGAATTAACAGAAACACAAGGCATCAGCTAGCTTATGTCTTTCAGATTCTCTTTCTGCTTTGTAGGAGTCTGAACTTGAGTGTACATGGAGAGGGATAGGAACTGTACCCTGGGGACATGCTAGAAGAGGAAAGAAAAGAGAAAGTATGACACCCATGACACAGCACAGAAATCAGGATTAGAAAGAAATGAGCTTTGAGGATTCAGCTGCAGTAGATGAAGGTTCAAAGGGTGACCCTTATGCTCTTGAGTTACCTCAGCAGGAACATCCTCTCAATCACAAGGGTAGACAAAGATCCCTTTTGAAAGGGGAACAACATTTCTTTCTGTTTGCAGACAAGGCAGTAAAGTTGTGACCCTTTAAAGGACATCAGGTGAAACAATTTTGCTAGGAACTGAGATTTCTATTTGTGCACATATACCAAGCATTGTAATGACTACCAAAGAACAAACAGTAAAGGTCCCTAAAGGTTTCAGGAAAATTCTCCTGCCCACATATGAGTCAGGCTGTCAAGTTTTGAGAGTGATGAAGTCAGGGTTCTTCATTACCTTGTTCAGGTTGGTATTTATTTCTTGTAGGCGGCTTTATCATATTTCCCTTGAAGTCAGGAGCTTTGTTAAGAACTGGACTACATCTGTGGTCACTTGGGGATAAAAATAAAGCTCTCCATCCCAAAGGATTAACAAGGATTACATAAATAGAAATTTGTGGAAACATGAGTCACAAAGGACCGGAGTGTCCAATTTCTACATGTCCAGGAGCTGTCAGAATACATGACTTCCTGATCTGCCAGAAAAATGCCAACATTTGATTTTTCTTCAAGACAAAATTCCCCATGGAATGATAGTCTCTGAGACAGACAGAAACTAAATAATTAAACCAACAAATCCAAATAAACAAAAAACTCCAACACAACACCCCCTACCTCTCCCCAGAAAAAAACAACCMCCAACCACAAAAACAATTACAGTTGAGTAACAATAAAATTCATTTCAGCTCCATCTTCACCCAGTATTATACATTCACAAAGCTGCATTACAGAAGATACTTGCATATGTTGAAGCTTCAGTATGCAACAGATGTCTAGCTCTGCTAAAAAACAAGATGACGTTTATTTTGTTTATACTCATTACTTAGATATGAATCAACATTCATGGCATGAACTGTGCCCTATTTTAGCAGCTTCTATTTAAGTTATTAAAATTAGATGTGTATGTCTTGGCCAAAGCAGAACAGAACATAAACACAGGAGAGTAGTGATCGTAATAACCAAAGGGCTTTACTTGCATGTTTTAAAGTAGAAAGAGCTACACATGGAAGAAGAAAATAACTACCACATGGGTTAAGTGAACAATGAACAAAGGAAAATTCTTTCATAAAGCTCTCCAAAGAGAAGAGAACATCAAAAACAGTCAAGAAAGTGGGCTCAAAGTAATACATGATTGAGATATGCTTACTCCGCTTCTAAATACCATTTATTCTGAATTGTTAACTCAAGAATCTTTATCTTGTAATAGAAGATGACTTAAATTTGTGAAGTAAATCATCTCTTCCCTTAAATCCATGCAGTTTTTACTTAATGAGCAAATACTTTGGGTTCTAAAGGAGTCTGAAATTGCCAAGACCCTGCAAACACCCCCACTCTACGAACATGAATTATTCTAGTCTTCTAAATCTCCTTCTGCAAAACAGCAGCTCAGTGTGAGAAAACAACCCACACAAATCAGAAACAGTCTTTCACTTCTCACTTAAGCAAGACAAGAAATCAAACYGAGACCTGTCCTCCAGTCAGTTTTAATTATTGTACTAGAAATACTCCACTTCCACTAACAAATGTGCCCCTTGGACACAAAAATCAACGACTAGAACTTGCACACTGCACAATCATTTTCTATGAATTCCTTAACACCCTTAGGTCTGGTCTTAGAAAATGGAGGTTATTTAAAAACTCTTAAAATAGAAACAATTAACACAACTTCGGTCTTTATAACATTTTTATTTTCGCTCTGATTTAAAATGCAAAAACATGTAAAAGCACCACCGTGTTGCACATGATTCCTTCTTCCTACCAATATATACACACACTGAGTCCTTATCACAGAGGTTATTCACAAGCTTAGATCCAAAGCAAAGAGCCAAGCCTGACAGCATGTAGGTATTTCTACTGCTACTTTTAGATAGATAAAGGAAATGTACTGCATGGGCTGCTTCTCCTCCCCTGGAGGCTGGCGGTCAGGAAGGCAAATATACTCTGGGCATTAGCTCCAAGTGCTACAAATCTCTTCTCATAAAAAGATCATAATATCCCAATGGAGGCAAGTCCCAGATTCAGAGGAGCCAAGGATGTATTCGAGCTGAGTGCCACAGATGAGAAAGCCTTATGGACTGTAAGCAGTGAAGCAGAAGATGCTTTCTAATACATTTAACTCCATGACATTTGAATAAAAGGCAGATCTCAAGACTGCAGTGCACAGTTACACAGGAGGAATGTAACATTATTTTCCTGATCTGGAAGTGGCATTATATTATGTCACTATAACCTAGTCCCCACTGAATTCACATTCAGAAATTTTATACAATCTACTGGCAGGCTATAGAATAGAATTCTATCCAATATTAAAAATTCAGTTTAATAGATCTGATTTTTTGCCTGGACAACTGGATAAAGTTACTCAAGAAAATCCAACTAGTCATCTAAGTGGAAGCAGAGAAAGTTTTGATAAAACAGGAAATGCCTTGGCACTATAATCCAAAATTTATGAGCTGTGGTTCYACAGCATAACTTTTATCCTGAAAGATTAAACTGTACCTTTTACATAAATAAAAAYAATAAAGAGAGATGTTTTTAAGAAGACTACTAAACTACCACCAGTCATCCAACAGTGTCTGGGATAAAGCACATCCAAAAATATATGTAAACTCTGTTACTAGGGAATCTAAATTATGATAGAAACAAAAATCTAGGGAAAATACACAGAGATAAGTAAGTGAAGGGCTGTGAGAAAGGGCTAATTCCTAAACACATTTTTTAAAAGAGTATACCTCTTTTCTCTTTGGAAGCAAATTTATGCAGGAATACTTAACAGATATAAATATATTCTCCATGGAATAAGAGGAAAATYTACAACAGGTTTCAGGAAAAGCTGGATGAAATTAATAGCATTACTAAGCATCAAGGCCTTTTACTAGGGATTCTGTCTCCAATACAATATGCAAGGGAAAAAATAAAACTCATCCTTTATTTCCATTCCTTTACATAACAAAGCCAACATCCTTTTGGGTATCTAAATTAGCTATTAAGATTCTGCCAAGAGAAGACAAACTACCCCCTAGAAGGTCTACACCAGCRCCTACAATGTGCATTAAGAAATGCAGCTCACTCTTCCTCTGCTTTATCTAAGAGTACCAAAAGCACAAATTRTGTTGCTACACAAATAAAAAAAATCACTACAATCAGTATGTCTGGGAAAGGAATTAATTTAGAATAATTATAAACAAAAAGAATCACTAGAAGGCATCTGAAATAACAAAAAATTGGGTGATTACTTACTGGAAATTGAAATTCCAGTATACTTTATACATAAGAAGAGTAATAACTTTAATGCATAAAGCTTTAATAAAGCTTTATGCAGATTTATTTTAGCCTACTTCTTTCCTCTCCCCTTAAAATATAACAACTAAGCTTAAGCTAACTAATATGCCATAAATAAGATTTGAAGGACACATTTCAGCAAGGACCAACAAATACCAAATACATAGAAGATTTTGCAGTAAAATTCTACCCATTTCACTTACTTTCTTGAAAGACAAGTCTTCCCTTAAAAAGGATTAACAACTTTGCTGAAATTAATGCTGCCTATATATTTCTTTACAGATTCAAGCTTATTGTTTGTTTAGAGTATTTACAAAAGGAAAGTTACACAAATCCCAGGATGGTTGGGGTTGGAAGGGACCTCTGGAATTCGTCAACACCAACCTCCCTGCTGAAGCAGGCTTGCCTAGAACAGGTTGCACAAGATAATTCCAGGCAGGTTTTGAACATTTCCAGATAAGGAAGATACAAACCTCCCCGGACAGCATGTTCCAGTGCTCTATCATGCTCAAAGTAYAGAAGATTTTCCTAATATTTAGATTACACTTCCTGTGTTTTGACTTGTGCCTTTTTGTCCCTTGTCCCATCACTGGGCACTACTGAAAAGTCTGGCCCCACCATTTTGACACCTGCCCTTAAGATTTGTATGCAGTGGCAACATCCSACCTCATCTTAACTGGCTGAAATAAACAACAGCAAAAACTACCATTAATGTGCTCCTCTTCATGGTTCTCACCAGTAAAAAGTGCTCAAAATTCTATTTTGGTTGTGTTTCCTGTTTTTATAGGCCAAGCCACTCAAGAAAGCCCTGATTTGTTGGGAGAAAAATCCCCTTTATACCCTTGACCTTTCTAAGAACATCTTTCTCTTGTCAAACTTGAAGTATATCAATAGGTCAAGCAGTTTTAACTGACTCTTTAATTTTTATTGGACCATCAATTCAATTAACATTCCAAAAGTGATACTTTGGCACAATTCACATAAAACAATTCTTCCAAAGAAGTTCACTTAAATGGGCCTTTTATTGTTAGGACAAATAACACACTGAGAAGTTATGCAAGAATGCCAGCGTGGTGTGCTGCACATCACATGTCAAACTCTGCAAGATGTGGTTAATGATCTACAGGATCATCTGAGCGTTATCTGAAGAATATGGGTTGTTGCAATGTGCTTTTCTTCACAAAAAGGCACACACAAACCCCTGTTTAATAAGAATCACAAAACAGAAAATAACAGGAATTTTTTGCTGCAGATTAGTTTTATTTCATATTCTCCAAGAAGATTATCAATGTAGGCATATCCTGGTAGAAGCACCAAAATAAAAGGGTAGTTACCACCTTTTCCTGATGTGTGGAAGACATGCCTCAAAAGCCATGTAGCTTTAATTCACAGCACATCTCCAAAGAAACAACAACTGAAACATGGGTAAAAATTTCCTGGTCTTTTTGACAGTTAATAGTGTGACAGTTTATAGAGAAATCTGCTTTTAAGTAAAAGCTTAATTTTTTAAAGGCAGCTAAACTAAAAGCAGATGCCTAGCAGCTTACACAGGTGCCCACCAGTTACATCCTGCAGAGCATTCTGAGTACCAAAGGTATCCAAAAAGCTGATTACCACAGATGAAGCCTTCGCACCCACAGCTCAAATATAATCAAYATCCCTCAGTCATCTTGTCAATTTCTGTATTATTTGATTATTAATTAGTTTAAATATTCCCAGAAAGTTTTTTAATCCAGCCCTGAATAGTAGTTTGTCCATTTTCATTCCATAACTTGTAGTGAAGGCTTGCATTTTTGGTTTCCCATGATAGACCTGTCAAGACACACTCAATGAAAGGAGACCAAGCTTATGTGGGAGAGAATAAAAGAGGAAAGGAAAAAAAATGCATAAAGGAAAAAAAACATTTACAGAGCATGATCAGAGACCAAGTGTAATCCTCATTCAAATTTTACCTCCTGCGTAATAAAGATGATAGAATTTCACTCAGTCCTCRTCTTGTGACTTAGGAGGAATTTGAATTCTATAAAGTATCTAAAGAAAGGAAAGTTAGTATCCCACCAATTAGCTTGCTGGAGTTCAGCTTTCAGATTCTGAGTTTTTAYAGACTTTCAGCTTCACAAAGTAATCTGTTCAAAAACCAAACAYTCTCCTTCCAACACCAAACTAAAAAACACCACATTCCCCAAATCCCAGAAAAACTCCACAGTCCTCATAAAAGGTRTTCCCTTATGACTTAACCTCCTTCTTGTTAGGCCAGAGAAATGAGTATTTTTTTCACTCTGAGTCTTTGCCTCTGGCATATTTCTCTGAACTAAAAATCCTACCCCTAGCTCCTTTCTCCCATCTTTCTGTATTATTTTATTACCAAGAATATAAAAAGAATCTCACTGAAGTCACAATATTACCTAAATTCTTGATGACTTTTAACTCTCCCTACTTGTTGTACTTTCCAGAGCAGCTCATAGGTTCTGGGACAGCACAAGGTCCCAAGAGCTTGGTTTGCCATCTACTCCCAACTCAATGGRCCTTGCAAAATGTACTGTTGCCCAATGAATCCAGCTTAACCTGCTGCCAGCACCCCATAACATCAGTCTCTCTTCATTTGCAGCCTCGAATGCTCGTTTAGTCCGTATATTTCTTGCTACAATTGTCTTTATAAAAAGTGACTTATAAACTCAGTGCCTTTGGACTAAAGGCATATTTAGGGTTTCAATCATCAGCAATGCCTTCAGCTGCACAATGCCTATATGAAGGAGAAGAAGTATCAGAGAAGATTCCTATTATCTACAAGATTTAGCCCACTAGTTTCAGGTTTTCTGGAACAAAAGAATACCTGGAATCTGTTCTGCTACATAAACGCAAAATTATTTTTCTTGCTGCCAAGAATAAATCAGAACTTACAATTCTAATAATGAAATTAAGACTGAGCTTCTGAGCTCACAAGAATTTTAATTTCAAAACAGACGTTCCCATAGAAACAGCATGCTTTCCATCCAAAGCTATCACATTTCATAAAAACACAAATATGCTTTCTATCCAAAGTTTTAAACTTCACCATATTATGTCTAGCAATACACAGAGAAAACCTCCTAACCACACTACATAGCATGTTTTTGCCAACAAAAACTTTGCCTAGACCCACATTGAAAAAAAAACCCTATTTGTAGCTAAAGATTCCACTGATGTCTCTACAATCCTGAATAACTTTTACATTTAGCTAGCTGGATTTACTTTTTTCAAACCATTCATTTTATTTAGTTCTCTTCATGTACTGTGTTCATTTCTTGAAAAAGGAGATAACCCCAGAAGATTCAAGTACTTAATGTATTTTCAGCTGCCTGGAAGGGTAGTGCCTTGTAAAAGATGAACAGAASTAATCCTAGGCCTGCCAGACAGGCAAGTGCACCACAAGGTGCACCTTCAACACAAACAAAAAGTGACACCAGTTTTTAACTGTTTCTCTCTGAAATCTCACAGCTATGAAGGGAAATGTTTTATCTAAACACTGATACCTGGCAAAAGAAATAAGGGCCAAAGAGACTGATGGGACACTACCATCYTATCTACAAATGCTCCACCAGAACTCCAGCTGAAATCTAGCATCAACACCATGTCTACTGAAAATGTTTCAGGGTACTAAATGAAGCTAATTAAGTTAAATCCATGAAGTTCCTATATGCCTCTACTGAAATGAGAGCATGAATGCAACAACAAAACTAGAAATTCAAGTCCAAGCAAGTAAAAAAGCATCGATGTAAAATTCTTCTGAAACTATGTATCTAAAAGAAAAGTTGAAACTGCTGCTTAGAAAGAAGTGGTCATTTGGCAGCTTTCCTTAAGGAAAATATGATTGGAAGGAAATCACGAGGGGAGGGGAAAAAGAAACCTTGGATTTACTTTGGAAGAGTTCTGCAGGAAGCAATATCACTGAACACTTTACTGCAGCAGCAGAGCTTGATGGTCAAATCCCCTTCAGCAGTGAGTAACAAAGAGGCCAGKGACAGGACAGGGCTGTACAACAACCTGACCTAGGCAAGACACTCCCTTCTGGCCCCTGGGAGAAGCTTTTCAGCTTTAACACCTGCTGAAACACCAAATCATTTCTTCAAAGTACCTTCTACAGAAAACAAATCATTTCCCACAGGGTGAGYTCTAAAAGCAGCTGGTTTTTCTTTGCAGTACCTGAAAACTTTTTCATTTAATTTACAATTCCTTTCCACAGGGGTAAAGGCACTGCAGATGAGCCCAACTCCCAAGCAGAGGGTGTTGCCGGGTCCTTAACTTCAGAGTCACCCAAAGGAGACCTTCAAAGCCCACACCCCCTCCCAAAGCCTGCTCTTCATACTGAGAAGCAGGTCCTTAGCTGAGGCAGGAATGCACGGCCAGGTGTACTTTAGCACGGTCTGACTGGCACTGCAGGGCCAGGAGGTCACTCCACGCTTACTGGAGGTTTTATATTGCTCAATAAGGAACTGGCAGATTAGCCTGGTGCGCTGGTTTGGCTGGGGCAGTCAATTTTCTTCACAGCACCCAGTATGGGGCTGTGCTTTGGGATTTGTGCTGCTGATTTAGGAAACTGCATAGATAACACACTTTAGCTATTGCTGAGCAGCACGGTATTAGAAAATTTCACGTTTCTCATAAACTTCAATACATATTTCAACTTTAATTAATAGATAATACATACTTTAACCAATACATACCTTAAAAAAGAAATCTTAAAGATACACAAGCAGGCCATCCCTGTGTGCTGAAAGAAAATGTAGCCTACCTGGAGTTCAGCAAAGCCTTTGACATTGCCTCCAGTGACACACTCTGGAAAAGCTGGCAGCCACATCTTGGAAAGGAGCACTCTTTGCTGGGTTAAGAGCCAGCTGGATGGCTGGGCCYAGGACATGGTGCTGAACAGTGCTGCAGCCACCTGGCCACTAATGGTATCCCCAGGGATCAGTGGAGGACCCAGTCCTGTTAATTATCTTTTTGGATTATCTGGAAGAGGAGACTGAATCTACCTCCAGCAAGTTCACAGACAACACCAAGTTGGGTCAATCTGCTGGAGGGTGGGAAGGTTTGGCAGAGGGGCCTGGACATGCTGGATCAATGGGGCAAGACCAGTGGCATGAGGTTCAACAACACCAAGGGCTGGGTCCTGGACTTGGCAGCAACAACCCCAGGGAGCAGGACAGGCTGGAAGAGTGGCTGTACAGGGGGCAGAGTGGCTGGAAAGGGGCCCGGCAGAAAAGGACCTGGGAGAGCTGGTCAACAATGCATGTCCCATGAGGAGAGGCTGAGGGAGCTGGGGTTGTTCAGCCTGGAGAACAGAAGGCTCAGCAGGGACTTTATTACCCTCTACAATCACCTGAAAGGAGGGCGCAGCCAGGTGGGGGTCGGCCTCTTCTCCTGGGTAACCAGCAACAGGACAAAAGGACATAGACTTAAACTGCACCAGGGGAGATTTAGGTTGGACATTAAGGAGTAATCTCTTCACAGAAAGGGTGATTAGACATTGGAATGGGCTGTCCCTGGAGGAAAGATTTGACATGAGTGTTGCGGTGTAACTGACATGGTGATGTTCAAAGGCTGGACTTGATCTCAGAGATCTTGCCCAACCTATTTGATTCTGTGACATCACCCAGTGAGGGGGCTGGGGGTGCACAAGAATGCAGCCAGGAATGCTGGGCCCAGTTAACCAGAGGGATATCCCACACCACATGGTGTCATGCTTAGCAGATAAAGTTGGGGGAAAGGAGTAGGAAGTGGGAGATGTTCAGAGTGATGGGGCTTGTATTCCCAAGTCAACATTACACAGGATGGGGCCCAGCTTCCCTGGAGATGGCTGAACAACTGCCTACCAAKGTGAAGTGAGAATGGATTCCTTGTTTTGCTTTGCTGGCGCGCGCAACTTCTGCTTTACCCACTAAACTGTCCTTGTCTTAACCGACAACTTTTCTCACTTTTACTCCCACAGTTCTCTCCCCCATGCCCATGGGGCAGAGTAAGCAAGAGGGTGGTTGGAGCTTAGTTAAGATTGTCCTCCTAAATGTATCTCAATGAGCACTCTGAAATTCTACCACTCGTCAGCATTCCTGACAGCTCTCAGCAGAGAATTGTTAAGCCAGTGTCTGCCCACTACCTCACAGACAAGAAATTCTTCCTGTTTTTCTTCATTCTTTATTCCTGTTTTAAGCTGAGTTAGATTTTTAACTTCCTCATTAGATACTTAGCTATAGCCTTAGCTCGTTACAACCTCTTTTTTTAAAACCAAAATTCCCCAAAGGATTTTTTGTAGAAGGGTTAACTACATGCATACCAAGACAATCAGTACAATACACCATTTTGTGAGTGAGGAAACACCATAAACTGAATAAATATCTCAAGTAAGGGAATTGACATTTTAGAGACTACAAAAAGAGTTTATTTTTACTCATTGCAGACCCTCTTTGAATTAAATTTTGTATCCAACCATACATAAAATTAAATGGTCTACTTTTTTAGAAACATTCCTCTTTTTCCTTATTATCACTTAACCCCAAACACATTCTATGTATTATTTCTGCCTCCTGGCTATCAGCCATTTCCCTTCTTCCCATGTATAGGAAACCAAACCACCAAGAAGCAGCTGTAAACTCTTTTGTGCACATCCACCCAATGGGAGTCACACATGGTAAAACAGTAAGATAGCTTTCTTCCACAGACCCACAGGAGAGCTTCAGAGCTTGTTGCCCAGAGAGGCTGTAGCTGCTCCCTCCCTGGAAATGTTCAAGAACAGGTTGGATGGGGGCCTGAGTAAGCTGATCAAGTGGGTGGTATCCCCRCCCATGACAGGGGGTTTGGAACTAGATGATTTTTATGATATTTTCCAACCCAAATCATTCTAGATTCATTTACAAGAGCATTAGCTATAGCAGTGCCTATTTTCCATCAGCCCCACTTTCATGATAATTTCTTCCATTAATATTTCAGAAGCACTAGCAGGAAAGACAGGCCAGCAGAACCCAGCCCTACCCCTCAGTGCTCTACTTCAGGGTCATCCCAGGACATCAGCCAGAGGCTTTCAAGAACCTGCAAGAAATTCAGTATTTAGACAGTTTCATGGATCTCCAGGCCATTTCTACCACAGCATCAGGCCACCAGAAGCAACAGTTTTTTAGCCTTCAGTAATCAGTCTGGAAGGTCACATATCCATGGGAATGCACCTTCCAACCCTACCACAAAGCCAGAGACCATTSTCTTCTTCCACAGCTGCAGCACGGCTTGGTTCAGTACATGCATGGGGCACTGCAGTGTAGAGAGGGACCCAAGTATATTGGCCACACTTCCTTTTGAAGAGAAAACTAATTACTAGGCTCATTTGTAGGCAGCCTCAAGCACTACTTCTGTAAATCTTTTATCCTACTAGTATGTTTCCAGGTTCATTAGAAGTAGAGGACAGAAAGAAGAGAACTAGAAGCTCTTCTAGAGGCCTAACTTTTACAGAACTGAAGTTAGTGCAAGACAGCAGCTAAATTTTGGTATTCATCAGTGATCGCTACTAGGTGAGGAGGGGGAAGGAAAAGCATCTTCCAATCACAACATTCACATTCCAAGAAACAGAGTCCAGGTCACACAAAAACACATTTGAGAGCTRGCAGGCTATTTTGTAAGAAGTGACCTTCTGTGTCACATGTTTCCAAAGCAAGGAATGATTCTTGCACACATAACAAAAAACACAGTTGTCTGAAATGCTTCAGAAAGTTCTGGGTATCAGATCCCCACAGCTGGTCTGCCCCTGCAGTTACTTGGCAAGTGCCTCTTATTTAAGGTTAAATCATCTTTTGGTGAAATGGAACAKAGGCACAGTAGATAACTATATGCTAGCTCCTGATTTGTAATGCTGAGTTTAACTTCAAACCACCCCTCACCAACAATTTGAAAAATATTTAAACTTTGCTAAATGTGTAGAAATAAAGGCCATGGATCTTGCAAACTGAATTTAAAAGTCTACTGTTTTATTTTTTTGAAGAGAAACTCATATTAATAACAAGGGACATAAAATTAGGCTCACTCATTATTATTTGTTTCAACGTTTTCAATGATTTATAGGCAGGTTSTCCACTAAGAACACAAGCAATGAATTCATGCATAATTAACCTTGTAGAAAATTATAACKGCTTCTATTACTTACCAGCTACCATCAGTTTCTATTCAGTTGAAATCTTCTTCATGGGGTGCTTCTAAATAATTGCTATTTGTCAAAAGCAGGAGGCAGTTCTGGTTATCCAGTGGGCTGCCATCAGCCAGGATCAGAAGTGGGAGACTGTGCCAGACAGTGCTGCTACCTGGGTTTTGTGGGAATGTATTTAAAACTTGTCCAAAACATTAGGATAATTTTATCACAGGACTTATGACTTGTGTTTTCACAATTTATGCTAACTAAGATAAACAAATGGCCTTTACATTTCCAGCACTACTTCTCCCTTTTAACTCTCCTTCCAGTTTCTCTGCCTACACACTTAAGAGCATAAGGAATATCCACAATTTAGGAGCATTAATCTGAGAATTAAAGAAACTGTAATCAAACAAGAGGCATGGTACATAATCTCATCTCATTATTGTTCTCCAACCTGGTACAAAGGGAGTAGTGCTAAAAATCATAAACCATTCAGTTCTGAACCATCTAAACAAAATAAGCTCCCAAGAGCAATGTTAGCACTGTCCAGTGTCTGCCCATTCAACCCTCCTGCCAAGAGGGGAAGCTGCTGACAGAAAGGGAACTGCTCACTGATTTGCTTGCATTGCATCCTTTTCTTCCATAATTAGGGCAGTATCTCTAGGTCACAAAGTGTTCTGCCACTCAAAGAGAAGACAACTATTCCCCTTCCACTGTGGTTCCAAGACTTGAAGCGAAAAAAGAAGTCAAACAGGACAACAACGTGACAAAACACTAGAACAGGAAGGGAGATAAGGGAAACAATTCAAATGTCATACATACAGCTATCTGCTGCAGGAGGGAAGCTCATGTCCTAAAGACAGTCTTACAGTGTCATGAAAATAAGAAGGAATCATACTGATAGGGGTTGGAGGAGCTGAGCAGTTTGAGACATTTTTAGTTTCACAAAATTGGAGATTTAGCCTGCATCAGGAAGGCAAATAAATAAATAAATAAATTCACTCATTATACCAGTGGGGATTTTTTGTTTTGTTTAAAACACCCAAGTCTCACTTGCAGCAAACCACAAGATTTGATGATCCCTTTTATGAGGCTTGGAAGATGCTGACTCAACTACACACAGCTTTTACTTTCATTTATTTTTGTACCTATAAGCCATTACAGATTCTGGTAATTTCTCCCTTTTCTGAATGAATGAATATTTTGAGAGCAAACAATAGGTGGAATATAAACAAAAAACCCTCTAGAATATTAACAAGATTCTTATTTCTACCTTCAACAATTAAGAAAGGAACAACAGATGTACAGATTTATATGCCCAGATCACAGATCCCATGATGAAGAACAGATACTGAATTTTTGAGGCCTTTCACAACAAAATCTCACATATTTAAATATATATGGTTGAGTATTATATATGACTAAAAAATCCTAAGTAGTCATCAGCTGCAGAATGTAAATCAAAAAAAWTCCTTTTATTTCAACTGCACTGAAGACCATTATTTTTAAACTAAGTATGCAAAAGTGGTTGGATGGCTGGACAACACCTTTTCTCTGTACTTTGCAAGAATCTTCAGAAGCACAAAAGCAGTAGTTAGGAATATTAAATTATGTAACAGTATAGAAAATATGTAAGTGTATCAAAAAGAAAGGCTGAGGGAACAGGAAGAAGTATCTACATCAAATGCTCACACTGGTCTTCAGGCTCTCAGCAGGGATCCTCCATGAATGGCTTCTTGATGGCCCATGCAAAGCCAACTCCCATTCTCACCTGCTTCCTAAGAGATGGGAAGATATACTAGAAAATCCACAAACACATCTGATATCTCCTTTTAAAAACCATGTTAATAAGCACTCTTCTAGATTTGCTTCTTTCCACACCCAGGTAGGTGTGGAAATCTTGTATGTTTATTGAGTTGGTTGCCCTAAAGGAAGCTATCCTGAATCACCTGTGATGTAGGATAGCAAATTACTTATGTAAAGAATTCAAATTAAGAGCAAAAAACCCACTCACTTCCTTTGACCACCTCTGCTCTCTGCAGCACACTTGCATAAGTTAAGTTTAATCACCAACCTGAAATCTCATTTCCTAGGCATATCTTCAGGTACTGAATATGAAATTACAGTTAATCGAACACAGGAAAAGGAATATATCACAGCTTTGATGCCTTTTGATCAACCCCCTGGATGTTGTACCCAGTGTTTCCCTGAAAGAAAGGAAATCATTCAGACTTGGAAGAGAAAATATTCTTTCTATTCCACAATTTTTAATGGCTCCAAACGTATCCACCACAGACTCAGCTTTTTTCTAGATGGAGACCCAAACAAAGGTTATTTGTTTGGATATTTTGCAATAGCAAAATGTGACTCAGATGAGGGATTACTAAGTGTACCTTCAGTTCAGACAGTCAAACACTGCTCCTTGGAAGCTCACATGGCCAGTGCCTTCAACACGAGACAGCAAWTGCAGTGAAGCAAACAATTCATGTAGATACAAGATGTGATTGCAGTGTGAAGTAAAGAGACTCAAACCAGCCCACAGAGTATCAGGAGAAACTCAGCCAAGGCACTGTGAGGCTGCTTGGGAGTTTCCCTGGTTCTGATATTGTATCACCATAACGTGCACGTATGAGGTGAAACTAGAAATGTACTCACCATGCACGATCACTCAAGGGAGTAACTGTACAACAACTAGCAGCCAGTTACCAGCCCCCCACTTGTACTTTAAATATCCACTGTCCCCTTCCTTCCAGCTGAGAGCAACAGTTAATTGCATAGCCAACAGAAAGACACCACARCCCTGAGTGCCTAAGTTCAGGCACCTGGACATAAAACAACACAATAAAAAAAAACATACCACCATACCACCACAACTGAATCAATGTGTGTTATTTTTGCATACATTCATCTCTACAGTACAGTTTGTGAAGCATTCTGCTGTTCTGTGCCACMCTATTTACTCAGCTAGACAGAGAACTACTGGGAAAAACATTTCCCATCCCATCCCTGGGTTCTTCCCCTCATGCTCAAACTGAAAGAGCTGTTGTTTCTTAGACAGCTCATCCATACATTTCACAAATGAAGCAGACAGTATTKAAACTAATCTTTCAGTTGTTGAGTCAATTTTGAGACATCCGCAAAATACATCTCTTCCTTCAGTAACCAGGGAAGAAAAATGCAATGCCAGAGGCACAAACTCTTCATCAGGAAGATTCTCCATATTGCTCCAGCCTAGCATCTGTGACTTTAAAAGATGGAATATTTAGTCAATTCAAGAACTTGAACAAACTCAAGTCCTCTTGAAAGTTGCTCATGTTTGTTGAGCCACAATGCCTTGGCAYGATCCTGGTCAGCTTTAGCCAAGCACACACCTCAGGTCACTGAGACTGTTCAGGGRGAGTCCTACTCAAACTGTTGAGTACTTTCTCACTTAGGCTAGAACAGCTCAGTCACTTTGCACACTATTATTAAATACCACATGCAAAGTGGGGATTTAATGTGGGGGCTGGAACACAGAAGGTGGCACAGAGGTTCACACACAACAYTTAGCTTAGCCTGCATCAAGTACTCACGAGGTGCCATAACCTCCCCATTAGCWTGCCTCTGAAAGACAGTACTAAAATTACACATTAGAAATAAAATTCTGCTTTCAATAAATTCAGTTAGCTATAGCTGAATAAATCGTGTAACTTTTGTCTTGTTTCTTTTTGACATGTATTTTTCACTATTCCCTCTGACAAGGTATTTCTGCATTTTTACTTAATTTGCATACAAAAGCACTTTCAGCTGCAGTGAATTTGTTACCTTTGACTTTACTTGTGTATCACTGTATTTTAAATTGCTGGACACAGAAAATAGAACTTTTTCCAGGACATTTCCCAGGCAGTTCATTATTTCTTCGTATTTTTAATCACCTCCCAAGTTATTCTGCTCTTTTCAGGAAACATTCATTGCAAAAAACAAAAMAAGTAATCCAGTGCACTGTTTCACAATAACAAAACCATGTTTTCAGGGATGGTCTACAGCTTAAACTTTTATTCCTTCCTCTGAATCTGCTTCAGAGGCTTTAGATACAGAATTCAAGGACAGTGAACTCTCTTCAGGAATTTCTGTCCCTTTGAGCTTCCAATCTTACGGTTTCCTTTGCGAGATATGAAAATATATAGCTTATAACCATGCACAGTAATCTCAAGGAACACACACACCATGTGTGTATGAGGCACTGGTCCTCAGMCATCATTGTTTCACATACAACAATCATGAACTAATTGAGGACAACATAATATTCTGCAAAATAATTTTCCCAAGGGCAGAAAGGAAAGAAAAGTGTTTTAAGAATTTATTTAAAAAATTAAAAATCAAAKACTTGCTGGTAACTGGCCCCCAAGCCATGACCCACCAGCAACAGACTTAAGGGATTTTAATGTCCACGATTTTCAACCTCTATGGTGTTTAGTTCCCACCTGTTGAGTGCAGGTACACACTCAGCAGCCTTCCTCACTGATGGTCCCTGATACCCAAGACACTTTTTGGGGTGGTATCCCCTAAGTCCTTCCAACAAGAAACCTCCTGACCTAAAGATACCTCACTACACATTCAGCAACAGCCAACCCCAGCCACTGCCAGAATTCCATCAGGTGCAGAAAGGCTCATGCATCAGAGCCCTCTTTGGCTTCAACTAACCCACCCAACATCTCATCTGCAGGTTCTTTTTCCCTGCTGTAATCCTCTACTTCCAAAAGTCAAAACCAGAATAATACCAAACAGCGTAGCTATTATCAGTGTTCACGTGTGAGGAAATGTGCCACCTGAATCCTCCTCTTTGTTCTGTTTCAATATGATGGAGGACCATGTTTCTGCCCTACCCACTGASAATCTGCATAGTGTTCACCACACAGGGCAATGTTTGGTTCCAGCTTCTGGGCTGAGGACCAAGYCACACCCCATCTCAGGTTTGCCTTAGAACTAAGCTGATTCACAGCCTTTACCAAGAAATGGAAAGTGCAGCTGCATCAGGGGAAGTTCAGATTGGACATTAGGAGAAGGYTCTTCACTGAGAGGGTGTGAACAGGCTCCCAGCAGCACCAAGCCTGCCAGAGTTCAAGGAGCTCCCTCCTGGTCACATGTTTTACGGGTTTCGTTTTAAGTAAACTGCAAGGAGCAGGGAATTGGCCTTGGTCTTTATGGAGCCCTTTCAGCTCAAGATATTCTTTGACTCAGTGTGCACAAGGATGTGTTCACCAGCACAGATAAACTGTGAAAAAAAAAGAACAAAACCAAAGCCACAAAACCCTCAAAGCCTAACTAAGCAAGGGGGGAACCTAATCCTTTTTACAGGGGGAATCTAACACATCTCACCAGCTAAACATTGACACCTTGCCCGAGAAAGCCGAGCCCAGGCAGCTGCCGGCACTGCAGCCTGTGAAACCCCAGCAGTCAGAGAGCAGAAGCTGTGAGCAATTCACACGTGCTCACCAGCACCGACTAACATCAGACATCAGCAAACCAGTCACAAGAGATGKAAGCACTCATTAGGCAGATACACTGCAGCTGACCCAAGGCACAGAAGAGCCTTTCCTAGGCTATGTTTCTCTCCTTTGTCCCTAAATATACTAGCTCTGACAAGTTAAATATATATATATATCTATGCAGGTAAAAATAAATAGTTGGAAGATGTAAAAATATGAACCGAGTATTCACAGAATTAAAAAAAAAATCAAGTTAGTCCTTGTTGACAGATAGTTCAAGATGAGAAGAAGGAAAAGAAGGAAAGTTCGCTTTCCTTGAAGTTAACCTTTATGTTTTATAATGCTGCATGAAYATCTGCTAGCAAGTTCAAAACTCAGTCTCTTAAAATAGAATTAGAGGATCCTGATGTGAACTTTCTAAAATACTGGTCATTCATTTACCAGTTGACTGCTCTAATACCATGGCAGCAACACAGGGGACATGGCCACTAATAATTAAGAAACCTTGCTGCTGGCCTTAAGAAGCCACTTCTCTGTCAGATGAACAAATGTCAATTTAAAGAGACTGAAATTTAACATACAGAAAAAGTTTTACCTTTTGAAATACCAAGGCATCAGYAAACATGCCTGAACAACTAAAAACTCCTACAATATCATTAGCTGCATCCACCACACGTTATTATTCCAGGTTTAATGGTGGAATAGGACCAAGACCCTCAAAACTTCAGGAGGTTTTGTGCTGCCGGACATAAAAGATTACATGCTAGCTCTGAGCTACATGCCATCAGCACCCAGCAGGAAGTTTTGGATTACTCCGCAGCTGCTGTCAGCACTGCCTAGAAAATATATTTATATATACACATATATGTATATACACACAGAGAAATATATATATATAGCTTTGACATCCTGTGTGTTCAACCCTCAATCTTTTTATGTTAGGAGAAAGGTCTTCTTACCRATGTTGCTGCTTACTTTCATTGTTGCAGAAAAATACTACTTCAAAAAACTAGTACAAAGCATGTACTTAAATGCTTTAAAGACTAGGCCTCTATCCAGCAAACTAGCTCTTTAAAATATGCTGAAAGTGTACAGTTACTTCTTTTTGTACAGTTTATGCTTTTCTTTTTAGTTCCTTKGAATTAACTTATCCAAAGAGAAAACAACAAATGTAATTTGTTGCATCAGAATATAAGAAGTAAATAATTCTATGCACCAGCCACAAATACAACAGCAGCCCTGCTAAGTCAGACACAAGACTGTCTATCCAAGCCTCTGACAATGGAGAAACAGCCAAAAGCAGATGGCTAGGAAAAGGAGAGCTTTGGAACATGGCAAGCATATGATACTTCTCCAAAGTATTCCCCCATCTGGGGCTTATTTGTTTCCTTGACTTGAATGCAACTTCCAAAYAACTTCTCTCATAATCATGAAATTGGAAAACAGGAGATGTTGAACWATTTGCGATGAGCATTTACATAAAAAAACAATCAAGTCTGACAACTTCTGCACACCCACTCTACAGGGCTTGTGGATAAGAACATGAAAGATTTAGACTAGACTAAGCAGTTGACTTTTCCAAGATAAGGAGGGGTGTGAATTTACAGCTAAGACTGTAAATAGAATAACTGATTTACACTTCAAATCTAACTTGGTAGAACAGGTCAGGTGTGCACACTGATTTCATTAARGACAACACAGAAATGCACATTTTAAGCACTGTGGTAAGCAAATTTAGTTCTTCCTAGGAAAATGAGATTTTTCTAAATTCAGAGCAGGAAATAATGCAAAATCAACAGAGTGATTAGTGAAAATGACACACATTTTAAATATCTCAGAAAATCAGCAATTACACTTGTACTAGTATCCATGCATACTTAACTTTTGATCCATCACCACTACTGCAGATATTCTCATCGATCACTAAAGTCTAAGTGTGCACAAGCATCACTTTGTATTACAAGAATGAAGCTTCATTGTATTGAAGCTTGTGTTGTTACAGCCAAATGCCTACCCCATACCAGAAAAACAAATAACCATACAATCTGAACTGCAAGTAAAACATAGGGGACTTCTATGGAGATCAATCCCAAAATAATGCTCATAAGCAACAACAAAAATAAACATATATTCACATACTAAATATAATAAGAATGGAGAAAATTTAAAAAGAGGATGTATTCCAGTTTACCCTGTTTAATTATGTATTGAAGTAGTACAGTAGCTACTACCATGCATACCCTCATTTTTCTAGGCCAAATCTTCCATATTTCTATAAAATACATTGTATAAAGTGCTGTTGAGATATTAAGACAGACATCCTGAGCTGGCACACAGTATTTAGGTAGGTGGGATGGGTGCAAACTTTGATCCATGTTCTTGTCATTGCTGTGCTAAAGAATTTCAACATTCCTGGATGACTGACTGTTGCTGGATTTCTCTATAACTCTACACATACATAACTAAAGAAAACAACGTATCAGTATTTGACAACCCTATAACTGCTTCACAAGAATTTAGTAGTTAGCAACATCAGGTTAATAAACAGACAAAAAAGCTAAATTTTAAACTCCTYCTTACTACACATTCCAAGCTTACTTGGTACCCACCTGGCAGAGATAAGAAAGACAGTGAGACCGCGGAGAGATAAGAGGTGCAAACCAAGGTCTCCAGACACACTGAGCCCAGCAAAAGCATAAGATCCACACAAAATAAAAATAAACAAATGAATAACACAAACTTTTGAATTCCCTTGTGAGTTAACACTAGAGTTGCTGTGTCAACAAGGTCCCTTCCTTCTTCACCAGGACAGCAGAAAGCACATATSTGCCCTGGGAGCTTCTATTAATTCCAAGAGTAATGAGAGCTGTTAATAAACAAAAACCCACAGGACCCAACAGTSTAGCCCAGTTTTGGCAACTTCCATCATTCTGCAGGAGCACAAATTAACAGGGAGATGGTGCAAGAGCCCTTGTGTGCCCCTGAAACCTGAGAGAGAGGACAGGCAGGCTCAGCACTAACACTAGCAACGGAGAAGAATGAGGAAGATGTGTTATGCCACCCTGGTACAACACAGCAACACTTTTCAACTGTTGCTCTGCAAACAGCTTCAGCAACTCTGCTCCAGAAGTGCTGCTGAGCAGCAGGAACCTCTACTGCAGAGCTGTGCCCTGCTCCAGGCTGCAGAGGGAATTGTGGCCACTGGGGAAGCAACTGCTGAGCTCTGAACACTTGCACTGTCCTGAGATAGATATCACCTGGCTGCTGATTCCCCCTCTAGAGCTTTCCAGATTCCACACACAACTGGAACCCGGTTCCTCAATTAACACTGAATAAAATACCACAATAAGAATAAATGACTGACAAAAAGGGCTCTAAAACCAGCAGAGAAGCCTTGCAGGGACTTACTTTATTATATATGATTTWAAAAAGTAGAAGAGTGTCATGAAAATTACCAAGGAACAATGTCACCAAGACAGATGGTTTTTCTGCTGAAATAAAGCCACTGCTAATCACTCACTGGGGTCTGGCTTACTAGAAACAAGCAGCAACTGCCCACAAGAGACTCCCCATAGTACAACACATAAACTGCAAAATTGAAGTAGATTTTAAAAAAATACTGCAAATGACATAGAAAGTATATTTAAAACAGAGCTACTGGTAGAGAGCTTTCATGATAGTAACAGATTACCAAATGCAAGAAAAAGCTCTTAAACACCTCCTCCCCACACTTCCCAGAAGTGTTTCTGTATAACTTTTTGGCAGTTTCGTGTCTCCCCTTCCTCCTTCTCAATTCCTGACACAGGAAAAGCTATTTTGGACTAGATTGTGACATGAAGTGACACAGCAAATGAACTTCCCTCCAAAATTTCATCAAGAGGAAACTGGAATATTGCATGATGCCGCAGCTCCTCAAGTTTCACAAGGACATATAACCTGCATTCTTCATGCAGCCACTAAATAGTTTTAAAAACTCCAGCTAAACATGAAATCAACTACAAAAAAAAAAATGGAACAAGATTATATTTGCAAAGAACAATTTAAAGGCAAGAGCATCTATTGACTTAATTTTGCAGGACACTCTGGTCCTTTACATGACAGAGGAGAGCTTCCTGACTTAATAATCAAGAGCAAGACATTCATACGGCTGAGATCACAAGCCACTTGTCCGGGTCCATGCTCTCCCACCTCCTCCACCCCAGGCCTCCAAACCACAGCCCACGCTCAGTCCTGCATCCCAGAGATGCTGCCTGGCTGTTCCTCTTGCTGCTATCCCAGACAGGAGCTGCCGGCAGCCCACGCTCTTTGTGCACCAATTTCTTGCAGCTGCGGGGAAGGGGAACGCCACGTCTGAAGGGCTGGCAGGCAGCACGCGTTTGGAAGTCTGACACCAGCTGATATCAAACTCAACAGTACACAACGAGAAGGGATGAACTCAGTAAGAAAGGGAAGGGAAAGCTGCAATCTCTCTAATTCCTGACTGAACTTGCGCCCAGTAGCCACCTACTCGGGTAAAAGAAAGCAACCAGGCACCGCAATCTTCCCTGTACATCCACATTTCGCAAAACTATTCCAAAAATACCAGAGATGAGCAGTTGTAAGACCCCTTATGGCCCGTCAAAATCGCGTCTCTTTTCGGACTCTGTCCTACCGCCAAACCCTATGATTCAGGCGGCTGACTTCACCGCAGAGCCGAAACAAGGCGATAAGCAGCGGGGCAGGGCTCCCGGCGCCGGCCGCCGCCTCCGGGGCACCGCGGGGATCACGTCCCCATCTCCTGCCCCCGCTTCTCGGAAAGCGAAGCTGTCCCGAGCGAGGGCACCCACCCCGCAGCTCGTACACCAGGGCCGAGCCAAAACTAGGGAAAAGAAAGCCCTACGCATCCCAAGGCACGGGGGTGCGCGGGCAGCGCCGCTCTCCCGGGGCCGGAGGCGAGCCCGCCAGCAGACACCCCGCGGTTTGGGGGAGCGCCGTGCCGGAGCCCCATGCCCTCCGCGCCGCTCCCGTGCCGGGGGTGCCTCACCTGCGGTGTCCCAGATGGAGATGTTGTACGGCCCCCACTGCTTCAGGTAGAAGGCGCCGCCGACGGTGCTGACCGTCTCCTGGAAGCGCCGCTCCATGTAGCGGTGCAGCAGGGAGGTCTTGCCCACGTTCATGTCCCCCAGCAGCACCACCTTCCCGTCCGGCTTCTTCATCGCGGCYCGGCTCGGCTCGGTTCCCTGCCGGCGGCCGCTCCCGCCCCCTTGCCCGGCCCGGCCCGGCCCGCTGCGCCCGGCGGGGCCCCGGAAGCGGCGGGACGAGGGCCCAGAGCCGCCTCCGCCAGCAGCACAAACTTCGGGGGCTCYGCTGGAGCCGCCGCGATCCGGCCCCGGCTCCGGCTGCTGCTCCTCCCCCGGCCCGGCCCGGCCCCGCTCCCGCCCCGCCAGGGGGAGGGGACGCGGGCGGGGAAGCGGCCGGAGCTCCGCGGCCCCTCCGCCCCTGCCCGGAGCAGCCGGGTGCGCTGTCTCTGCCCCGGGGCAGGCTGCCCGCTGGACGGTTCTATCGGGGGTGTCGGGGCCGTGCTCGGCCTCGCTGAGCCTTCGGGGGATGCCGCTGCGTYCCGGGATGCTCGCGTCCTTGCAGCTGGAGATGGCACAGACATCACCTCCGCAGCCCTCCTGGAGCACGAGGCAGTGCCCGCTCATCCCGCTCCCCTCCTGGGGTGTGCATGGAGGGACAGAAAGTTTCTCCGAAATTAAGATCTCTCACAGAGCTGTGACGGCTGCCAGGCAAACACCTTTGCCCTGGTGAGAGGGAGGTGTCAGGGATTATTTTCCGAGGACAGGTCTAGCCAATTTCACAGTCCGTTGCCCGGCTGCTGTAATTCAGATTAATTCCATTACAGAGATCCAGACATCCAGCCTATCCTTTTTGCATCAGTCCTCTTTATGCCAAACAAATCTGGGAAAAAATGTTAATCAAACGTAAACTCGCTACAAATTTGGGTCAAATAAAGGGATAATGTGTAGACCACCTGGGGGCAGGAAGCAACTGTTACAGTATTCTTAAATGAGCCTACCATTTACTAATTTTCTCTCCCTCCCCACAGAAAAGTGGTCAAATAGAAGCACTTTTCTTAATAAGTGAACATGCATCCTCATTCTTGCATGTCTCATGTTGAAACTGCTAGAATTTCTTTAGCCGGTCTARGCTTCATATTTATGAGATACTTTGATTTTCACCTACCYGCTAAAAAGGATTAACTGTGTGACRGTCTGGGTTTTTTAAGCCTTCCCTACTTACTTTTGCTTATTCTGCTTTTACTGACCAGATTTGTAATCTTGCAGCTGTAGCCAGCAATATGTAATTYAAGTTCAGAAGAAGATATGCTCCAGACATTAAAGTACTGGAGATACCCAAAGAGAGGGGATGTTAAATGGTTAGGTAAAAAAGGTCTTACAAGTGACTACAAGATATTAATATGGTATGTCAGAGCTGTGTGCAATAYTAATTAAGAGAGGGGGGGAATTGTTGCACTTGGGTAATTGTGTGGCACTATTTTTATGTGGCATATGCAGCCTTTACCTCAGATTGCCATTTTCTGCCTGGATTCCTATCTCACTCCCAGAGTTGGGAAAAATACACTCATTGGATCAAAGTGCTTCTCTGACATACTGCTAAGCAAGWAGGTTTCTTCTGGGTGCTTGGTATGAAAGTGTAAAAATAACAAAATTCTCTTTGTATGGATACTGCTGGCAAATTCCCATGTGCAATATGTTTCACCGTTTTGAAGYGGCAGATGCCATTTCAGAAAAAGAAAAGAAGAACCTTGTATCAAAGAGTTTAGACCATAAGGATCTCCACCTGTAAAAGTTTCCTGAGTTTATGTACTCCTGCCTTATGTCCACAGAATAACAAAATACCTAAAAGCTTAAACAACAGTGCTTCTGCTACCAAATCCTAGCAGTTAAAGCACTTAAAACAATTATTTCTGATTTTTACCAAAATTCTGCTGTATTTGAATTGTTTTCAAGTRCTAGTGAAATGTAGGTCTTTCTGGTATTCCAAACAAGTATCAATAGTTTCTAAAAGTAAGCAGAGAAGTTAGGACAGAAAACAGTCTGAATAATAGGGTGAAAATGCAACTGGGATTTTAGGCTCTGTTAATAACATGCTCTATAAAAATAGAAGTCAATTCTCTTCACAGATGTTTTCCACAGTTTCTGGAAACACATACCTACATCCCCACATATTTGRGTGGGTATATTTCCAGCTAGCAGCAGTCAGACAGACAGGGGACTCTCCTGAAAGTGTCACCAGCCAAATGTGGCCACTGATGGCAAYGTATCGCTTTTGTATGTTAAACATAGCCTAGCTCAATGAGGCACCAAATTCATCTGGTCCACTACTGGTTTGGACCTGGTGCCATAACTAACAACTCTCACTCAGCAAGGGATGTGCATTATCCCACCAGTATGCACCTCCCCTTCACTGCTTACTTAAAGGGCCATCTCTGTTTCACAGCAATCTGTCCCTAATAATCAGGTGCAACAGGATTGGAGCGTACTGTGTGTTGTTTCAGACTCTTGGGAGAATTTAGGACAGTGGTGCTCTGAACAGGGTCAAGGTATGTCAAAGGGCCCCTGAGGCGAGCCCTCAAAGAGTCAAGTTTGTGAAGTCCTGAGCAGCCTGAGCTCCCCCTGACCTCGGGAAAGCACGCTCACTGGGCAGAGCACAGCGTGTTGTGTTATTACTGCCGACGCCGCCTTGGATGAATGCACTCCAAACTACAGCATGCAATTTAAGTCACCCCTGGTTAAAGTCAAATGGCTCACGATAGCCTGTAATGCAATATAAATAATAACAGAGCATATGTGAAAATATTTGGGAAAACATTAAGAGCCTGTAATTTGCTCTCTAGCACTCAGATGTATTGGCCTGTTGCAAGATAATTTCCCCAAATCACTGAGTCGTCTGTAGCAAGACGTCTCCACAGTAGTCAGTAYGGGCATGAAGAATGTCAAATTGGTTGATAGGAAGGAATATGGAATACTTTACTCTCTAGATAGTGCAAGTATGTGGACTACACACTTTGTCTGGTGTTTTTCATTTTAGAGCATCTGAGGACATCTTTAATTACAATGAGGTTTTTCATTAGCCTTCCTGACAGTGTGACAATGTAYTCACCATGGTTGGTCTCTGGATGTTCTGAAATTCAGACACTTGGATTAAGATACAAAGAGGGACAACACAATAAAGTTTCTTACCCACTTCTGTGCTAGAGTAAGACCTTCCCCAGAGTAAGAATGTTAGCCTTGTACACAAGCCAAAAACCTGAGCCAATAATGACTGTTCTGACGTCAGGGTAACTCAACCTTTTTAGCCTCCCGCAGTATGAGAGCTGCTTAGTATTGCAGGAGAAAATTAGAGCCTGTTTATTTTTTTCCTTGCTAGCCTTCCCTATACATATATATTGTCCTGCCTATGGTCCTCATTTGGTCTTCAGGCTAACAATATTTTGTAAGTTCACATGAGGTGAAATGTTTGTCACAGAACAAGGTTGTTTTTTGCTGAGCTGATCTTATTTTGGAGACAAATTGAGCAAGTGGTTGAAAGGATGTGTCACGTCAGCTGCTAACTGCTGCCCCCAACATGCCACAGGTGTGCTGTGGACTTGGTGTTCAGCATCTCAACCTGCCTCCTTTTTGTCCTCTGTCAGTGTCTCTGTCCCACGTCTGTGAGATGTTGAATCTCCATGACCTGATGTATGCTYTCTGGAGGTACCACAGGTGACCTCAATGGGACTGTTCGTAATGATAAAGGTGGTACAATCTCATCCTACTTTTAAAACATGGAAGAATCCAGAAGTTAGAGCCATCTCTRTCTCAGTTACTTACTGAATCCTAGACAAGGCTTTACAAACCAAAGAGAAGGACAATAAGGGAGGCGTTTTCCTTGTCCTTAATACGTGCTGGCACACCAGTCCCTTGTTGCACCTCTTCATGAAGCATGAGGTCACTGCAGAAGCTACAAACAGGCACCATTTGGTGAACCACAGCAATTTCTGGTTTTGTTTCTGCTTATTGCCTTCCTTTATGACTTCTTTCTTCTAATGAGCAATGAGTTTACTCTGTTTAATGAGTATGCATGCTCATGAAACAGAAATATTTGCCCTCATCATCTTCCAGACAGACTAGAGCTCACTCTCAAGGTGCTTTCTTTCAGGCCAGGAAGCCTGCAATATTGCCACAGAGYAGTGGCAATGTGATGAGTAGCTGTGTAGCCTCTAAAAGCTATTCTCCACATTGGCACTGCTCTGCCTACGTATTTAYCCTGACATATACTAGGTTCTTCCTCTCCACCGCACAGGTTAGTCCACAACCTAGATATCCTAATCAAGGGAAATTGCCTGTAGTGCTTATCAAAAGCTGRTCTGGCCTTCTCTAGGATTGCAGTTCCACACCTTTCTCCCTCTCCTTTTCCTGGCRTTTTTCTTAGGCTGGCACTGGCTTTGGCTTGACTATTCCCTATGACAACTGAGCTTGATAACCTGATGAGAAACCAGCTCAGCAGTGATTGTGAATAATTTTCTGCTGATTTTGTGGTCAGCGCAGACAAGGCTGATGAGGCAGCCCATGGTTGGAGGCACTGAGCTTCAGTCCCCTTGGTCTTCAGCTAAGCAGTGCTGGCTGCTCACAGACCTTTACTTTCCCTTGGCAAGTGTCCCTGCTCTGCTCCATCATCAAACCTTTCACGTTTTGGAGCACCTCAGTTGTAGGACTGTTTTCTTTCACCAGGATTGGAAAAGTATTTCACTGAATAACTTCTGCCTGGTCAGTGTCTGAATCATTCCACACTGACAGTGAGATGGTAAACCAACCAGCTCAAGACATCCTTGTCACAAAAAAGCCTGACCTGGATGATTAGAATTTGCTTGTGTTCAACAGGCAGTTGAACATCAGGTCTTAGATGGAAACCATGAAGCAACCTGAGCTATAGATATACTCAGCCACTGAGTGAGCAAAAATAAACTCTTCCCTGATGCACAGGTGCTAGAGACGCAGATGAAAACTCAATAAATGACACAGAAATATAGGACTGGGAATTCAATCAAAAAGTAAGCATTGTGATTCAAAGTGATTACAATGCAAGAAGATCTGGTAAATGCACTAAATGTGAGTTTTGCATAGATTCCTTTTTTTTTAACTGCAGTATTTTAAGGTCTAGTCTGATTTCAYCAGCACACAAGAATCCAAGGCTGTCCTACTGTCACGTTCCTGAAGTTTAATAGGGCACTGTGTGTGGACGTGTACAAAGGTACACATAAGCTTACAAGAAGCTACAGAATTATGGCCTATAAAAAAATACATTAGAATTTTACTCTTCCTGGCATCATGAAGAAGATGGAATAAGTAAGCCACTAGTAAGACAGAATTTGCTTTAGTTTTTATAAACTCATTAAGATTCTTCTCCATAATAAGCAGACCCATGTATCTAGGAGACATCCTATGCACTGCAGCAGCCCACAATGGGAATGTGAGTGCAGATTTGACAGAATCAGAAAGCGTGGTCCTATTGACTAATAATGATATAGGAGTAAAAAAGTTGCAACTTGTGGCCTTTACATGTGAAATTATTTCCACAACACATTTGCAACAAATGAAAGAATTTAATTTTTATTTGCAAGTTCAATACTGGCATTGTATGAACTGTTAAAAAAGCAACATATACACAACAGTTTTAGTTGGACCACCTCATTCCTAATGGCATGCATGCTTATCAAGTATCTTTTGCCTATTATACCTTCAGTCATTTCTCTAGGYTGTAGCCATAGCTATTCCCTATGAATAAATTCACATGGTGCCAAGCATGTGCCATCATGGTTTCTGGTCATGAAGAAAAGGCTATTGAAGAGCCTCACAGACAAATTTGCCTCAGGGCAAAATCCCATTTGCCCTGATTTCAGACAGGGCAGAGTTAATTTTTGCAGTAGCCAGAAGGGATCATGGCTAGGGCCTGGAGATAATTCTATACCACCTCACATCATTTTCTGGGGACAGGGAAAGGGGTTCTTTCCTGCTCTCAAAGCATGGCTGCGTGGTGGGGTTCTCTCAGGGGTTTCTATGTGGTGAGCGCTCACATGTGAATTGTTCACCTCTTAGACACATTGTTATTAATGTTGCTGCTGTTACTCTTCACTTTTTTATTTCATTGCTGTTTCCAGTAATTGTTCTTGTCTCAATCCATGATCTTCACCTTTTGAGCCTCCAATTCTCCTCCATCTCCCTGCAGGGAAAGAGAGTGGGGCATGTGGTTTGGAGTGTTTCATTGGGAACACTAAACTGGGGACCCATTCCTAAACCGTGACACACATCCAGTCAGGAGTTACACTAGTCCTGTTACTACACTTTTGTTTCACCTCTTGGCTGGACAAGCCGTTGCAATCTCCTCTTCTCCTTCCTCTTTGAGCTCCTCTCCACCCATACTGGCAGTTGTAGAGAGAAGTGGGATTTCTCCTCCTGGCGCATGTTAAAGTTCAAAAAAATTGATTGCATTTGGCAGGAAAAAACAGCTACCCTCTTTTTATTCTCTTACAGAAAGACAACACTGTGACCTTCAAAGTGTAAACTGATCACTCTGAAATGAAAATTTTCACAATRGTTTCTCCTATAAGTATTGCACACCTTCAGGGGCTCTTGTTTCATCTGGCCACATCTGGTCCTTGGATAAGAGATGCCTCAGCTATTCATGGATAAGAGAACCTGTTTAGAAAGGAAATATTAATGCAATTAGAAGCATAAAGATAGTAATTATTTACTTACATGTGTGAAGATGTGACTTTGAGATTAGAAGAAAAAAGGATGATCAAAGTGGAATTTAGAATATAAAAATATAATTCATACTAGCATGTTTTTGGAGAGTAATACTGGAAATTCTTGTCAAGTTTATAGCATTCAAATTAGAAACTTACTGCATAAAATGTTCCAGTTCTCTGCTGGTCCTAGTTTAGAACTAGCAAAAAAAGGAAGCTATGATGACTTTCTTAGTTGCTTCTGTAACAGAAAATGTTTTCTTCCTAGAATATGAAAGAGGTCTTCCTGGCTGCTTTCTAAACTGTATAAAGAGACAAAACACCCCAGAATATTTCAGATTTTAGTCGCTAGCTAGTTAGTTGGATTTCTGCTGTTTCAGACATTATATCTAGGCCTTAAAAGCCTACTAAAAAATGCTAAGTTTTACTAAAATAGTTTCAAACACAGCATGAGGGCAATCTCATTACATATGAAACATTGCCATACCATAATATCCTGTAGAGAGTTTACATAAAGATGGTGCAGTCAGAATTTCTTACTTTTTCTGATTAAAATGAAGTGCACCAGTTCCCAGCACATCACTTTACATCACAGTGTTTCTGAGAATTAATTTCTGTTTTATTCTTTTGAGTGCATTTCCAATGTCACCATTCAAAATATTGCTGTTGATTGATCATAGGAAACTGTTCTGGTTTGCTTCTACTCTTTCTTTTTTAATAACCAAGGTTTTAATCATTACTCACCTTGGATACTCCTCCAGAAATCTTACTGAGATCAGTGGAACTATTCATAGCCAAGGTATAAATAAGTACGATGCAATCTGACCTTCAGTTATCTCAAAAAAATATTCTCCAATCTAATTAGGTAGAGAAAATTCTGCTGTAAATTCAAGAGCAAAAATACTTTAAATCGCCTCTGACAAACAGTGTCTAGTGCTTGCAGCTGAAACTTTAAGGTTTTTTTCCTGCTATAATAGTTATTCTCTCTGTAGTTCTGTTGTGTGAAAATTTGTGACGTTTGCTGAAGCAGTATATTTTTTGGCACTTATGAGTTGCTAGGAATTGCATGCTGCTGTTTCAACATCTTTCCAGGCTGTAGATGCTGCTGTCTTTCTTGGGGCCTGGGAAGTCACCTAGAAATGAAATCTGTTGCTGAGGTTTTTTCCCTTTACAAAAGCAAGTTGCTGAAATAATTGATTTAGTAGCTCCTGAAATGGCTTCAGCTCTGAAAATATTTAGAAGTCTGCTTGCTTGCTTTTTTCCATTTGAAATGCCAAGTGGGAGGTAAATATAATTGTGGATTGGCTTTCTTTGGCCTTGTTATCAGTATTAATTACTATTGTCATGATGTTTCCATCTTCAGAGCATTGAGAAATGCAGCACCACAATCTGTGCTCATTTTCACTTAAGCCAACCTCCCTAAAACATTGCTTATGGAAGCAAATCAGTTCTGTATTTGGCCTCATACATCACTGATCGGTTCCAGAGCTTTGATAACCTTACTATATATATATATATATATAATATTTTATATCTTTTTATATATATATATAAAATATCCTAATCCTCCTTCAGGGCAAGAAACTCTTAATCAAGAGGGAAAACTTGGAACCCTAAAGGTTGAAAGAAGAAGGAAAATACTCAAGGAAAAAATTTCTATTATGAGATTTTTCTTCAGTGAATTTGAATAATATGTATCCTTTTAAGACACTGAGAAAACAGCTTCTGTGAGATAGAGGACATTGGTGAAATTATTAATGTTAGCTGATATTTAATGTAAATCCCTAATTTAAACAAAAGTGCTGGGTAAAACTCATTCCAGACATAATATTATATAATTTAATTTACTTAAAACACCTGCTTCTGTCAAAGCTAGTCTATTTAGGGAGTAAAAATAACAGAGTAAAGAAAACCTTTGGAACATACTGGAGATGTTAACATAAGATATCATTATTATTATTGGAGTAAGCTTGTTCCTATTTAAGTCAAATAAGGAAGCTTGTAATTCTCTAAAGCTCAGATGGCATTACTATAAAATAACATGGCAAGACTGCTATTCATAAATCAGAAAAAGGAGAAAGGTGACAATTAATTTAATATAGACAAATGACACTGAATGGAAAAAGTGCTTGAAATTAAAAGGTAAAACTGAAGGGCATATGTCCAAAGGAGAAGAGAAAGACTACAAAATACTGATTCAAACCTTCATTATAGAATACATGCATGGAAAACAAGAATGGAAGAGGGTAAAATAAAAAGAAATAGGAATACTCAGTCTGATTGTTAGACATCAGTGAGTCTAGAAAAAAAAATCCATTCTCAGTGAAATGGAAAGTATGGACTTAATCCCACGGCATATTCAGCTGGGTGCTGAAGTATTTTCTTGCCTCTTAAGAATACTATTAACAGTTAAAAGCACACCTAAATGAAATCTATGCTAAAATTCTTCAGTGAAGAAGGATGAACTTGAATTTAAATTCTGTTATGAGTTTTTGAGTAGGGTTATAAATTAACTAACTTCTGGATACACAGATCATGGATACTAACAAAAAGAAATAATTGAGCACAGATGGAGAAATTGCAATGAACACTTGTTGGCTGTATTCTTCAGAGCAAATAGCAAAAAATCCATCCACTTCAGTGAGTTTCAGGTCACAGCCTGTGTTTTGATGCATAAGGCACACAAGTTCACAGTGTGCTTACACTCATTGCAAGTACATTTTGTGATCATGAAGGAGAAAAGATCTGTAACAAACCTTTGCATGAAAGCACAAGAGCTGCAAGAACTTGAAACTGAAGGACTTTTTAAAATTGAAGAATTTAGGCAATTCAGGAAGTGGAGTGGAGTTTGTTTTCCAGATAAAACCTTTTCCTCATTGACTCTGTCCTCCAATTGCCAATAACAAGGATGAAAAACTAGCAGGAAATTACCAGCAGTGAGAGAAGCCATTCCAGTCGTGTGGTAGCAGGTTTAAAATGGAAGGAAACAATTGTTTCTTCTCAGCGCATCATTTGAGTGCCTTGCATGATTAGTACATTGCAGAACTTCTTGCCTTGCGGAGGTCAAAGTTAAAAAAAAAAAGGAGATTAGACTAATGAAAATCAGCAAGCCTCAAAGCTGCTAATTCTTAGCAGCATTTACCTGGTAAGGGCTCCTGTATGCTTGCTTTGTTTCCCACTTGAACCCTCCTCACCTCTGTGAATGGAATGGTTTTATGGAGCACCCCCCAAACTGCTGATGTTACATATAACCATAAACTGAAACTTGGGCCAGCTTGTCTTAATGCATAAATTTAACAGGTGTGGCATTTCAGGAGATAAAAATGACAGCTCATTTGTCCCTTTTGAGGATTTGAGGCAGTCAGGGAGTCAGGAGGTGACTGTAGAAAGGGGCTGCAAAGGTCTCCCAGATTCTGGCTGGTCATATCCTCTAGTATAAAGCTACTAGACGCACATGACCCACATGGAGTCTAACTACTGTTCAAGGTTTTATTATTCAAGCTGTAGGTGCTCTCTTGCTTCCCAGCTGACAGGATCATGAAACTTACATTGTCATGATGCAGGTGGTTGAAAGGAAAAAAAAAAAGGTAATGTGGATTTCAGAAGTATAATCTATACTGGATTTGAGGAAAGAAATACAGAGATAGTAGTTAGAGATTTTTGACTGAAAAACTTATCGCAAAATCTGCATAACTTGATCAAAACTTAGGTGAGGGTTGATGTTTGGTCTTAAACTATCTAATTAGTGGTGGTAAATTATGATTCTGATCCTTGTAGCTTCTTCCTGTCTGGTMTTCTATTTCTAAGAGACTTTTCTGTTCAGCTCTTTTATTGTCTCCCTGGCAAGATAGGTGGCTGCTTGTACCCCATTTGTTTCATATAGAAAATGAAAACAAATCACAAGAGGCTACAGAAACAAGCTGTTTATATTTTCAGCCTGCTAAGATAAATATTAACTCTGAGCCCTCACATGTTTTTAGATCTGACCCAGAATTTATCAGACACTTGAAATTGTTAACTATTAACCAGTAGATGGAGGGTGGTTTGGTCACATTCTGAAATCAGTCATTGCTGAAGAATGAGATGATTCATGACCTTGACGAACTCAGTTGCTGATGGCAGAAAAAAAAAGCTTATTCTGAGAGTAATTGATCAATATCTACTCTTTGTGCATATTAATTGCATTAACATAACATGATAACAAATGCAGAAAAGTAACTGTTCACCAGGATCACTCAGAGACTAACCCAGCCTCTAGTTTTGATATTGTTTATCTGTATTAGCAGCATTGCATTCTAGCCTTCTTTACAGTTCCCTTTTTGCAGAAAACATTGAGGCATTGAGGTGCTGGAGTGTGTCCAGAGAAAGGCAATGGAGCCTTGAAGGATCTACAGAGTAAGTAATGTGAGGAATGGCTGAGGGAGCTGGGGTTGTTCAGCCTGCAGAAAAGGAGGCTCAGGGGAGACATTATCACTCTACAACTACCTGAAAGGAGGTCTCCCAAATAAATGACAGGATGAGGATGAAGGAAAGTTATCTCAAGTTCTGCCAGGGAGGTTTAGATTGGATACTAAGAAAAATTTCTTCACCTTGAGTGTTGTCAGGCAGTGGAACAGGCTGCCTAGGGAAGTGGTTGAGTCACCGTCCCTGGAGGTATTTAAAAGAAAAGGCTTAGTGATGGACTTGGCAGTGCTGGGTTTACAAGTGAACTCAATGGCCTTAGAGATCTTTTCCAACCTAAATAATTCTATGATCTGAACTGAGCTATGGATACATGGTGTACCTATTGATTTCAGCCTGTGAGACACACTTCCTCAGTTCCCAGACTGAATGGTTTGGGCATAATCTATACAGTCAATGAAAATAGGTGTTTTTGAAGGCCTCCTGTAGGAGACCCTGCCAGGTCTAGGTGTCCCAAGGGTGAATGATTTCTCATTTATTAACAATGAAGTTCATCCACTATTGCCTTACCCCTTCAGTTAAGTCTGGTTAAGATTCTCTGAGCTTCTGCTTTGTCTGTTCTAGGCATGGATAAATTAAAGAACTTGAAGCAGGAGGATATCCTTTAGAAGACAGATATACTTTTGGAAAATGTCCTTAAAGAAACAACAATTTAATGTAGTGCTTAGTCTCATACTACATTATGTGGGAATTTTGCAGATTTGTGTTGTTGTGCCTGGAAATATGAACCACTCCAATTACAATAGGATGTTCAGAATGTAATTGCATTATGAGGCATGAGGGCATCTCTCTGTTGTCATGTCTGGATGCTTAAAAATTTGTGTCCAGATTTTATAGCTGAAGCACCATTCCTGTCCTTTTGCTGTTCATTTTTCTATGTAAAAGAAAACTTGATGCTCAGATAGGAGGGAGCAGGTGCAGTCTCGGGCTAGTGCCTTTATCTGGACAAGTAGGAAAATCAAGGCTGCTGGCCTATATACAATATATATGCCACAACGCTATTGGCACAGCCAAAAACTGGAGGGATTACTTCTACTCGCAAAGAAAAAGAAGTGATTGCCATTTTTTCTCAGCTGTATTTTTCCCAAATCTCCCATTATGTGATATTAACGTTTACCTTACAAAGTCGGATAAAACATACTGGATGTCATGGGAATAAGACAGTTTGTGAAGAGCGCAAAGGGGGGCAGAGGAAGGCCCGGGAGGTGCCGGGGCTCTGCSCGGGGCCGGCAGGTGGCGGCACGGGCGCCTCGCACCGGGAGCCGCCGGCCCGCGCTGCCTCGCCGGGCTGCCCGCCACGGGCCCCGGGCTGCGGGCCACGGCCCCCGGCTCGCCCGGCCCCTCGGCCCGCCCGGGGCTCCGCTCCTTCCGACCYGCTAACCCAAAAAAGTGCCAGAAGGACGGCGGCAGGCAGCCCGACTGCCCMTGCGTCTCTCGCCTTCCTCCTCTCAGCAATCGTTTCTCGACACCGCACCAGGCCCCAAACGCGAAACGGCTTTTGGGCAATCCAGGCTCAGGGGGAATCTTGTTGAGGGATGCAGCACRTTGAGATTTCTGCTGTGCCTGAGAGTCTGTGTGCTCGGGCCCCTGAACTAACAGGAGTTRGTGAGTGAGGAGCAGTGAGCCAGACCAGCCCAGCTGCTGATGGCCAGGGCCACGGCTGTCTGAAAACCAGGTGACTGCTGAAGTCGTGCAGCTAAGGGAAACGTGGGTGCCACGACCCAAGGAGGAAGGGGGACATGGCTCAGGGGTCAAAGCATACATTTCCCATGGAAATCAAGTGGCCATAGAAACCATATCTAACAAAAAACTTGTTTATAGTGTTTTAAGGTGCCACCCCATTAAATTTAAGTAAACTGGTGCAATGCTACAGGTAGCAGTACCTTCGGCAGAGCTCCCATTGCTGCGTGGAGGCTGCCAGCCCCTCTTGGACCTGCTGAGCCTCTGTGTGCCTTTGCAGAACTGCCAGCCCCACTTCTTGGGGAAGGAATAAGTTCTGATAAATACTGACACGTGTTTGTTATTTTTATTATTGCTGTTTCCCAGCAGCTAATAAATGAATTTCTGCAAAGAGTCAGTGGAAGTCCCTTTGCTTTGAAGGCCCAGGAGATTGTATGTCTCCTTAGTATTTCCTCACTACACTTTGCTCTCTAACTGCTTAACCGAAAGCTCAAACACATAACAGTCAAGTGAGTGCAATAAGAAAGATTTTTTTCAGTGGTGGATTCACAATCTTACATTCTGAAGAAGCTAGCAAATGAAGGACCTGATGGTCAGCCTCAGCAGTTGCCTTTTCATCAGCCTTGCTCCTGGAGAGGGAGACCTAGAGCTGCTGCCCAGAGTCTGGGTCCAGAGCTGCCACTGCTGCAGCTGCTCAGAGGGTTTCACCCAAGGGGAGAGGTGGCACTGGCTGCTGGGGCCCTGCTGCAGTCCCGTGCTGACCTCTGCAATGCTGAGGTGTGGACTGGGTGAGCAGGGGCTGCTCACGCCCCTGGTGTGCCAGTGGAGAACTACAGAGCTTTTCATTCCCCTCTCTCTAATTAAGCTAACAGCAGCATCTTGAAACTGCGTGGTATTGTGGCATGTAAGGACCAGCATTTATCCTGCTTGGATACAGTCCTGCTACCACTGCTCTGAATATTAATTATTCTACCTACAAATTAAACTGGAAGCTTATCACAGCAAGAAATACTTGACAAAGATGAACGATTCAAACAGCAGAGATTAGTAATCTCTGCTGTTGTCCACCCTCTGGAAAAGCTCTTCTGATAAGCTCTGTGGAGGTACTGTGGTGGAGACAGAATCTCTTCCCCTAAAAAGTCACAGCATGAGTCCAAAATAATTTGTATTGCAGTCATACTGCACTGAGATGCTGACATTCTTGGGATATTGCTGTTCATATACTCTGTCACTGCTGGAGTAATCAAGAATGTCCTGGGCCTAGAAAAGAAATGGTTTAGAGGCCGCCACTGAAATTAAAAAGACAAAAGATGGTATTTTTTTTAGGCCATTCATAAAGAGGTCAATTGATGCCTTCTTTTGTAAAATAATCTGGTTCCACTAATCAGAAAAATACCATTAAGTCAGCAATACAAATGAGCTGCCTGGTAGAACTTACTTCCCCTATTTTCTGAAGCAGAAGAAGCATTGGCAGAGGGCATGAGTCAGCTGATGGTAGGGAATTAATCCCAAAGCCAACAGCCATGCAGTGTGTGCTAGCTCCAGAGCCTGTGGCCATAGCCCTGTGGTTGTCATGGCAGCCCAGTGGCTGCTGCTGCCTGGGGATTCACCAACCACTGTGAGACCCTCTTCACACTCTGGAAATGGAGCTGAATGCAAGATCTCAGCTTTCAAACAGCCAGCTCCATGTTTACAGTGCTGAAATAAGATGGGTTTCCTCCTTTAGTCACTTTTTTCTGTCCTGCTCTTACATGGAGTACTCTTCTTTGTATAAAATGATGCTTTGTATAAAAAGGCAATGGCAATGTCATTGTATTCAGAAAATGTTCACCTGTGTAGTCAGATGCTGTTAAGATCATACTCACTTTCTGGAAAAACTTATTTGCTGTCTGTGTCTGATGAGCACAGAGACTGACAGCATTCCTTAAAGACATGAAAAAAAATAACCTCTTTTAAAGTGCATGTTATACTGCCTGCTTCCACTCTTACACTCATGCTGGCTAGGCATATGTCTCTGCTCCCTCCTATGCGTGCATATACCTTGCTTAAGCCTGTTTTGAACAAAACCTGTGTCAAGTGTCCTGTTGCTTCCTGCTGGATAATTTCCAGGTTGTGTGTTATCACCTGTGCTGTGGGTGCTGCTGTGTCTATTTTCCCCTCCTGTGCTTACACACATGTATAAACTCTGCTGTTTCTCACCAACAGCAGGTGACAGCCTTGGTGCAGGGGCTCTGTGTGCAGGCTGCCAGCACTGCCCATCCTGGGGCTGTCTGGAAAAYGAACATGGACCTCTGTCAGACCTTCTCCAGTCTGTCCTTTTCCCCTGGCATTGGTAAAACCCAGGAGAGCAGCATGGCTGCTGCAGAGCCCAGCTCTGCACACCTAATGCCCTTTTGTGTGGAGGGAGTTTGTCTCCAAGATGTGCCAAAGCCCTTTCCTGGTGCCTGAGCTGTGCACAGCAGCCAGGGCAGAATGAAAACCCAGAACAGTGTCCTGATGGATGGATAGTGCCTTGGCCACAAGAATCACAGAGGCCTTCACCTTGCAGGAGTRGAAACACCTGATGGTGTTTCTATGGCTTTGAGAAGAAGAATTCACCCCTACATTCAGTGCACAGCCTGTGGGAAGAAGCAGCTGTACTGGATTAGGCTGTCAGGAGTGAAGGCTGTCAAGTCAGCTTCCAATTACTTTGTCAGCCGTCAAACAACATTTTTCACCTCTCTATACCCTGCTTCCCAAATCATGATTTCTATCGCTAAACAATGTCAGTATATTTGTAATAACAAAAATGTCTATTCATTGTTTCCTCACATATCTCAGAAACTATCTTCTGACTGGATTAAGCACTCTGGTAGCATGAAAAAATACAGCCACTCATATGGTGAGAAAATATACAAACCACTCTAATTTAGTTGTGGTCAATGCCAAGTCTGGGTCGATGCCTTGAATTGCAAATGTTGCTGTAAAGAAGCAGCAGCAGCAGGGGGTCAAAAACAAGCTGAGGATTTCCTTTTATGCAAACTGTGATGCTGAGAGTTTTAGGTGATTTTGGGTTTTCTCCTCCATTTYTAGATAAGCCTAATGTTAATACATGGATTCTTCATTGTATTTCAGTGGTTGCTCACAGTGAGTAAAAAGCTCTCCATGGCTGCTACAGAGCTCTGTGGAGCAACTTTTGCCAGGGCACAGGAGCAGCACTGACACAACCAGTCAGAAACACTTTTGCAAGAGGTGAACAGCCTTGTTTTCAATTTATCAGTGATGCCCTTATGTCACTGGCATGGTTGAAAAGAAAAGCTGCTTTAACTTCTGCTGCCTTGAAATACAGATCACAGTCAAAATCAGAAAATGAAAGAGAAAGCAGATTCTTAGTCAGGCACAGTGTAGTGTTGCAATCCATTAGAAATAAAGCAGTGAAGCAAAAAGCTGAAAAGTTGCTGTACTTTCAARGAGTCAGTGTCAAAGAACACCTGCAGTATTGTAAATATTGCTACAACCCAAATAGTTCTGATGCAATAGCTCTTGTACACCAGTGGAGATTATTAGACAAGTCTTCTGAAGTTAAATAACTTTTACATGGAGCRCTTTGAAGCCGGTAGGCATATATCTATATGAGAACAAAAACAACACTGAAGAAATTAAATTTTGCATGAATTTTTTAGAGAAAAAAATCTACTTCTGTCCATATTGAAAAGGGATGATTGAATTTTTTCAGCTTGGAGGCAGTCTGTCTTTTATCAGTGGTATAAATATTACCATAAAAATAATCMATTGGTTTCAATTTTATTTACCAATTAAATGCACACACTCCAGTCACAAAAATATAGAACATTGGGAGCAACAGGTTTTACCTGGATACCTAAAACTAGATWAGTACATCAAATGGTCTTAGTAGGRCCAAAAAKATATTTGTTGCCTTCAATTACTACTTGTAGAGACTATATTAAAGTGCATCCCATAAGACCAAGCCTGTAGCTGTCGGGGTGGTATTCTAGTGAAGACTCTGTCTGATTACTCATTTCTAGGTTTGCTCTCTTCCCAGTCCAATACTATGTTCACTAAAGAACAAAAATTATGAGCTTGAAAGTTATTTCCTTCAAAACCATAGAGCATGCCTTTTTATATAGCTGTGAGAGGGGATATAAAAGTAAAAATTACCCCATGTAAAGCATGCACATTAATCAAACTCTGTGCAACCTGAGCCATGGAAAGAGTAAGAGGAGCAGGGTAAAATGCGTTGTATTTCATACTGATCAAAATAAATTGTTCCATGTCTGTTCAGCCAAACCAAACGTGCCAGTTTCTGAAGGCAAAATGAAGTAATGATACTATAATGAACATATTTATTTTTCATATTTCTTATAATCTCCAATCTTCTWTGTTAAATCCCCCAAAGCTACATATATAATGAACTTTTGATAGCTGAGGTTACAGACTCATTCATTGAATGGAGCCAGGGTTCCAGARTGTCTCTATTAATTTTTGCAGCAGCAGCACTCTGCAGTCTTTCCTGCTCTGCAGAACATTCCTAATTTTGATTAATTCCATTGGCATTTTAACCTGAAGGTGTTGCATACAGGTAAAACCTTACCAAAAGAAGGCCTTGTAAAATCATGGCTCAGGCCTGCTACCTTGGCTAAGCAGAAAAGAACTACGGGAAAGAGACTCAGCTGAATTAAGGGTAGAAGAACAAGTTATGTATTCATTCTTCAATTATGTATTGAAGAACCATTATGTATTCACATCATGGTGTATGGTGGTTGGTTGAACTATGTTTGTTATGATTTAAAACTATGTAGCTGATAATGGGCTAACTGCTTTAARATGCCTGGGTTTTGCAATAAAGCAGCTCTCCTTTGCACTTGCCTGGGGACTCTGCATCACTACACACCCTCACCCCACATGAAGGTATAAAAAAAAAGGGGGRATGTTCCTAAGTCTTCAATAGTTTGTTGGTATCCTGGCCAAAAGTTCAGGAGTGACTTTATTCATATTTCCTCACTATTACATCCCCTGGTTTATGGCTACAATAAAGAGAATAACAAAGCTCTAATCTTCCACAGTTTATTTGACAATCTAAGAGGCACTGCATACGGGCTAATGACCGTGATATTTCACAATTTTTTCTTGCATGTGCTTTCAGGCTTTAATGGATGTGTCTGTGATGCTGACTGTGGTTCTGGAGCAGATCACTTGGTTAGCCACTGCTCCCTCAGCTACACTAAAGATTCTTGTCCAGAAACCCTCAGTGTTTCCAAGGGCTGAATGACAGGAGTGTGCAAAAAGAACAGGTAAGATCAAGACTGTCTTCAGCAGGACTCCAATGAGATTAAGAAAGTATCAGACTGAGTTACACCCATTTTTCTCATCCTTGTAGACAAGGAAATGCTTCTGTCAGAAGCTGGTTCCCCCCCACCAAGATCTTCTCCATTAAATTCCAGTAGGCAGTTGGGAAGGAAAGGGCAGATAAATAAAACTAGCTCCACAGGTTGTGGTAACATTACCAGTGACAGACCCTGTGGCTTCTGTTGTGTCACACCTTTGTGGTGCCACAAAGCACAGAAGGCATCAAAGAACAACCTTGGGTAATTTCCACAGGGCAGGAGTTCCTCCACTCACCCCACTCCTCCAAAAACGAGATACTGCGTTGCCCATTTCCCTGGTCAAACACACTTCTTCTTCACCAATCCATTTTAGGAATGTGCTTTGGAAAACCCAAAGCATTTCTTCCACACTACCTCAGCTTTCCAAGGAATGAAGAACAGATTCTCTTTCCTAGCTCACTCAATAGCATCCGGATGCTTCCTAGAAAGTGTAAAAAGAAGCRTCTGTGTCCCCAGCCAACCTCTGAGGACACCTGGTCAGTGCAACTGTTGGGGCATTAGGGTTTCTATTTTGCACGCCTTTGGCCAAATGTTTGAGACAACATACCCGTGATGGCACGCTCATGGCTCACAGCCAGGCTCTAAGATGTCCAGAGGTACAAAGCATGAGCAGCTGCAACCAGCTGCACTCCCATCCTACTCCATGGACACCAAAAAATGCAGAACCTGAAACCTAACAAATGGATGTATTCCAGGGATTTGTATGAAGAAATGGAATCCTTCTTCACTCTATGAGATTCTCACATGAAGTAATATTGGAGGAAGGTTTCATGGCACAGATTAATAAAATGAAGTTTGATGAAAGTAAGTGCTAGGCTCTGAATAATTTTTTAGATCCGTAAYAGTTTGCTAATTAATTATACAACTTCTTATAATAATTGGCTAATTCTGTTTTTAACTCTGATGATAGCACACAAGCAAATTTTATGTGTAGTGGTTACTTGAACAATTCAAATTTAACCTAATTTCAAACTGATTTTATTACCCTTTGAGTCCTTTCTCTTGCAAGTTTGATTAATGACAGAACAGCTCCTGCAATCATGTGGTTTTCAAGTTTCTTTTACTGCTTGTTGTGTGAAAGTTCAGCCAGTAAATTATCTGCCTCCTTTTCTTTCTCCCTTTATTAATTTGCTACCAAAAAAAAAAAAGGATGCAAAAGTAGTCAGAATTTCTCTTCATGAAAGCTGCTCTTAAGTTGTAAGCCCCTTAGTATTTTGTCATTCTCAATGAGTTTGTTGATTACTATTCTGGTTGGTACTTGGTTGGTATTTCTTTGGAATTCCTCTAGCATGAGTTCAGTGATTGCATTATTTCTGTTCTTCAGGATAATGGAAAAATAAAATATCTATAACTTAACTGGTACTCCTAGRGTTAGAGTTAGTCAGGGTTAGGGTTTCATCTCAGTGTGGCAYAATAAATGTGAGATGAACACTTGTAGGTATTTATTAGCAAGTCAGCTGTTCCACTCCTCATTGCTTCTGGAGGAGAGCCATCCAGTCCAGATGGTCACTGTAAATGTCTGTCATCCCAGGTCCTGCTGGCTCTTATTCTTAGTAGTAGTTGTGAGAGAGCCATCATAGTTGTGTTCTACTTCTGTCATCTTTGAAGAGGGATTCTGTGGCCAGGTTCCATATACACTGAAATGTTGCCACCAATCCATAGTGATTCACAGCAGCCAGAGCTAGTACCCCATGCTCTCTTCAAGYGTAATGGAAGGAAACAGAGGAATTCTCTTGTACTTGCCTAACTTCTCACAGGCATTCATTTTAGGATGACACATATCAGCTTTGATGGTACATTTCCCTGTTCATTGCTTATGAAAAGAGCCTATAATGTAATCTAAGGCTAAATACATCACCTTCAAACACCTAAATTAAAGCAAATGGGTTCTACTCTTACTTTTCAGGCTTCACAAAGAATGCATGTCAAGAGATTTGGATATCTTCACATGCAGACTCTAGCCTTGTCACAATCACTGGCATAAGCTCACATCTGATTCTGTCTACAATAAAAAATGGAAATGGTGTGCCCATATATTGTCAGATTTGTGTAGAAGGGACCTAACAAAGTCACAACAGGCACAAAAAAAATTTCAAATACATCCACACACACCCAGAAGARCACCAGCATAATCAAGCACATACTTTAGGTGTTCCAGTTCAGAGWTTATTGTAGCTAAAAAGTAGATAAAGTGGGTTGACTATCCTGACCTATGGACTGCAGTAGRCCAGCTAAAGGAAGAAATCTTGTTTTTCCTGTCAGAGGGAAGGAGCAGGCACCTGTTGAAATGCTTATAGCCTAAATCCTCTCATATTTTACAAAGTAGACAAAAARTATTATTTCTATAGCAATGATATCTACAGGTTCTGGACAAAACGCAAAGTCCTGGCTATGCTGGACCCTGGATAACACCTGGTACCTATCCCAGTAAGCTCCYCTCACTCTCACTCAAGGAAAATAACTTCAGCCCAGAACACATGTGGAGGCATTCATGAAGCACCATCTGCAGCCAGTAACAATGACCAACACACTCAAATGATGTGGCAGCAAACACAGTTACAGGAATTTTGGGTGTCATGCTGTTGACAATATCTATACCCAGCTGCTTGGGAATGCACGTCCCAGGAGAACTTACCTTCCCAGCTCTGGGTCTGCAAGCCCTGTGCTTAAGACGGAGTATATCAACACCTCCCCACTCCACCCTGAAAATCAGTTTGCACTTGAGATTACACAGGCGTATATGGAGATTATACAGGTAGGTGTGTGTTTGTGCACCCTGAGAAAGTGCCTTAGGTGAAGTGGAAAGAAGCAATGACATGTATCCCTTCTTACTTTTSTGTTGATGGTAAATAAAGCTCCCATCTCCCCATTTACTCCTTTAACATAAAGGATGATTTTAGCAAACTGTATGGACACATTCACWGTGGCATGGAATGACATGCATGTGTTGTGTGCTGGAAAGAAAGCATTTTCAGAGTTAGAAAGCCATCATCTGCATACATACATATTCAGTATTTGCAACACACCTTGTGATACTCTGCTGGAAGCTGCCAGCAGCATGGGAAGCATCCTGAGTGCAGGTTACAGCCCTAAAAAAATTTCCTTGCTGGAGGATTACCCAGCTATATTCAGGGACCCAGAAGCTCTTTAAGTTTTTTTATTGCAATGGATTCCTCCACTGCTGATTTAACTAATTTCTCAGGCATTCTACCTAGTCACAAGCTTTACCTGTTTCTTCATCAAAGAAATGGAACCACAGTTCAGGTGCTGCAGAACCAGAGACTCTCCATCCCTACGTGGATTCTTTAGCATCCCTTTGCTCATAGCTCTAAGCTTGTGAGCATTTGGGGGTTTCATTTTCTTACTTCTGCCACCTGCGTTAAGAGAGACAAAGAGTCACACAGACTAGCAGACACTCCAAAACTCATTTACTTTTGTTTTAAAGAAAGAAAATATTGGATGAACTGTGCAAAAGCTAGAAAAACAAGTGTCACCCTTCCAATTCAATCTTTGATTTTCAGATGGTGTGGCACACAGTCAAGGATGGATAAAGAAGGGATGAGGAGATGCTCTGTGATTAATAGAGGCATCAAATCAGTTCACAAACACAAAAACTGGATCATTTTCAAAAAAATCAGGTGCACAGTGAGTGGAAGCTTTTCCAAGTCTTGTGCTCATACAGCAGCCAACAGATGTTGTACATCTATGTCTGAGCAGCCAGCTGTCTTCCAATCAGTATTAAGCRTTCAGTTGACATTAAAGGGACAGAAAAAATTAAATCTGAGAGCTCAGAAACACAAACAGCTTTTCTGAAACTTGCTATGTATACAAATTATTATATCTATGCTTCTTTTTTTTTTTTCCCTCAAACAAAAGTATTAATGAACACTAAAAATGAGAAGAATCATGAGAAGAGTGGCCATGGACACCTGAACAGCTCAGTAATAATATATTCATATTCTCCAGCAATAAACACAGGAAAAATATATGAAAACAACATAATAAAATTTCAAAATATTAGTATAAAAATACAGGAAAGAGACAGAAATGGCTGCTAAAGATCTTTGAATACAGTCTTGTATTTTGTCTGGGTTTTGTGATCTGTTTTGTAAAGAAGTTTCAGATTTTCAGACTGTCTGGCAGCTCAAAAAATGTCAYCACTCTTACGTAACAGAGAGAGAGAAAGAAAGAKAAATTATTTGGTATAATATATGTCATTGATCAAACAACATCTACTATGTCAGTAGATACCCACTCTGACCCCACCCTGACTTGGGTGGAAAAGCCCAATGTTTGTGCTGCTCTTCCTTCCCTGGACATCTTTTCCACCCAAGGAAGGCCCAGATACCTGAGAAAGGAGTGGGCAGTGATGTACTCTGCCAGTTCCCCTCATGTAGGGAATCAATGACTATTAATACAGGATTTTCCCTCTAGTGTCCTCCTATGGTTTTGATATCAAGGTCAAGAAAAACAATTGAAGTTGTACATTAAAGAGCTTACAATATCTTTGCAAATGTAAGTTCATACTTATTTTTAAAATGTAATGAACCATTCTCAGTTTATTCACCCTGAACTGAATCAGTAGATTGAGTTTTAGATTATTAGGCTAAATTTTAAATAACAAGAGTTAGGTGAAGAGAATTTCAGCATTTCAATTTTTGCTTCAAGACTTTCATTTTATATTAAGGGGAAAAAAAGCTAAAAGATGGTGACTGGCTCTGATGGCAGAGAAGCTCTGGGGSTAACATGTTGTAGCACAAAAGGTGCTGAGGAGTTGGAGGGAAAATYCAGCACATTTAAGAGATTTCTGTATCATACAAATAATCTGATGTGGACTGTGCATGAATTGGGTTTATTTGGATACCAGTGTCAGATGGTATGTTTTATTTGGATACAACTGTCAGATGTCACAGTTTTTCTCTAGCAAGCTAACTAAGACTAAGACATTTGTGACTAATACAGATAAGTTTCTGGTGCTGAGTTCCACATCCTATATACATTCTTTATTCTACTATTTGTCCTGGTAACAAAAACATGGTGTCTGTACACCTGCTGTACTGCTGGTCATTAGGTGAGAAAATTTAGAGAAATTTAGAGAATTCTATAGTCAGCACCTTAGGGACTTGCTGAGTTAAATCTAACCACATTATGTAACAGCTCCTGCCATCTATTTGTTTCTTTCAGGTCTTTTCCATCAGTTTGTCTTTGAACTCCACACATTTATTCTCTGCTCATTTTTCTTGGCCATCAAATATATCCTTGTCTTCATTTTCAAGAACTTCTTTAGCATGTTTGTACTGTGTTGTTATCCCTCGCTCTCCATAAAGATGCTGATTCCAGCCAATAACTGGCCATGTGTTACATTTCTCAGTGCATCCCTTTGGCACTTCCTCCTTCAGCCATCACATTATGAGTGAAGGATGCCACAAGCACTTATGGAGTGAATGTGCTGTGCTTTTCAAAGCTTTCCAGGAAAAATCTTGAAACTCTTACGCTGCAGATGTGCTGGAAGTACTGTCCTCCCMATGCTGACCATTAATAACTTCTCAAAGATCTCTATTTTCCTGTTTCTCTGCTTGTTTGTGCCCACTCAAGTGCTGTCTCACATTATAATTCTGATSAACAATCAGAAGAATTGTGCTGTCAATAATGATTACAAAGGGTATTGGAGAGAAGAAATATTTTGTTGAGTAATAGAGTGAGAAGTATGGGTTACAAAAGATGAAACACTTCTCTTTCAAGATCTCTTGAAAGTAAGAAAAGGAAGCAGATTCACAGCACTGCAGCTTGTCAGTCAACTGTACATGCATGAACAGTCAACTGTACATCAGTCACTTTGCTCACCTTGAAAATATAAGAGGCTCAGAAGTCCAGGCCCATAAAATTCTGCAGGAACCTAATAATAACTTTTATAAAAGAACACTGTATTCAAGTATTCAAGATGATCCCTCAGTCTCTAAAATCCAGCACTGACAGCTACTGTTTTTGTGGAGAAATGTTTCTGTGGCACACTGCCAAGGGACAGTGAGAGTCTTTCAGAAGCACATTTTTGCCCACAGCAGATGGAAGTAGCAGCCTTTAGTTGCAAACAGAAGCCTAACAACAGCAAGAAAGGCCAAGACCGTGTAAAAACAGTGGCACAGACAAAGCTGGTGATGTTTTCAAGGCAGATGTGTGCCACAAATGCTTGTGAAGGGAATGTGCAATGAGCAGTGAGGGACCAAGGATCTTCTCATGAAGTGCAAGTCAATTACTTATATATCCTCCTATATTAACTGATGGTATCTATTCTTAATATACTCYGTTAAGTATTTGTGTGTTCACACATTTTATGTTGAACAGTATGAACATACTGTATTCCCAGAAATGTTCAGTATTCATGTTCTATGGTGAAAATTCATTAGTAGATGAATTCTTGTAATTCTTGTGCAATATACCAAAAAGATTTGTAACCTTGTGAGAGAACTCTACAAACAAAGAGATAAAAATAAGCTCTGATCGTGTCATCGTGGGTGTGTTTGGGCTTTTTCTTTTTTTTTTTTTTTTTTGCCTTTGAGTAGAGGGTAAGCTAAAAGAGAAATACATGATGAACATGCCCTTTCTCTTGCAAACAAGTGAGCTACAGATGTTAGTGCTGGAGGTATAAAATTCTGGTTTATATATATTCCATATATATTCCATATATATTCCATATATATTCCATATATAATCCATGTGTATACAGTGCCAGGGTCATCCTGCCATGTCTTAGCATTTGATAGTGCTTACTGCAGAGACATCCAGCCACTCTTACCAAAGAGCCCTGAGCCCTACAGCTCCTGTCCATACCCCACAGATGAGACTATGGCCATGATAGTAAGAAGGCCTGGTAGAGAGGCTGTGTATTGACTCTTTGGCTGCCCAGGAGCACTTGATGCCATGTTTACATCCTTCTTGTGTCTATCATGTATAATGAGCAAGTATACAGGCAGGTTTTGGGAAATTCAAGGAGGTTTGCCCCAAAGGATGCATTACACTCAGTTGTTCCAACCATCTGGTGTGTTTCTGGCTGGGCAAACACAATCATAGTTTTCCCCCGCCAATACAGTTACCAGAGAGATGTATGTGATTATTCTGTCTTTGGGGAACCCTGGGCATCTTGGGATGTACAAAATAGACTTGTCAAAGTTTAAGAAGTATCTTAGCAGCAGCATGACTGGGTCTTTGACAGACTGGCCTGGTAGGTGTCTAATTTAGCATGAGCTCAGTAGCTCTCCAGGCCCCAGTAACTCTAAGGACGTGATCTCCATTACTTGAAATGGAACTTGAGATATGTGGCTCACAGGCAGTCACCTACATTTAATACCTAAATTTAGATGTCTGCAATCTGGAGCTGAATTACACTCCATATTTCCCTTTACAGCTCAGGACCTGGCAAAAATACTCAGTCAGAAGCATCTTCTGGAACTCTCTGACCTCCTTTATTCCCATTTTTTCCCACTACTCTGAAACAGTCCTCACACACCTCCACAATTAGGTCAACTTTGTTGTCTGTCACTCTGACCTCCAGTTCTGAACCTTTTTACTCACAGTGAATGGTTTAAGAGTCTCTTTTACAAAAAGACATGAGGCTTTGAAAGGCCAGAAAAAGCAAAATTTTTATCTCCAGACCCCCCACACATTAAATGTTCATAGGTTAATGGATCAATAGGTGTCCTTCTGAGATCCTAAAAGAGTAGTAAAGAGTAATCTTACAACTGAACAAGACTGGGAAGCCTAATGCCCTCAAGCAACATGATAATGGATTTTAGCTCAACAGGGCAAAAAGTTGGGAGGGAGAAGAGCACACTGGCAGGGCATGTCTGAGCAGGAAAAATTCAGAAACACACAACATAAAAACTAATAACCCCAAGCATCAGTTAAACCTGACAAACAGGTCTTGATACTACTCAGTAATATTTTTGTCTTGAAATAATGTGATGCTTTTGAAAAGTAACTGAGTCACTTTTGTAATCACAATGATCTGTAACAGGACAGAAAGTTCAATAAACTTAGACCAAGAGGGATGAAAGTCAGTTCCCCTCTATGAAAGACCTGAGGTCTCAGCCTTGACCTACAGGTATCAKTAGGATAGTTAAGCTCAAACCTGCAGCACTTCTTTTTCTCTGGTGAATTTGATAAAAGTGCTTTTGAACCTGATAAACATGGCRTGGATTAAGACTGTCTGCACAGCTGCAAATGAATCACATTTATCTCAAAAGAAGGCATTCAGTTTGCTGATTTTCCTAACCAACTAACTCCTGTCTGCTCTAAAGCATTACAAAAGAGCTCTTACAGGAAAAAAACAAGAGTGATTAATTTTCAATTCCCAATGCTTTTCCTCCCCATTACAAAGTTTCCTTRTACAGAGACAGTTCTGAATGCCTGAGCAGAAGGGGCAATCTGATGAATCCTTTTTAGGCTGTTACAGCCTCAAAGTGTGCCACTCCAGTTGCCAGAACAGAGGCAGGACAATTTACTAAAAGCCTCAGGGAGGTGACTTTTTGTCTATGCAAGGGGAATCTTTCTGCTTCTTGTGACAGATGAACTGATAAGTGGCTGGATGGGGACTGCAAGTGACAGCAATGGAAGGTGGATGCTTACCATGCCAATATATCTCAGAGACCAGATGGAGTTTTTACTGAGGAAAATGTGTATTTTATTACTCCCTATGAATGGATCAAATAAGTTCAGCAATAATCTAGTTTCCATATAATGGGAGAAAGCCTTCATGGCAACTCAGAAGGCAGTGTCTTAAAAAGCTTTTTTTTTACAGCACATAACTCGCCAGCTGACAACTGGATGAAGGCATGTTACAGATTTGGTGCTCTGTTGTTACCAGCTGCAGAAACTGCTCACCTGTGACATGTGCAGTATTGTTTGGGAATGCTCAGYAATCTGGTCAAAGTGTGGGAGGCTCAGTGTCCAGCTGTGGTGCCTTTCCCTCACATTCAGCATAGTGCTGGCATCCACTTCACAAAAGAAACCACAGAGCAGGGATCCAAGTGGGCTCTACAGTGGGACAAGGAGGTATTCAAGGGAAAATAATGGGAAGAGTAGGGATGCAATGTTAGAGGTGCTAGCCTGAGGGAGCGGGATGTATCACTAAAGAATGGACAAGGAGCAATGGAGCAATGTCCTGGAATCATTTGCAGAGTGGAGGTAGCTGATGAGGGGATACTCCGTCTCTCAGCATGGTGCTGAAGGGGTGGGTTAGCATGATGGGAGATCAGCCAACACTGCAGGCTGAAGGTGATGCACAATGATATTGCACCCTCACTGTAGCTCTGGATGCCCTGCTGAGGTTTGGCCACCAAAGACACTCCAGTTATAATTCTGTCACAGTTTCCCCCACCACAGTACCAGGGCTCGGCATGGTTATTCCTTGCTAAGGTGTCCAAGTTTCACCACAGACACCTCCTTCCATCCATCCACCCTGCCTGGGTGGATTTTGAGGAAGTGCAGGCTCTGTCTGCCTGACTGCCAGCAGCAGGAGCTGCTTCTTCTTGCCCAGGGAGAATGGGAGCAGAAGGTCACTGTGGACAGCCTCAGTGCCTGGCATTGGAATGCTGGGGCCAGCTGACRCCGAGTGCTGAGCCACAGTAGGGCTGGCAACAGAAGGGGCTGAGAGTAGACAGGCATGGAGGGAAAAGGTCTGGAGCTAGGGACCACCAKTAGGATGTCTTCAGGGCAGTGAGACTTTCCCCTAAGTGTAGAGTTTAATTTAATCTGTCAGCAAGACTTGGCTTTGATGGAAGACACTGGAAGATAGTGGGAGAGAGCAGGAGGGGTGGGTTGGTACAGAGTGGTGACCCTGGCATGGGCTGTCTGAACTCTTAGTGTGAACCTGGAGGTGACAGCAGGAGCTCAGGGCAGAAAGGCTACCTGCCTTCCCTTCCTCCCTGGCCATGCATCCTCTTTCCTGACACATGACATTTGGCAGGCCTAGTCCTGGAGAGCCACCCACCAAGGCTCTCCTTTCCACACCTCACACAAAATCCTCCCCCCTTCTGATCTTTACTGCTCCTTCATTAACTACTCTTCATGAAGATGTGCTAGTAGGAGAACTGGATTCACTGATATGGTGTGCCCTTCTGGAAGGGTGTTAAGAGCAATAGAAGGATAGAAAATAGAAGTGGGTAGGATAGGAAAGTTTACTTCACATGAAAGGATGAGCTTCTTTGTGGAAAACCATTGGCCAAACGAATTTTTTATTGCCATATGTTATTTGGAGCTTGTCCCAGATAAAATAAGGCTTATTTTAATTATTGTGATAGAACTAAAGCAATGMAATTTCCCTGCTGTCTCAACTTCTGACATATCAAGTCTATAGCTGCGTTTGTATAAAGGTGCTTTATACTGGGATAGCTATTCCCATACAACAAGGAAAATCATCATTTGGATGTGTCATCTTTATAACAACAGAGTTATATCCACCCTCTTACCCTATTTTAGCTTTTATTTTTACATTACCTTCTCCTCCCACATTGGGATTAATTATCCCAWCAGAACTTGCAGAGCTGGCCTTGGCATGGAGAAAATGAATTGTTGCTGCCCATACACTTACACAGCTGTGGCAATCCCAGGAAGTGATAATGTACATGCATATATGCTGACTTTGAAGTAGAAGATGTTGTAACCAAAACCAGGGTACRTGTGTTTAATTCTAACACCTGTAAATTAAAGTGCAGGCATATTAAAGACTAGAATATATTTTCTATTTATGAGAGCTCAGGAATATGTAATAGGAACAGCTCTCACAGGTAGGAAAGAGAACTACAGCTTTTTCCTGTGGGCATAAAGATTATGCATAACTCCAGAAGCAACTGGAGGCAGACATCACCCCTGGCATTACAGCAGTCTGAGSCTGACTACAAATGCAAGGCTTAGGGGCTGCAGGGAAAGCAACTACAGAGTCTTCAGAGAAACCTGGGGACACAACTGCTAAAGTTCATATGCTGAATCTATCAGATAACTAGCAACACATTATGGGGGAAAAAATGCAGGGAAGCGAGGTACCTGAAAGAGGAACCTTTCAGTGTTCAAATCCCTTTGTGAATACAGCAYGTAGCCCTTCCTCCAGCAGTCATGTTCAATATCCACTATGATTTTCCAAGACTGAACTGAGCTGTATCACTTAAGGTAAAACCAATTTATTTTTTACAAATCTGTCCATCATTCTGAGTATTCATGTCTCTCTTAAATGCACATAAAAYTGTTTTGAGCAAGGGGCTGACATTTGTATATGCACAATAGGTAAGACAATGCTCAGGCAAAGCCTTCAGGTTCAGCTACAACACAATTAAAATAATGTCTAAATGACATTACTGAACAATAAAAAAAATATAAAAATGGTATATTTCATAATAATAGCAGTCTTCTAAATTGTGTAAATTAATGGATTTGGCAAATGTTATCTTCTGCCACCAAAGAACAAGATAAAGCAGTTTTTTAAAAAACTGTATAACTGCCCAGTATCAACTTTCTGAGAGTCTCATTATTCCCTATTGGAAAAGAGGCCATTTGTTGCTTAAGAGGATTTACATAATTGTTTGCACTAGATATCAGAAACTAGTTTGAAGGATTTGGGTGAGTCCAAAAAGCCTTCTTCACTTCTACTGCACCACATAGATCAGTCTTATTGCCTGCTCTAAGGAGAGTACAAACCAGAAACAGCCTCTTTATTGTTTCCTTCATGTTTATTTTTCTCACCATTAACACTCAGCAGAAAGAGTATTCACTTTGGGTAAAACAGAAATTATCTCGTGAAGTACMGGGCTTCACAAACATTATCAGACTGAGTATGTCTAGAAGTGATAATATCTCTAGTGCCCTGGTAAGAATAKGAAGAATCACAGAAGCTGTAGGGGCAAACTTTTAACACAGTATTTAATCAGGTGTAGGTATGTTTCTTTCCACATACATTATGGAAAGAATCATTATTTTCCTTCTTCAGCCCATATAACATTGCTGTTTAGTAAACTTTATAGAGAAACCAAAGCCATGTTGATGTGTTCTTGTAACAGCTTGTTGTCAATTGCTTGCTGCTGTCCTTTCTCTTGAATATAAAAATACACAAAGTGAAGTGATAGGAATAATTACTATAGCTTCAGGTGTTCCTAGTTTCTTTGTGACCTAGAGAGACATCAAACTAGTAAACTAAAATTTACACCATATAGCCACATTTTGTCCTGTACTAAGATAAACACATTAGTGGTGTAAAACATGCTCATTCCACTCAATTTAAAAACAGTAAATAGCACTACTATTAACACCAGCAGGATTGTCTCTCTTATTATTAGAACACCTATACCATTTTTGCCCTCTCTATTACACTATCAATTCTAACAGTTGCAATTTAGCTAGGTAATCATTCAAATGAAATTAAGACTTCCTTTATTTTTTCACAATGAAWGGTGTTTTCCAGATTCACATTTCAACAACAAAGAAATCYTTGGTGGTATTTAAGGGCAGTTTCAATTAGAGCTACTTATTACTTCTGAGTTCTTCCATTACCTTTCTCCATATGTATGCTTGAATCTCCTATTGCAATTATTAATATGCATATGTTGACAGGGATATGTTTGTAATATTTATGATATTAAATGGTGATTCCAGTACAGGCTGTCAATTATTTGAGTGGAGGGAATGCAATCAAAGGATGTTGCAAACTCTGCTATTGACACCTGCTGTCCACATTCACCATGGAATGGCTTTGGTAGGCAGGGCTGCACAACAGTTACCAAATGGATGGAAAGGACTGAAGTGCTGAGTGGGTGACAAGTCATGAGAAGCAAAGAGCCAACAAAGATTCATCAGGAACCTGCAGAAGAAAAGATGGTCCTGAATGGTCACTATTTTGGGGTCTCCACCTAGGGACATCTAGCTTATATACCATCCCTCCCCATATTGTTCCCAGCAAGCACCAGCTGTCAGTGACTGCTGCCATCTACCACAAAGTCAATCCTACAAGTTCTTGTCTWCCTTGACAGTGGTAGGACATTCCCAGGCTGGCTACTGATGCCTTTTGTTTTGTGTAGCAGGGGAGGTACAGAGTTAGTCCACTAATGAGGAGGATATGCTGCCTTGACAGTGCAGCTAGGGAAGGGTTAAAATGCTGGAACTCAAGGTTGAGATCAAGAGCTAGGGRAGGAGAGAAAAGACCCTGAGGAAGAGGTAGGGGCCAGCAACAGGCAATGAAGCCAGAATGATTTTGACAAAGAAAGAAATGGAACTCTGCAGGATCATTCCTCCTTTCATGTAAGAGAGACAAGCAGAGACAGTGACAGGACTGTCARAAAARAAAGCTCAATTWAAAAAAAAACTGGACAAGCACAGTATACACCTGAAGAAGTAAGTGCCTCTTGCAGCTGCTTTTTCTCTTCCTCTTTGGTGGGAGTGTCAACTTTTGCCTCATACACCTCTTACCTTCTGCAGTTCTGTTAAAAGGCCCTTTTTCCCTGCCTCATCTGCTGGTTAAGTAGTATTGCTGTTGCTGCACTCAGAGGTGGCATTAGAAGTTATGGATTTACACTGTACAAGGTATGGAGATGGCAGCCAGTACTATACTAGAAGAAGGTACCTTGAGTTAGATACAGGGCAGGAGAATGTCAGAGGAGTGGCACCATGTTTTCCTCAAAGGTTTTATACTCCTGTGGTTACACAAAGTTGTTGTGCACAACAAGCTGAAGAACTGTGGCATAGGGGAAGCCCACAGACACCCTTAGGTTTTCTTCCATACACAAATTGAGAACTGGGTCCTCCACAAACAACTTCTGAGGGCCCTGCAGCATCAGAAGAATTCCCTTCCACCTCTGCTACAAAGGAAACCAGAGAATTCAGCAAAAAACATTACAGTTATATCTTTCTTCCTGTCCTTTGTTGGGCATAAGATATGCCTTTGGTAGGGACACCTGATGGGATGAAAAAACATCCACATTATTCTTTCCCCCCTCTCTTCCAGACATTAAATCAGTGCTGGAGTTATGGGAATCTACATGTTCATTAGCCTTCCAGCTGAAATCAAAACATAAGTGTATGAAATGCGGTGTTCAAATTTTTTTTTCTGGGTTAAAATTCATATGCAAACTAAATGTGATTTTTTTTCTGGGTTAAAATTCATRTGCAAACTAAATGTGATTGTTTGTTTAATCTATCTTTTGGACTGCCACTCAGATAATCAGAGGGTAAAAAGCATTACTTGTGCTGACTGAATGAAGGGAAAATTTCACTGACTTGGTATTGGCTTTAAAATCATACCAGATACCAGGACCTATAGAAGAGCAACTTTTCAACAAACAAGTTAATACTTGACAGTGAAGTCATCAGGTATCCAGGGTCCTGCTCCGGAACACGGGTTACTGATCAACCTGGGTCACTAAAAGTTCAGGTTGTCTGTCTCCTACTTTGCACACAGCACGGCTGCTTCAAACAATACTTCTGTAGCTGAAAGATATAAATATCCCCTGCTTGGGTTTGGGCAGGTAACACCAGCAGGTCTGTTTGACCACAGCTTATATATAACACAGTAAAGGAAAATGTTGTCTGTCTTCACCCCTTCAAAGTATTAATTGAAACAYTGACGTTTTACCGCCAGTTAGGCTACAAGCTTTTATGAGTTAATAACAACACGCTTTCTTGAAATACCCAGGAGTCTAGAGCAGAGATTGCAGCTGTTTAGAGCTTTAAAAGAAAAATCTTTCCGATTTCTCATGCATATGATCTTAAGTTTCTCCTGGGTACAGTGCATTTTGATTCATTGTGTAGATTAAGCAGGTGCTGTAGGAGCTGAGGTGAACATCAGATGGTAGTTTCACCAGCTCTGTTGCATTTTAAAGAAAATAATAATGGAATRCTGCTATAAARTCACAAGATCACAAAWGTCAACTAGACCACAGMACTAAGTGCCATATCCAGTCTCTCCTTAACCACCTCCAGGGATGGTGATTTCACCACCTTCCTGGGCAGCCTATTCCAAGGTCTMAGCACCCTTYTTGTGTAAAATTCCTACTGAGGTACAACCTCCTAATGTACAACCTGTACAAGCCCCTGGCCCAGTGTAAGACTGTGTCCTCTTGTCCTGTCACTGGTTACCTGGGAGAAGAGGCTGACCCCCACGTGACTACAGCCTCCTTTCAGGTAGTTGTAAAATGATAAGGTCTCTCCTGAGCCTCCTCYGGCTTGAACRCCGCCATCTTCCTCACCTGCTCCTTACAGGACTAGGTTCTATTCCAGCTTTGTTTCCTTTCTCTGGACTTCCTCCAGCACCTCAAGTGTCCTTTGTGGACCGAGGAGCCCAGAACTGGACGCAGTACTTGAGGTGTGGCCTCAACAGTGGAGTATAGGGCAACCGCTGTGTATACGGGAAAATGATGTATCTGAGCAAGAAATACCACTTTAGAACCAAATCACACTTGCAAATGAGTTTTCTCAGAAACACCTGGCGAGGTGAGGGATGGGAAGAGCGTGAAATAATAAATGGTAAATTCCTGGGAGTTGATAAGAGCTGCCAATTAAAGGGCCGGGAAGACAGCCCCAAAGCGCCGGGCTTTGGCCGGGCTAGGTTCTGTGAGCTCTTCCCTCCCGGGCCGAGCCGGGCCCTAACACACAGCGCTGCGGGGAGGCGCGGAGCGGTGCCAGGAGGGCGCGCCCGCCCGCGGAGCCCTGCCCGGCCCGGCCCCGGCGGCGCGGAGCGGAGGCGGAAGCCGCGCCGATGAGCTGTGCGCGCTGGGCAGCGGCCGTGCGGAGCCCCGCGCTGGGCCGAGGTAAGAGCGGAGCGGCGCTGCCGCGAGGATGTGGGGACGGGGCGCTGCCATCGCCCTGGCTGCCCTGGCCGCGGCCCTCTGGCTGCGGCGTGACGAAGGTACAAACCTCCGGGCGCCGGCCCGGGCGGGAGGCGGGGCCGGGTGGGCGCCGGGTGCTGCCGGAGCCCCGGGCGGTCGGGCCGGTGCGTGCTCCCCACGGACGGAAAGGTCGCCGGGCCGGGCAGCCCCGTCGGGGGCTGGGCCGAGGCGGGAGGGAGGCGGTGGCGGCCTCGTGTGACGCTCCTGCCGGAGAGCAAAACCAAAGCGAAGGGGCGGCAGCGGGGCCCAGCAGGATGCAGCCCACTCCCGCCTGCCGCGGGGGCCGGCTGGGCCGCTCACCTGCTCCGCGGAGGGACGGCCGGGGGCGGGGGAAGCGCTCGCAGACCCGACCCCCGGCACCRCCGCAGGGTTTGCCGGGGGCAGCGGCTGCCGGCTCCCCGCGGGCCTGCGGGCGGCGCCGGCTGCGGCGCGGCTGTTGTGGCGGCCTGCAGGGGCAGCGCTGCCGCGCGTCTGTGCGCCGGTGCGGGGGGAGCCCGCCCGCCCCGGCTCGGTGACACGGCGGCCGGGCCGCAGCGATGTCGCTGCCCGCGCTGGCGCGGCGCGGCCCGGCACGGCGGTGCTCGGGGGTGAGGTAGGCGCCGAGCGGAGCTGCAGCGCCCTGTGTGTGTGGGGGTGTGTGTGTGTAGGGATCGCGCTCCACTGCGGCGGGAAGGGAGGGAGGCAGGCGCACTGTGATGAGCAGAGCCTCCAAGTCCAGCCAGCGCCGTCGTCCTGTCGCTCCCAGCGGAGCCCGGGGCGGGGGAGCGGCAGCGCACGAATGACTGCCTGAGAGGGGGGGAGGAGAGGACCGCGGCTCCGCGCCGGGTGCCTGCTTGTTTATTTTTCATTTATCATCATCGTTTTTGGAGGGGGCGAGTCAAGGGGAAGAGGCTTTTTTCCTTTCTTTTTTTTTTTTTTTTTGCAACCTCACTACCCCTCTTGTTGCAGGTGCCCGCAGCTCAAAGCGGCGCCTGGAAAGTTTTGTTTGCGTGCGTGCGGGCTGCGAACGGCGGCGGCCCGGGATGCGGGTCCCGGGGCCCGGCTCTCCGCCGCTTCCCGCCGCACCGCGGCTGCCGGGGCTGGCGTAGGCGCCCCCTGGGAGAGCCGCGTGTGGGCATTAAACCCCCTCCCTCCTCCCCGCCGCCCTCCTCCGCCCCCTCCGTCCCTCCCTCTCTCCCTCCCTCCTTCCCTCTCCCCGGTGCGCGGCCATTGCAGTGACCCCGGCCGGCCAAGGATGATTACGAACACGCGGGGCTTCCTGTGGTCGGATCTGGAGACGCGGGCGCTGCTGGAGATCTGGGGCGAGGCGGACGTGCAGTCGGCGCTGGACGGCAACTTTCGGAACAGCCATGTGTACCGGGACGTGGCGTGCCGCCTGGCCGAGCTGGGCTTCGAGCGCACCCCCGAGCAGTGCCGCATCCGCATCAAGGGCCTCAAGCGGCAGTACTACCAGGCCCGGGACGGGCTGAAGAAGAACGGGCACGCCCGCAAGATATGCAAGTACTACGACGAGATGGACCGGATCCTCAGCTGCCGGGGGGGCCCCGAGGGCGCCCC